>OY856414.1:938482203-939082203 GCA_963693085.1 Alisma plantago-aquatica | reverse complement strand
GAAAAAGAAGGCAAGGAAGAACAATCTAATACTAAGGTACATACATAAAAGGGATATTGCACATATACCCGGATTATTCAATCACAAGGCATATTTCATAACTTGATAACTCAATTGAGGTGACTTCCCCATCATTTCTTATCTTAATGATGGCAAGAGTCAAAAAGGTAAATTAGATGATATATTTTACAAATTGCATCCCTTAATTTGGGTAAATTGCATTTTACCCCAAATTAGGGTTTTCAAGCACCGGGATTGCTTCCACAGCTGCACCTTGGTGCCCTAGCTTGGGAAATCCCTCAAACTTTACCAAAAAGATTCTCATGATGTATCAACATCAGAGGAGCATCTCAACATGTGCAAATTGCAAGCTAACCCTTTTAACTGGGTAAATTGCACATAGGTCCTTGTATAACAAAACAATGCTACAACTTTAAATAAAAAGGAGCAAATACTGAGATATATGTTTCTGAGAAACTTAATTACATGCTCAGAGTTAATCACAAGGATTTAATTACATATTTTAGGCAAAACACCTAGGGTTAACTCATAACCCAGGTCAGGGATGTTACAAATTATCCACCCCTTACAAGGATTTCGTCCCCGAAATCGATAAGACATATCAAGAGAAAAGGGCAGGATACTTCCTTCTCATCTCATCCTCTAATTCCCAAGTGGCTTCTTCAACACCACGATGGTTCCAGAGGACTTTCACAAGACTTATATCTTTCTTCTTTAACTTTTTAATTCGTTTATCAATGATTGACACTGGTCCCTCCTCATAGGATATGTCATCATTCAATTCTACCTCCATAGGTTGTAGAACTGACTCGGTGTCTGGGTGACATTTCTTTAACATAGAAATGTGAAACACAGGATGTAACCGCTGTAACTCAGGTGGTAGCTCTAGTCTATATGCTACCTTTCCAATCCATTCGATGATTGGATAAGGCCACATATATCTAGGAGCTAACTTCCCTTTCCTTCCAAAACGAAGGACCCCTTTCCAAGGTGAGACCTTGAGATACACTCTGTCTCCAACCTGGAACTCTAAGGGTCTACGACGTTTGTCAGCATAAGATTTCTGCCTATCCTGAGCAGTCTTAATCTTATGTTGTATTACTTTAATCTTTTCTGAGGTCTGCTGCACAAGGTCAGGACCTAACAACTGATGTTCACCAGTCTCAAACCAACACAAAGGTGATCTACAACGTCTACCATACAAGGCTTCATAAGGTGCCATGTCAATACTATGCTGATAGCTATTGTTATAGGCAAACTCTATCAAGCTTAGGTGTAGATCCCAACTTCCGGTGAACTGGAGAACACATGCTCTCAACAGGTCTTCTAAGGTCTGTATGGTCCTTTCCGACTGTCCATCAGTCTGCGGATGAAAGGCCGTACTAAACCTTAGCTTGGTGCCTAAGGCTCTGTGTAACTGTTCCCAAAAACGACTCGTAAATTGAGGACCTCTGTCAGAAACTATTGTGACAGGAACTCCGTGCAAATGCACTATCTCTTGAACATACAACTCTGATAACCTTTCAGCATAATAGGTTGTTTTGACAAGTAAGAAGTGTGCTGTCTTAGTCAACCTATCAACAACTACCCAAATGGAATCATGTCCTTTGCTTGTTCTGGGTAGACCAACAACAAAGTCCATGGTCACATGGTCCCACTTCCACTGTGGTATGGGTAAAGGTTGCATTGTTCCTGCAGGATTCTGGTGTTCAGCTTTAACTTGCTGACACACAGGACACCTCAGAACAAACTCTGCAACGTCCTTTTTCATCCCAGGCCACCAATACAGATCTTTCAAATTCCGATACATCTTGGTGCTCCCTGGATGCATAGCATACATGGAAGAATGGGCTTCTTCCAGGACTAACTTCCTCAAGTTGTCCACATCCGACACTATCATTCTCCCATTATAACAAGCTACTTGGTCCTCTGAGTCATGAAAACCATCTTGCTTCTCATTTTCATACTCAGATCTAATCTGCTGAACTGCAGCATCACCTATCTGTGCTTCTTTAATATGCTCCCTTAGGGTAGGTTTAATATGCATCTCAGCTAACAAACCGGCTAACAATGACACCTTCAACTGTACATTGTCTTTCCTTAAAGAGATAAGCATATCTCTCCTAGAGTATACTAAAGAGTTTAGTTGTGCTCTATTCATGGTTGATGTTGCTGATTTCCTACTCAAGGCATCTACAACAACATTGGCCTTGCCTGGATGGTAATCAATTGTACAGTCGTAGTCCTTGATTAACTCCATCCAGCGACGTTGCCTCATGTTGAGCTCATGCTGAGAGAATATATATTTAAGGTTTTTGTGGTCTGTGAAAATCTGGAATGTTTCTCCGTAGAGATAGTGTCTCCAGATCTTCAAAGCATGAACCACAGCAGCTAACTCCAAATCGTGTGTTGGATAATTCTCCTCGTGTTTCTTAAGCTGTCGGGACGCAAAAGAAATCACTTATTTATCCTGCATCAACACACATCCTAGTCCATTTTTGGAAGCATCACAGAAGACTACATATCCTTTTCCTTGTTCAGGTAGCACTAGCACAGGTGCACTTGTCAATCTCTCCTTCAGCAACTGGAAAGATTGTTGACACTTATCACTCCAAGAAAAAGGAACATCTTTCCGGGTCAACTTGGTCAAAGGTAAAGCTATAGAACTAAAGTTCTTAATGAACCTTCGATAATAGCCAGCTAACCCCAAGAAACTTCGAATCTCCGTCGGTGTCTTCGGTTTTTCCCATTGTAGAACAGATTCTACCTTTGTAGGGTCAACATGAATTCCCGAGGCGGATATCACATGTCCAAGAAAAGATACCTCTGGCAGCCAGAACTCACACTTGCTAAACTTAGCGTATAGCTTATGTTCTCTTAGCAAGGTCAAAGCTTGGCGAAGATGATGCTCATGTTGCTGAGTATCCTTACTATAAATCAGAATGTCATCTATAAAGACGACAACACACTGATCGAGGAAAGGTCGAAAAATTCTATTCATGAGTTCCATAAATGCAGCTGGTGCATTGGTTAGTCCAAATGACATAACCGTGAACTCATAGTGACCATATCTTGTCCTAAATACGGACTTGGATATGTCACTATCCTTAATACGGAGTTGATGATATCCAGATCTCAAGTCTATTTTTGAAAAGACTGTTGCACCACGCAACTGGTCAAAGAGATCATCAATCCTCGGCAGAGGGTACTTATTCTTTATTGTTACTTTATTGAGTTGTCAGTAGTCGATGCATAACCGCATTGACCCATCTTTCTTTTTAACAAACAAGACCAGAGCACCCCAAGGTGAAGTACTCGGTCGGATAAAACCTCTCTCAAGTAACTCTTGAAGCTGTTTCTTGAGTTCTGCCATCTCGGCAGGCGCCATTCTATACGGAGTTTGAGCTATGGGTTTCGTATCTGGGATCAGATTGATTTCAAAATCAATCTCCCAGGGTGGTGGTATACCAGGAAGTTCTTCAGGAAACACGTCTTTGAATTCCCTGACTATAGGAACTTCGGCAGGATTGGAACTTTCCTTGGTAACATCTACCACATGGGCCAAGAATGCATAACATCCTTGCCTCAACAGCTTATCAGCAACCATAGCTGATATAAGACAGGTGGGCAGAATCTTTCTTTCTCCTTGAAAGATCCATGTGCTACTTTCATTAGCAAACACATCCAACTTGGACTCACAATCCAAGACAACTTTATACCTTTCTAAGGTATCCATCCCGAGGATTATATCAAATCCTTGCATATCAAGTGGTATAAGATCCACTTGAATGCGATGGTCAGAAAAGAAGAGGATGCAGGGAGAACATACCTCCTGCAAAACGGCAGACCCACTTAACAGAGTCTCTAACAACAAACTATCCGCTCTATGACTAACAGACACATTGCAGTTACGAATCACTTCACGAGTGATGAAAGAGTGCGTAGCACCCGGATCAACCAGAACGGATACAACACAGGATGTAGACATATCAGAATATAAAAGTTTCATCTGACCTACCACTACCCGTGGATTGACCACTGCCTCAGGTGGGTTCATAGCATAGAACCTCGCAGTCGCCTGGTGTTGAGGTGGTGCTGATGATCCAGCTTGAGACGCTTGTCCACGTCCACGAGCTGCTCCTTGATGTTGTCTATTCTGAGATCCCTGTTGATTCTGTCTCGGGGGTTGTTGTGTCACACCGACAGGCCTAGAACGGCAATCCTTCATCAAATGTCCCACCTTACCACAGTTGTAGCAACTCTTCTCATGTTGCTGTGGTCTGGGTGGTCCAGTGACTGACTCAGATGCAGAACTGTGCGTCCCTTGAAGCGGTTGACTCCATCTTCTACCTTTGCTTGGTGTCCATTGAGTTTGAAAACTTGATCTGGGTGGTGGAGGGTTAGGTGCAGAGAATCTAGGTTTCTTAAAATCCCTAGATGAAGAACCTTGGAACTGTGGATATCTTTTATGGGTTTGTCTTTTCTCAACCACAGATCTCTCTATCCTTCGGACTGACTCAACGAAGGTAGAGAATCTCTCTCGGTTCTCTAAGGTAGATACAGGGGTTGACATATCAGAATTCAAACCCTTCTCGAATCTTCTGATTCTTTCCTCATCCGTAGCAGCCATGTGCAGACAGAACCGCAGCAACTCCATGAACTTGGCTTCATATTCGCTAATGTTCATCATACCCTGCCTTATTTTCTCAAACTGAGAGATCTTCTCATCTAGGAAGGTCTTTGGAAAATATCTTTTGATAAATTCCCAGCGAAACTCTTCCCATGAGAACTCTACTCCAGGCCTCTTCTGCTCTTCCATGTTCCACCAGTGACCAGCACTCCCTTTGAAAAGATAGACAGCATGTCTAACCTTCTCAGCTTCCGGAATCATAAGAATCCTGAAAGCCTTCTCCAACTCTATCAACCATAAGTTAGCATCCGCAGGGTCGGCAGTCCCGAAGTACTCGGTAGCTCCGACACGATGAAGTCGTTCGAATGTCTTACTGATACCTTGTGCTTCTGGCTGGACAGGTGCCCTAGGTGCAGGAATGAGCATCCTATCGGTTATATGTGTCATGGAAGTCATGAACTGCCCGAACATTGTCTGTACAGCTGGGTTACTCATGTCAACTGGGTCGAACTGGGGTGGCTCTCTTGGTAACTCTGGTGCATGTTGTTCTATCCTCGGAATCCTTGCACCACCTCGAGGTGCACTAGCACTGCTCTCTGCCACGTACTCATCATGATGTTCTGACATCCTTAGGTATCTTCTCCTCCTGAGGAGCAGAAGATTCTATTAGATAAGGAAGGAGTACTAAAGATAGGCTCGACATCCTAAGTCCTATGCCTCTGTAGACTCAACTGACCTAGAGCTCTGATACCACTAATTGTGGGCTCTGATCTCCAAACCATAACATAAACACGATTAAAACTTAGCGGAAGCGAATCGATAATCAACGGAAGACAAAAATCACGGGAAATTAAAACTTTTCGAGATAAGAACTTGGATCCATAAAACTTCTTTCATAAAGAGAGATAAACTGTTTACATCTCAGGATAATTACTTCTTGAGTAATTATATACATCAAGATACAAAATCTCAAGATCACTATACAAAAGACTCCAAGACCTGAGAGTACAGAGGACACATAGGACTGACTCTAACTACACCATATGGCAGGACAATCTCCACCTGAGATTACTGCTGCCCCTGGTGCTGCTGCTGAGACTGATCACCTGTAGGCTGGTTCCTTCGTCTCCGACGTCCACCTAAAAAGTTGAAGTCTACAGGGTGAGACAATTATACATAATTGTCCCAGCGAGAGTTATAACTCTTCGCCAGAAGCTTTATTATAACATCAAAGAATATCTTAAGCAGTAAAGCCTTCAAAGTATTCTATAACAGTTGCAAGTATAACCAGATCTCTACAATTTAGGAGATATGGAGAATATAAACACTATTGCAATGTAACATCAATCAACTAACTTGGAGTTATCTCTAACAAGTTATACTACATGGTTGATTATGTTTTACAAACAACATTATGCCCTGTGGAGATGAGGCTTACCACTCATACCCCAACTGATCGCTGAGAAGTCACATCAGTATCATACATAGGTCATTAAGAGAGTCAGATTCTCATGACCTTCACCTTCCTCAGTCAGTAAGAGGATCACTTGTAGGACATCTCGTGTCTCTACTACTATAGCTCACCAGGGTAAACTGGTCCTTCTCTATTCTAGAGTCACAGTGGCGTTCTGTACTCTCTTCATCATCAGGAGGTTTCATATTTACCTACCACTGATACGGATATCTGTGCTTTCTTCGTCATCAGGAGGTTTCATGTTTACCTACCACTGATACGGTATGGAATTACAGTGAAGGATGGATGGATTACACATCTACATCACTTTCCTACACTAGGATGTAAGGTTCTACACATCCATGTACCCCATATACTCAAAAGTATGTGCTCCAGGAGTTCCCTGAGGAAAACCTGTTTCACCATCACTTAATCTCTGACAATGATGGATCTATGATCAGGGCTCTACATTATACTTGATTAGTTAGGTACATTCAGTATTCTTTAACAGCATACATTGTTCTCCAAACAATAACAGTAGCATAGCAGCTATAAAAGAAGAATATTAAATGTAACAAGCCTAACTCATATCAATCATCATTTCTTATTATCCTCATCACAAGTCATCTCTAAGGCATGACCTTGATGGTATTCATGGCTCTCACAGCCCATTATCAGCATAGGATGCCACTTGTCAAGGCATCAAATTACTTTTCTTATTCATAAGGCTAACAACATGCCTTCAATGAATATATCATCAACATCCATACCTGGATAAGATCACCTTCATATCAGAACTTGCATGGTTAATACAACTGATAAAGGTAATACAAAAATAAGGAATATACTTCCTACTCTTGTCATAAGAGTTAAATCTCTGATTCTCATCAAATAGAGTTTAATACTCAAAAGCATGCTATTACCCTTGAATTAGGGTTTACTATTCACATTACATGTCATCACCCTTGAATTAGGGTTTACTATTCATATCAAGGTGAATTGAACTCATAACATCATCATGTATGAGTAACATCTTCATTGATGCTCTTAGATTAGTTAAAGGTTTATCATTTATCATAATTAGGGTTTCTATGATACCACACAGGTGGATCATATCCTAATTATGCTCATTCCTGTGCATTGGATATGCTTTAATTGAGTTTTCACCTGAAAAGGGTACTTTCTCTCTCTAGAAGTACTTTCTCTCTCTAGAAGTACTTTCTCTCTCATCATAATGTTAGGTGATGTCAACATCACTCTAAATCAGGTTGGATTAAGTCATCATAGGCTAACATAGCCCAGAACATCACCATCATGTGATTAGGGTTTGATTTGATCAAGGTATTACTTAATTTACCCTTCAGGGGTATTTTGGTAATTCACCCAATTGATCATCATCATGGTCAAAACCTTAGTCCATTAACCTCTTAATATCCTAGGTTATCATTAGGGTTTGATTAGAGCAACATTGAACCATTTATATCAGCAATTGATTGAATGAAGTCAACCTTGAATTATCTTGATTGATCTCAACCATCAACCCTCAATCGATTTGAGACCCATTGGTTGAGTTGACCTTTTGACCACTTGACATTAGGACCGCGAGGATGTGTAGACCGTTTGGTCACTTTTGACCTCAGGACCGCGAGGACTCTTCCTCCTCCAAGACCGCGAGCCCTCCATAAATTCAAGACCGCGAAGACTCCAAATGAGGTTAAGACCGCGAAGATCATGAAGACCGTTTGCCCTTCTTTCACCCCAAGACCGCGAGGCCCCTCGCGGTCTTGAGACCGTGAGCCCTCTCACGACCTTGAGACCGCGAGCCTCCTCACGACCTTGAGACCGCGAGCCTCCTCTCGACCTTGAGACCGCGAGCTCACATGGTCTCAACCACTTGGACCATCAATAAGATTCAAAGATACACCTGATAATGTCAACTCATGTTGAAGCCCTTAAAAGGTCAAAACTATGATGACCACTTATGAATTGGGTCAATTAAGATTATGCTTGACCACTTGGTCATTCAATTGACCCTCAATGGTTGACCAATTAGGGTTAAAGTTGATTCAATTAGGGTCTATCAATGTTCACCCATCAACACTCAACAATGTGCACTAACACAAGGTTGAACCCTTCAATTGAGCTCCAAATGGACCCAAACTTGGCCCAAACGGTCTTGAGGTCATGTGGGTGGACCCCACATGGTCTTGAGACCGTTTTCCCAAGATTTCATCAAGGTCTAAGGTGATTTGATAGGGGTTGAATCATAATTGAACCACAAAACAGAATTTTGATTAAATTGATAACTTATTTGCAATTAGGTCCTCAATTGGTCAAATTACTTAACCCTAGACCTCCAAACGGTCTTGGGTGATTTTCCTCTCGGTCTTGAGACCGTTTGGATGAGTTCCAAACGGTCTTGAGACCGTTTGCCCATCCAATTTTGGATTTTAGTGCAAATTCATCAAGGTCTGACCTATTGAGTTGATGATCATATCAATATTTAATTGCAATGTAATTTGGTATAAATGTACCTTCAATTGGTCAACTATTCTTGACCCCAGACCTCCAAACGGTCATGGTTGATTGCCCTCGTGGTCTTGAGACCGTTTGGGTAACCCCTAAACGGTCTTGAGACCGTTTAGGTCAATCAACCCTAAAAACCCTAATTAGGTCACCATAATTTCAGTACTGATTTCACCTAGGGTTAGCCCTAGTATTCACCCTTCAACTCTTAGCCCGTTAGGAATTAGACCATCAAACTTGGTGAGTTGTTAATTAACATAATTTTGAACAGTAATCCCATACGGTCAATGCCTGGTCAATGACCTTACATGGTCTTGAGACCGTTTGCCCAAAAAGGCAATTTCAGACCGTTTGAAAATCAGGAAAAAATGCAAATAAAGTTGTTACATAAAAGGTCATATCTCCCGCTTCCCTTGGTGTTAGCCTCCCAAATTTTGAGGGTAATTAACCTATATAATTAGGAACAGATTGCTTATACGGTCCACGCTCGGTCAATGGGGACAAATGGTCTTGGAGACCGTTTTCCCTGTCGCGGTCTCGAGACCGTTTGCTCACCTCGCGGTCTTGAGACCGAGAGAGCAAACTGGTGAGACCGTTTAAGGAAGTGAAAAGCGGTGGGTTTTTCTTGGAAATCACGCCTTCATCTCCTAGCTCAAGAACAGTACGAATATCCCATGGATTTGCTTGCAAAAATAGCAGGGAAAGTAGGGAAACATGAGAAGCTATCATCTAATCGCATATAAGAGATGTACATAGTAAAGCATGGGTTTAGAGTTATAAAACCCGCCTAAAGCTTGCTCCTTGAGCTCCAAGCTTTCAAGCTCCAAGTTCTAATGGCGTCCTTGAGTTACCACAGGTTGGCCAAGGTGAAAACTCCAAGGAAAAATGAGAAAGAGATGGCTAGAAAGATAGGGTTTCAAGAGTTAGCCATGAAGATGACCTTGGATTCGAGTTCTAACCATGGAATTAGGCAAGAAGAGGGGTTTAAACCTACCTTGCACCCTTGGTCGTTCCCCTTGAGCTCCAAGACAGTCCTTAGTCGGCCAAGCAAAGAGGGAGCAGTGATATGCACGAAGGAAAAGTTCCTTTGCTTGAGAGGTGAAGTATACATATACTTGGGTGATGTTTCATTAAAGGCCCATAAGTTTCCCCATAATTCCAATTAAGTCCTTCCTTCATTACTTGCTCGTCCCTCCCTCTTTATTATAAGGACAAACCTTATCTTAAGGTCTAGAAAAAGAAGGCAAGGAAGAACAATCTAATACTAAGGTACATACATAAAAGGGATATTGCACATATACCCGGATTATTCAATCACAAGGCATATTTCATAACTTGATAACTCAATTGAGGTGACTTCCCCATCACTTCTTCTCTTAATGATGGCAAGAGTCAAAAAGGTACATTAGATGATATATTTTACAAATTGCATCCCTTAATTTGGGTAAATTGCATTTTACCCCAAATTAGGGTTTTCAAGCACCGGGATTGCTTCCACAGCTGCACCTTGGTGCCCTAGCTTGGGAAATCCCTCAAACTTTACCAAAAAGATTCTCATGATGTCTCAACATCAGAGGAACATCTCAACATGTGCAAATAGCAAGCTAACCCTTTTAACTGGGTAAATTGCACATAGGTCCTTGTATAACAAAACAATGCTACAACTTTAAATAAAAAGGAGCAAATACTGAGATATATGTTTCTGAGAAACTTAATTACATGCTCAGAGTTAATCACAAGGATTTAATTACATATTTTAGGCAAAACACCTAGGGTTAACTCATAACCCAGGTCAGGGATGTTACAATCTCTTAGGGTGAAGGGAAAAAACATAAGTCTCACTTCTTCAGCAGATACCCCATTGATTTGGAAAGTATTCAGATATTCCAAGAACTCAGCAACATGAAGACTTGGATTTGCATTAGCTATATCTCCAAAATGATTATGTTGTATCATCTGCATCATAGAAGGAGCAATAGAGAAATTGTTCGCTTCTACTGCAGGCAGGTCAATGGCCCCACAAATGTTCATGGCGACTGACATTGTGAAATCCTTCAGAGGACGGTCGTCCTCCATGATTGGATCACTTGGTGTAGCTTCCTCAAAGGGTGAAGAAGATGGCGATGGTGATGATGGTGAAATACCTCCTAGCCGCGGTGGTTCTACTCTACTTGCTCTTCTTAAGCTGGAAAGGGTACGCTCGATTTCAAGGTCTAATAACGCAGATGTTTGAAGACCCCTTTGTGAGCGGCGCATACAACCTAAAAATTAGCAAGAGGGATTAAAAACACAACTAAAAGGTACAATGAAATTTGAAAATGGAAATGGAAATGATGATCTAGTCTTGAATACTAATTAGCACTTATTACTCCAATTAAATTATCATAGCTCCCCGACAACGGCACAAAAAACTTGTTGGTTGTTTACACTAACGAGTTTCAATCCCAACTAGGATAGTTTACCTAAATTTTAACCAATCTCTGCAAGTATACGGAGGTAGTGTAGTCGAGGTCAAACACAAGGATTTTTAAAAAATAATTGAGCGTAACACCACTAAGGTTCAAAAATCTAGATCGGTTTTAAAAAAGATGGTGAAGTTTATCTAATTTTAGAAATTTAGATTTAAACAAGAAAATAAAAAAAAACTACTAAAAGGGTTTAATTTCATTTGTTAAGAGATCTTAGACATCAGGATTTCACTCTCACATCATAGCACATCATAGGAACATGAAAATTTAAATATACATAAGCACTTGTTAAAGGAAAAGTTGTGTTACACTTCACCTTTCGGTGCAAGTGCACCGATCTCAACTCAAAGTTGCATTCTCATGCATAAATTTTGTTTTTGATCACAACCTGTTCCTCAACTCATTTATCTTCACTCTCCTGGTTGAAGAAAAGTTGCCAAGAAGAGCACCTCCATACAATCCATACTCATCTTCTCATATCAAGCAAGAAAGTAGAAAACATGCATATAAAGTGGCCAGCAATGCAAGAGATGATAAAACTGGTGCTTTCATGGTAGAAAAACAAGCAACTTAGTATTTAGTACAAAATTAACTTATTCCATACATGCTATGACATGGGATCTACTCTCTCATGCCCAAGAAAAAAGAATTACTCGTCCATAATCATGCTTTGCATATTTACTATAGAAAATTTAGTTTTAAACATGATTTAGAGGAGGTAAAATGAAGAGATTCGAAGATGTAACCAAAAGAAGGAGGAATTCCAGATTGGGGATGAAATTATCCTTCTTTAGCTGCTCCAAAATGAACCAACTCCTCTCCTGAGGAGCTGCACGAGGCTGGTCAAGCTTGGTTGCACCTTGGAGAAGACAATGGTGAAGAAATGAAGAAGAAATGAGCTTCTTTGGCAAAGATCCACCTCTTTTCTCCTCCAAATCGCCCTTCTTTGCTCTAGGCTTGCTCTAGGATGAGGGAACTAACACTAATGACCCAGCATAACCGCCCATTAAGTTCCCTCTCTCTTTTAAATAAAAACTCATAATTTTTGAATTGCTGAAACTGCCAGGTGCACGTCGTGCACCGTAAGTGCACGCCGTGCAAAAGCTCTATCAGTTACTCCAGGATGTACTACGCATGGTGTGTGCAGCAGAAATGCACGCCGTGCAACTTTCTAGAAAGTTGTACTTGGTCGACATCTCCATGTGCACGGCGTGCATTGTAGAATGCACGTCGTGCAACTTTCCAGGAAGCTATTTTGGTTGAAATTCCCAGGTGCACGTCATGCGTTGGATTTATGCACGCCGTGCAACTTTCCAGAAAGTTTGTTCTTGCTCGACATTCCCAGGTGCACATCGTGCATTTGCTTTTCTGTGCCTTTCTGGAAACTCACACGTTGTGCTCGAGGCCGGGACACGCCGTGCGCGTTGCTGTCTGGATGAATCGAAAATTCTTCTGAAGCAATGCACGTTGTGCATTTGATATGCACGACGTGCATTCTGCTATTTTAGCATAATTAAACTCTAGAATCAACCGTTCTTGTAACTTATCTGCAATGCAAGTTATGGGATGGGTAAAGTAACAGAAAGATGACAAAAGTAATATGAAAAGAGGCTAAATAATATCAGAATGAACCAAATTTGTGTGTCATAGCATGTGAAAAGTTGATGTAGAAATCACACAACACATATCATCAATACAAGTGATTTCAAAATTCTTCTAAGGTCATTTGAATGGATTTCCTTATTAGCATACATGCATTGCATTTGACTTGAACTTTGACAAGCTAGGGCTTGTGTAATTTGATCCTTTTCATGTACCAAACACATGAGATCAATCTTGAATACACATATTAGATACATATGAATGGAATGGTTAAGTCATTATCAAAATATGGACAATGTATAACCTTAGGTCAACATTCTCCCCCTTTTTGAAAATGACAAACCATTCCTATTGAAAAGGATATTGAGATTATACATTTGCCTTGTGAATTAGGGGGATTCAAGATTTGAACAATGTGAATTGCTCCCCCTCAATCTATGCTTACTTTAACCTGCATAGTTAGTCTATCTACACAAAGTAATTATAGCATACATGTACTATATGGTCCTTTGCAAGTCACATGATAAAGCAAATAATGAATAATAAAAGGATCTCATAAGCATCTCATAAGCAATAAATAGCAATATGAAAAAGAATAGAAATATGATTGAGTTTTAAGACATTGAAGTTCTCTCCCTCTTTTGACATTATCAAAAAAGAAGGGGGGTAGAAGAGCATATAAGCAGGTCTTCCCCAAACACAATCAAGCAGATATTCAAACATGCAATCTCACATCATATATCAACCAGAGATGAGAGAAACACACAAGCTAGGTCATAATCAAATAATGGTGAAATATGGCACCAACTCATATGATATAATAGATCAAAGAGTAAGAGTGCACAGAATACAGATTACAACTCACGAAGCATGTTCTCATAAAAGCAACTACAAGTGAGAATCGATGAAAGTTAAAGATAAAATAGTATAGCTCAGAACATGTGCATAGATGTTTCTAATACAAAATAGCCTAGAAAAATATATATGATCAGCAAAACTAAACTAAAAACTAAGAACATCTAGATATGTAAGTTATCTATGTCCACAGCATCATCATCGTCATCCTTGACATCAAGCTCGTAGTCATCATCTTTGTCTGAAGGTGCAGTAGCAGTGCCTTCATCACCAGAGTCACCCGTGAAGCCATTAGAACCATCATCATCATCCTCACCATCACCATCATCCTCATCAGCATCAGTAGTCTCGTCATCAGCCTGGTCAGGCATCTCCGCATCCATGGAAGGACAGAAATGGCGACCGAGACAACGAGCATTCTGCTCATCCCAAGTCATACCAAGAGCATAAAGCGCATTGGCCTGAGGGAAGGAAGGAGCAGAATCACCTAGACTGGCAAGCATAGTGGCTAAGGGCCAGTAGGTAATGGCAGGACGGCAGGAGCAGGACCACCAACAGTGGAGGGTGTGGGAGCAGCAACGGAAGGCTCGGGAGCAGGGTAGAAGTGATTGTATGCATAGGATGCATAATCACTACTGGGGTAAGGTTGGTAGGTGGGGTAAGGGTGTCCATAGGATAAGTTCATGTTAGACATGATTGAACATAAATCTTGGTGCAGATGCTCCTGGACCTGTAGGTTGTATGCATGTTGGTGTATCATATAACCCATGAGGGCTTCATTGGACACAGAACGAGGCACGACTACGTCGGGTAGGCTGAGGAGATGGAGGAGCTTGGGATGAGGTAGGTGTAGCTGAGGCAGAGGCAGAGACAGAGGCATCGGGTGTGGAGGAGGAAAAGACTAACATGGATTTTTGAAGAGTGGTCTCACTGATACAGACTCCCTTTCTGGAAGGTTTGTAATGAAAGTCAGATAAGAGAGATTTCTCAGTGGTGAACTGGAAAAGACTGCAAATCAAAGAAGGATAAGGGAGATGGGTGCCACGGGTGTTCTTGTCAGAGTCAAAGCAAGTCATATGATGAAGGATGTATCTAGACCACTTGACTCCGACATTCTCAAAGATGCAGTACATAATCACGGCAGTGTTCTCTGCAATATCCGTTTGGTTTTTCTTTGGGTGGATGTTGCAGTTGACCACTAGGGCTAATATACGCTTCTTGAGATCTAAGGAGGAGGAGGGTAGGGTGCTCTTCTTCTTATAGGGAACCCCAGGTTTCTTTAGATAGCGATGGATATCAAGAAGAGTGATCTCATTCTCCTTGTAGAAACCTTTAGGGTCTAACAGGTCAAATACTCGCCATAATCCTTGCATCAGGTATCATTCTCATCGGCTCCTAAAAAGAAAACATTTAGGATATCCTCTGAGATTTGAAATTTCTTCTTGGCGATCATGGAAGTAAGGATCACTTGAGTATTAGGAGGGGTACAAGGGTGCCGTAATTCCAACGCAAATTTGCGTAGAATTTGTGAACTACTTTTGTGCTTGTAAGAGAATTGAAAACGCATTCACGCTCGACAGCTAGGGTGGATAGGTGATGAATAGAAAGTAAACTTGCCACTTGATTGATGATATCATGACTTCTAAGGCTAGGCTCAAAAAGAGCTCTAAATGGAAAAGGACTCCTAGTAAGAAGGTCTTTATACTGATTTACAACTTCTATTGAGATAAAAAGGGTATCATCAAAAGGGAATCAAGCGGGAAGAAGAGGAGGATGATAGTACATTGCTAGGGGTGGCTCTCTTCCTTCTATTTGAGGCCATGGAGGAAACATGGAGAGGAAGAAGGGATCAAATGCACAAACCACTCCACCAAAATCATTCACACACCTAGGTTTAGCATGGGGGGAGATCTAGGAAGGTTTTCCTAGGTCAGATTAGGGCTAGGTTAGGGAAGGTAAGGTCTGGGGTTGATAGCTTAGGGCTAGAAGGAGAGGAATCGGTAGGCTATTCTCTAGTTGAGAGGGAGAATAGTCGGTCGAATCCAACTTAAGTTGGCTTTATCCCGCTGATCGGTTGATATCTGTGAGCCAAAAACTCGACCGATTAGTCCATTTAGAACAACTCTCAGCCATAGATTGGTCGAGTTTGTCCTGGGGGAAACTCGGCAGATGGTCAACCTAGCCTAAAACTATCAAACTCAATTTCTAGCCATTTGAATGCTAATTAAATTTATTTTTTAAGTCCATTATGTATATTAAACATACTTAGACACATCACTCATCATTGGGTACTATTTTGCAATAAAACAAGCATTTGCAAAAAATACCCAAAAACAAGAGAAAAATAAGGCAATATGAACATGAAAAACCAATTTTAAGCATATTAGCACTCAAAGATGATCAAGATAGATGCAAAACCTATAGGATAGATGACTACTAGCTAGAAGGCATATCAAATTCATTCAAATCAGTTATAAGCAATTTTGATCTAATAAAATTAAATTGCTCTCTAGCTAGAGGTTTAGTGAAAATGTTCGCCAACTGATTTTCTATGTCCACATGTGTGATATAAATATCCTTCTTGGCAATGTGATCACAAAGAAAGTGATGGAAAACCTCTATATGATTATCTCTACTATGCAAGATAGGATTGTAGGACAAGTTCATTGCACTAGTATTATCACAATAGATAGGAGAAGCATCAAAATGAATGTTAAAGTCTTGGAGCATTTGCTTCATCCATAGGACATGGGCACAACAACTCCCAGTTGCAATGTACTCAGCCTCAGTGGTTAATAATGCCACAGTGCTCTATTTCTTAGAGAACCAAGACACTAAGCATGATCTTAGGAGGAAACAAGTGCCACTTGTGTGCTTTTTATCAATCAAACAGCCTACATAATCGGCATCACTATAGGTAGTAAGAGTAAAGTCCCTTGACTTGGGATACCATAGTTCAAAATTTTGAGTTTTGACTATGTACCTTAAAATCCTCTTAACAGCTATAAGATGAGATTTCTTAGGATTTGATTTAAATCTAGCACACAAGCCAACACTAAACATTATGTCAAGTCAAGAGGTAGTTAAGTAAAGTAAACTTCAATATCATACCTCTATAGAGCTTCTCATCTACCTTTTCACCTTCTTCATCTTTATCAAGTTCGGCGGTGTTTGACATGGGTGTGTCCATCGGCTTGGTATTCTCCATCCCAAAGCACTTTAGTAGTTCATCGGTATACTTGCCTTGGTTGATGAAGTTCTCATCTTTTTTTTGTTTGATTTGAAGTCAAGGAAGAATGTGAGTTCACCCATCATACTCATCTCGAATTCACCATGTGCATAACATCACTAAATTCTTTGCAGAGATCAAGGTTAGTTCCTCCAAAAATGATATCATCAACATATATTTGAATGATAAGAAAATTGTTAGAAGTGTACATTAGAAACAAGGTAGAATCCACTTTGTCCATGATGTAACCGTGATCTAACAAAAAATTCTTTAATTTCTAATACCAAGCCCTTGGTGCTTGTTTGAGTCCATAGAGAGCTTTTTGCAAAAAATAGACATGGTTAGGTAGACTATCATGTTCAAAGCCAGGAGGTTGTGCAACATACACTTCCTCATCAATTGTATCATTCAAAAACGCACTTTTAACATCCATTTGATACAAAAGAAAGTTTTTATGACTAGCTAAAGCAAGCAACATACGAATGGACTCAAGTCTAGCTACAGGTGCATATGTTTCATCAAAGTCAATACCTTACTATTGATTGTAGCCTTGAGCCACTAACTTTGCTTTGTTTCTTATCACTTTGCCGCTTTCATCTAGCTTGTTGTGGTAGACCCATTTGGTGTCAATGATCTTTCCATCACTTGGTCTTGGCACAAGGGTCCAAACTTTGTTCTTCTCAAATTGTTCCACCTTCTCTTGCATAGCTAGGATCCATTCTTCATCCCTAAGAGCTTCCTTGACATCTTTAGGCTCTAGTTGTGAGATGAAGGCGTTGTTGGCTTGTTCTTTGTCAAATGCAACACGTGTTTTCACTCTCTCAAATGGATCACCTAAAACCATATCCTTAAGATGATTCTTTGCAAACCGGGGAGTTAGATCCTTTTTTTCATCATCTTTTTCTTCTTCTTGAGCAGCCACCTCTTTTCTCTTTTGGGTGATGTTGAGTTCTTTAAGGATAGGAATTACTTCATCTGCAACATCATCATTTGAAACAATATCTTTGGGAATAAAGGGGGTTAGTCTCAATAAACTTTACATTAATAGATTTTTCTATCTTAGCAAAATCAACATTATAAACTCTATATTCCTTGCTAGTAGTGTTGTAGCCAAGAAAGAAAGCCTTATAAGATTTCATATCAAACTTGTCGAGAGAATCTTTTGTATTCAAAACAAAACAAGGACATCTGAAAATATGGAAATACTAGAT
This sequence comes from Alisma plantago-aquatica, assembly GCA_963693085.1. Taxonomy (NCBI): domain Eukaryota; kingdom Viridiplantae; phylum Streptophyta; class Magnoliopsida; order Alismatales; family Alismataceae; genus Alisma; species Alisma plantago-aquatica. The sequence continues at coordinate 939,064,208 of OY856414.1, read as the reverse complement.
AGAAGGATTCCTACCACGCCATAGCTCATAGGGAGTTTTCTTAAGCGAAGGATGAGTGAAAACACAGTTTTGCACAAAACAAGAGGTATTGACAGCTTCAGCCCAAAACTTCTTAGGAGTATCATACTCAAGAAGCATGGTCCTAGCCATCTCCTGTAGAGACCTATTCTTCCTCTCTACAACCCCATTTTGTTGAGGTGTACGAGGTGAAGAAAATTTGTGTTCATAACCCAATTCTTGACAAAAATGCTCAAAAATCTCATTTTCAAATTCTCCCCCATGGTCACTACGAATGGAAACAATCCGGCAAGAAGCTTCATTCTCAACTCATTTGCAAAAACTAGAGAAAGCACCAATTGTATCACCCTTTGAAATGAGAAAGAAGGTCCAAATACATCTAGAGAAATCATTGACAATAACAAGGCAATATTTGGAACCACAAAGTGATTGCGTTCTCATTGGTCCAAATATATTAATATGAAGAAGCTCAAGAGCTCTCTTAGCACTGAGGACTCCTTTGGATTTGAAGGAGGACTTGGTTTGCTTTTCTTGTGTACAAGGTTGGCATTCCTCATCCTTTTTAAAATCCAATTAAGGAAGTCCCTTGACTAAGTCCTTTTTGCTCAACTTCTTTAATTGATGCATATTTACATGGCCAAGCTGGAAGTGCCAAAGAGAAATATCATTTGAATTGGCTATAAGGCATGTACCAACTACATGTTTAATAGAGTTAAGAATAATAACATAAAGATTACCACTTCTAGTTGCCTTATATATAACTTGGTAGGTGAGGGAATCTAGAATCAAGCATTCAAAAGTAGTAAATAGAACAACATAACCATTATCATAAAGTTGACTAACACTTATTAAATTGTGGTGTAGGTCATCCATAAAAAGAACATTCTTGATGCATAATGATTCACTTTCATCACCCTCATCTTTGACTTTACCTTTATTGTTGTCCCCAAAGGTGACGGGTCCTCCTTTCTTCTTTGTGAAATTGTTGAAATGGCTTACATCACCGATCATGTGCTTTGTGCAACCACTATCAACTATCCATATATATTTTCCCTGAAAGAAAGGAGAGTGTTGGCTCCCAACTCAAACTTTAGGATCCGAAGTTAGCTTGGGGACCCATTTCATCTTTGGGTTGGTCCCCTTATTCTTGTAAGGACAATAAGTGGAATAATGATCATTACATTTGTAATAAGAACAAACCATAGGATTATTAGTGCCCGAAGATTCTCCTACAAAGAAACAGATCTCCTTGCTCTTTTTCTTACCTTCGGCCTTACTCTTGCCCTTTGAGGCTCCCCCTGCAAATCTCAAACCACTAGTACCACTTTGTTGGGTAGAATGATCAAGGATTTCATTAAGGGAGTTCTTTCCTTTGAGGAATTTCTGCAGGGGTGCTCTCAATCTATGATTATCATCATTCAAATAAACAATAGTAGAAGATAAACTAGATATTTCATCCTTAGCATGCACAAGATCAGCCTCAAGACATAAACCTTTAGTAAGATATGAATCCTTTTCAAAAGAGATGGCAGCAACATTAACACTAGGCAACAAAGGTTTAGAAGAAAGATCATTTACTTGACTAAGCAACCTAGCATTTTCAAATTTTAGCATTTGAATCTATTTGATATAAACATCTCTCTCTTCTCTACGAGCATCAATAAGCAACTTGAATTCAGCATTTTTAGTTTTAAGCAATTCAAGTTCTTGTAGGCAATTTTGGTTCTCTTCTTTAAGATTTTCAATGTTCTTAAGGTAGATATCATTCTCAACTTCAACCCCATTGTAGTGGAGTTCAAGATCAAGGTATTGCACTTGCAAATTATCAATACTCTCAAGGTTGGTTTTCTCATTCAATTCCAAAATTTCAAGCTTAGCATAAAGATCATCAATGATTTTTTCTAACTATTTTCTTTTAGATTTACATTTAGCAAAAGAAGAACGGGTAGTAACAAGCATGTCAATAATAGCTTCTTTGGACAATTCATGAAAACTTACCTCACTTACCTCACCAATGTCTTCACTTGTAGAGGCCATGGGAGCAAATGGCACTGTCCATCTTCTTCGGAGCTAGAGCTTCTTGACAATGAAGTTTCCCAAGCCGCATGTGCTGCATTCTTGTGTCTCTTTTCCTTCTTGTCCTTCCTCTTGTGATTGCTCTCGTTCTTGTAATCCTCTTCTTTCCTTGACCTGCTCTTGTGGTGAGACTTTCTTGACTTTGGGCATTCACTTTTGTAGTGCCCTTTTTTACCACACTTGTAGCATCTCGGAGTAGAGGAGGAGGAGGCTTTCTTTCTCTTGAAGTGCTTATCCTTGGTGTAGTTGATTTCATGCTCACTAAGGATTTCATCTTCACTAGAGGAGGGGGAAGAAGTATGCATGCAAGTTGTTGTTGAAGGATAAAAGCCTCCACTTGTACTTTGAAAGGACTATCTTTGATCTTCTTGGCTTCCTTTTCTTCTTACTTAGCTTCTTCTTCTTTCTTGTCAAGTCTAGGCTCATGGGATTGAAGATTGCCAATGAGTTCTTCAGTTGGGATGTCACCAAGGCTCCTCACTTCTTCAATGGAGGTGACATTTGACTCCCATCCCTTTGGAAGAGTTCTCAAGATCTTTGAGTTGATGACGCTTCTATCCAAAGTGTTGCTCAAAGCAGCCAGTCCATTGATGATGAAATTAAGCCTTGAATACATCTCTGCAATGCCTTCTTTCTTTCCCATCTTGAAGTTCTCTAGGAGGCTGTTCAACATATAGATCTTTACCTCCTTGACTTGCTTTGTGCCTTCATATGTGATGCACAACTTGTCCCAAATCTCATAGGCGGTGTCCCATGATGAAATCTGGTTGAACTTCGTGGGGGTGAGGGCTACGTAGAGGATGCTAATTGCCTTTGCATTGAGTTGAGCCTCCTTGAGAGTAGCTTCACTCCATATAGCAATAGCTCCAGTTGACTCCTTGTAAGGTGTGACCATCACCTTCCACATATCAAAGTTCATCCCTTGAATGCCGAACTACATCCGCCTCTTTCAATAGAGGAAGTTGGTGCCATCAAAGACCAAAGGACGAATGGAGAAGCCTCTCTCTAGGTTGAGTGAACCAAGTAGGTTGTCACCCATCTTCTCATCTCATGGGAGATTGTTGGAGAAGATCCTTAGCTCTGATACCACTTGTTGGATCTAAGGGCTCTAGAGGGGGGTGAATAGAGCTACAAAATTTCTCACAAAACAGATTAGACCTTCAAATTATATTAATTAGGAGCAAAAGCTTAATTGCAATTTGAAGTCATATCTAACAAGCATAGCAAGGATGAGAGAGATTGATAGCAAACATTTGACAAAGGGATGTAGAGTGGTTCCACACTTCAAACTAGAAGTGAGTCCATCCACTACCTAGAGAGGTCAACATCTAGGACTTACCCATCCAACCACAAGGAGATCTCCACCTTAACAAGGAACTTGCCCACTTAGCTTGAGTCTTCAGCCTTCACCTAGGTCTTGCCCACTTAAGCTCAAGTCTTCCACTTTGAAGGACTTTGCTTCTCCTCTTGGATCTTCAACCTTTGCCTTCTCCTTCACTTGGAGAAGATCACCACCTCTTCATCAACCTTGAAGAGGAGCAACTACAGCTCCTTCTTCACTCGATGGAGTTTGCTTCAACTTTTCTTCATGAGAGAAGGGGATAGGAAAGTAGTGGAAGATTGAGAGCTTTACATGAACAAAAGTGGAGCTCTCTTACAATAATCCTAACTCACTCACAAATCATGAAATGATGTGTAAACTAGAGAGAAAGGAGCTCAAGGAGTAGTAGCACATTTAACTATAGCAAGGACCTTGTATGTATTGAATGTGCAACCTTGGAATGAACTCCAAGTGATCTTATTTATAGCTGGGGGTGCTCCCTTGAGTTGGGGAACACTTAGGGCCAAAAATATAGCCATTTTTCTCAAGGCAACGGATCTATTTTCATCCAAACAAGTCACCAACGGTTAGAATCACTTATTCTGTAATTTTCGTACAGTACATTCAATCGAGATTCAATAAAGATAACTCGACCAATTGGCTAAAAGACAAACACAATTTTCAAACTATCGGTCGCGTTTTTCCTGGGAAACTCGACCGACCAGTTAAAATCACATTTGGTCAGTAAGTCATTTGGTCGAGTTCTGTGAGTGCACAACTCGACCGATGCACATCATCAGAAAATTGATCCATGCATCGGTCGAGATTGAAACTCGACCGATTAACAGCCTGTGATCGATTTTCTAATTTGATTAAAAAGTGATTAAAACTTGGTACTAAGTGTCCCACATATTTTTTTCGTCTTAGTTACAAGTCATATCATCAATACAAGTGATTACAAAATTCTTCTAAGGTCGTTTGAATGGATTTCCTTATTAGTACACTTGCATTACATTTGACTTGAACTTTGACAACCTAGGGCTTGTGTAATTTGATCCTTTTCATGTACCTAACACTTGAGATCAATATTGAATACACATATTAGATACATATGAATGGAATGGTTAAGTCATTATCAAAATATGGACAATGTATAACCTCTAGGTCAACAGCCTATTCATAAATAGATTTTTAGATCCAATTTTTAATGGTTTCTAGTATAAGTCAGAGTTTACTTGAGGATCTATCCTATTGAACATTTGAAGCTGATCAACAGGATGGGTCCTCACAAGTGTGGTATCAGAGCATAGGTTTGTTGAGTCTACAGGTACTATAGGAATTAGTATTTAATGGTAAGTAAATGATGAACATGACGAAACATGATGTGTGCCACTTGAACTCAATGTTTGAATGCTCTTAAGGGGTCCAAGCATTTACGGACAATTAATATAACATCCCAGAATTTGATGCCTCAGATAAAATCATCTTAAAATGAATGATTGGACTAGCCATATCACCATGTTGCACCTCCTTTCTAGGGAGACCATCACTAAAGAGCTTTGTGGTTAAGCGTGCTTAGCCTAGAATAGTAATAAGATGAGTGACCAGTCGAGAAGTTTATCTTGTCTTGTGAGTAAGGAAAAAGCGTTCAGTTAAGGCTAGTGGTGGTCTATGGGGAAATCGTCATTCCTAAAACTCTACTAGAGTTTTGAGCAGTGGGCCCACATGTTACAAATGGTATCAAATCCAAAACCCCTCCAGTAGGTGGATCCCACATGGGCATGTGGCATGCCAGTTGAGACAACCCATCATGGAAAACGATATTAACTAATGCCGAAGCAAATTATTAGCAGTGGAATAATGAAAAATCACTAAATTTTAAAACTTTTTGGAAAAAGAACTTTAAACCATAACTCCTTTATAAGAAAACAAGGTAAACTGTTTACATCATAGCTTGACATTACATCTCTGTGATTACATACATCCATTGCCTTGTTATCTGAAGAAGGCAAGACACAAAATCTCGAGGCACTAAGCCAAAAACCTCAGACCGACTGACTCCTAGGACCAGAGAGTACAGAGACGAAATAAGACATACTATCTACGAGACTCGACAGTCAGTATCTCCACCTGAGATTCACTGTTGCCCCTGGTGTTGTTGTTGTTGATACTGCTCACCCTCGGATTGGTTCCTCCGTCCTTGACGTACACCTAAAAAGTCGAAACCCATGGGGGTGAGACAATTTGAATCATTGTCCCAGTGAGAGTTATAACTCTCTGTCAGAAGCTTTGTTATAGCAATAAAGGATTAACATAAGCAATATACTCTTTAAGACATTCAACCACAGATTTGGTATTAAGTAAGACAACATTTACTTAAGCAATTATTTCAATAAAGAATATGAAGAACATGTATACTAGTTACTTGACTAGAACATTTATAAACAATGTAACATCAATCATTGTTTCTCGCAGTTCAACCTAAGCAGTTATGCTACACGGCTGATTATGATTTTCAATCATTATTATGCCCTTTGGAGATGAGGTATGCCGCTCATACTCCAACCGATCACTACTAAGTCGCATCGGTATCATACATAGGTCATCAAAAGATTCGGATTCTTATGACCTCATCTTCCTCAGTCAGTGTGAGGATCAACATGCAGGACATCTCGTGTCTCTGCTACAATAGCTTACCAGGATATTCTGCAAATTCGCTATTAGAGTCACAGTGGCATTATGTACTCTCTTTGTCATCGAAAGATCTCTTGTTTATCTCTCATCGATGTGGCATTAAAGATTCCCTCGGGAGATTAGTGATACATCATCCCAGCATAAACATATAGTGAAGGGTTGATAGATTTAAGATACATCTACATCAATTCCTACACTAGGACGTAAGGATATTCGCGTCCATAATCCCCCACATACTCAAAAGTATGTGATCCAAGAGTCCCCTTAGGAAAACCTGTTTCACCATCATTTGGCTTCTGACAATGATGGATCTATAATCAGGGCTCTACATGATATGATTATACTTGATTATTTAGGTACATTTTAGCATTCTTTTAGCATCAAGCATGTTCTCAATCATTAATCATTAAAACACTACTATAAAAGAAGAATACTAAATGTATCAAGTTTAACTCATATCAGTTATCATATGGATATTAATTATTAACCATCTCATCATATGATTCAGGAACATGGTTATTCAAACCCTCAGATTATCATAACACTTGCTACCAAGTGACATATAAGCATCAAGTCATCTAACAACATGACCATAATTGAAGCAATGTATATACTTTTCACATATCATTACTCTAAAAGCTTATAATTGTTTTCAAGGAATATGACATCTTAACTCTTACCTGGCTATGATCACCTCATAATATCAACCTGCATGACAAATACAATAAGGACATGCATATATAACAATGTCAGCACAATACCAAAACTTTTCAATTTCTTTATAGGACACCACAGTCGTGCCATCTTGCACGGTCGTGCAAAGTAAGGCTACCACGGTCGTGCAAGTTAAGGCTACCACGGCCGTGCTCCCTTACACGATCGTGCTACAGAAGATTATTACATGATTCATATTTGTATATATATGTATTCTAATCTTTCATTCTTTCAACTTTATTAGGTCATATCAACCCTTCAATCAAGCACATACTACTATGGTTAACATAGTGTATCAAGCTATTAATCCTATAAACAATTAAGAATTCTCCCTTTAATTGGTACTAGTCACTTAGGTACTATTAGGGTTTCAACCTTTGTGCCTTCATTGTTTGTCATTACTAATCATCATTGGATCAATAGAACATTCATCATCTTAATTCCCAAAGATTCAATCACATTGGACCTCCATTACATAAGGTATCCAATTAAATTAGGCTTTCCAATGTTGATAACTTCAATCATTGAATTCATGGAACCAATCATTAATTGGACCTATACTCATACCTCAATTGAGTTTAATAGGTCAACCTTCAACTGATTTGACCCTAAATTGACCCTCAATTAGGGTTTAAATCAATTGAATTAGGGTTTGGAATCAATAACCCTTCAACATATTTCAATGTGGGTCTAATTGATTTGAACCCATTGAACCATCATTCAATTGGGACATGACCTGACCCCAAACGGTCTTGGGATCGTTTGGATGACCTACAAACAGTCTTGAGACTGTGTGCCCATCATATCATCAAAATCCAAGTCAACCAATTAAGGTTTGGATCATTGGATTGATCACCAAAACAACAATTGATTACACTCCAACTTAGTATCATTGGATCATCAATTGCTTAACCATACTCACCCCTAGACCTCCAAACGGTCTTGGGTGACCTCCAAACGGTCTTGAGACCGTTTGGATGAGTTCCAAATGGTCTTGAGACCGTTTGGCTCACCCAACCCTTGGATTCTAGTGAACAATCATTAGGGTTTGAGCTATTGAGTTGATCATCAAATCAGCAATTGATTGCTTTGTAATTTGGTACCTTTGGACCTTCAATTGGTCAACTATACTTAACCCCAGACCTCCAAACGGTCTTGCGTGATCCCCAAACGGTCTTGAGACCGTTTGGGTGATCCCCAAACGGTTTTGAAACCGTTTGGGTCAATCAACCCAAAACAATCAACTCATTTCAATGCAAAACCAACACTTAGCCGATTAGGGTTAACACCATATCTTTTGTCCTTCAAACACTTAACCATATCCAACCCTAGACCTCCAAATGGTCTTGGGTGTCCCCCAAACGGTCTTGAGACCGTTTGGGTGATCCCAAAATGGTTTTGAAACCGTTTGGGAAAGAAAACCCAAAAAGTCAAATCAATCAAGTTGAAAGTCAGCACTTAATCCAATTAGGGTTTACCTAATTGATTAGCCTTCAACTCATGATTCCTTTGGAATTAACCTATCAAATTTGGTGAGTTATTAACCAACATAATTATGAACAGGAATCGCAAATGGTCAACGCTTGGTCAACTCACTCAAACAGTTTTAAAATCGTTTGTCCAAAAAGTTCAATTAATAAAGCTGAAAAATCAGCACTTAATCCAATTAGGTTTGCCTAATTGATTAGCCTTCAACTCATGATTCCTTTGGAGTTAATCCCTCAACTTTGGAGGGTTATTAAACAACATAATTATGAACAGAAATATCAAACGTTCAACCCTTGGTCAATGCCCTCAAACGGTTTTGAAACCGTTTGGCCAAAACGTTCAAGTTAATCAGGTTGGAAATCAGCACTTAATCCAATTAGGTTTACCTAATTGATTAGCCTTTAACTCATGATTCCTTGGGAGTTAACCTATCAAATTTGGTGGGTTATTAAATAACATAATTATGAACAGGAATCCCAAACGGTGAACCCTTGGTCAACGCCCTCAAATGGTTTTGAAACCGTTTGAGTCTAAACGGTTTTGCAAACCGCATGAGACCAAACGGTTTTGAAACCGTTTGGTCCCAAACGGTTTTGAAACCGTTTGGTCCCAAACGGTTTTGCAAACCGTTTGGACCAAAAGGGTGGGAAACCGTTTGATAAAGTAGCATTGGTATTCACGCCCCCCTTCTTCTACCTCCAGATCCAGGTCTGTTCCTCATGGTTTTAGTTGCAAGAAAGCAAGGAAGGATGGGGGAAAGAAGGACAAATTACTTTTGCAAGAAAGAAAAATGCATAACAAAGTTTAAGGGTTTAGAGTTATAAAACCTGCCTTAGAACCAGCTCTAGAGCTCCAAGCTTCGAGACTTTAATTTTGGCTTGAGCTCCACAGGTCGTCCAAGGTTCCTTCTTCAAGAATTGGTTGGAAAGGATGGTTAGAAAGAAGAACTAAGTAAGAAAAACTAGCAAACCAACCTTGTAACATAATTTCCTCCATGAATTCGAGCAAGATGATGATCAAAGCTTACCTAGAACTGTTTGGCCATTCTCCTCTTCTCCATAGCTCTGTCCTAAGTCAGTCTAAGCAAGGGGATAAGAAGGGAAGTGAAGGAAACGATCCTTGCTATGTGAGAAAAGGTGTATATATACTTTGGGTGAAATTCCAACATAAGGACAACTTGTTTCTCCATTTCTCATCTAGGTCCTTCCCTTCTTCTAAGCCACGTTTCTCCCTTCCATACTTAAGCAAAACTCATCTTAAACCCAAGGTCTAAAGGTGAAGAAAGCCAACTTCTTACTAAGTTTCACATATAGAAGGGTTATTAGGCTTATAACTTGATTATTTAATTTATAAGGGTTATCATTCTTATTTGATTATTCAATTGAAGTGCCCTCTTCATCATTCTTACTCTAAATGATGCCAAGAGTCATAAAAGATACTATAGAAGGTGTATTTTACAAGTTGCACCCCATATTTTGGGTAAATTGCACTTTACACCAAAACTAGGGTTTTAAGTACAAGGATTGCTCCACAAGCTGCATCTTGGTGCCCAAGCTTGGAGAATCCATCATACTTCATCATATTCATTCTTATGATGTCTCAACACCAAAGGAACATCTTAACATGTGCAATTTGCAAGTTAACCCCTTTTAATTGGGTAATTTGCACATAGGTCCATGTATTACAAAACAATATTACAACATTGTTCAAAAGGGACAGAAATGGAAATGTATGTTCCTTAGGAGCTTTAATTACATACCAAAAGATAATAACAAGTATCTAATTACATAATTAAGCAAAACACCTAGGGTTAGTTCATAACCCAGGTCGGGGATGTTACAAATTATCCACCCCTTACAAGGATTTCGTCCCCGAAATCAACAAAACATATTAAGAGAAAAGAGCAGGGTAATTCCTTCTCATCTCTTCCTCTAGTTCCCAAATGGCTTCTTCAACACCACGGTGATTCCAGAGGACTTTAACAAGACTTATATCTTTCTTTTTCAACTTTTTAATTCTTTTATCAAGGATTGACACTGGTCCTTCCTCATAAGATATGTCATCATTCAATTCTACCTCCATAGGTTGTAGAACTGACTCAGTATCAGGGTGACATTTCCTCAGCATAGAAATGTGAAACACAGGGTGTAACCTCTGTAACTCTGGTGGAAACTCTAGTTTATAGGCTACTTTTCCAATCCGTTCAATGATTGGATAAGGCCCCATAAACCTAGGAGCTAACTTCCCTTTCCTTCCAAACCTCAGAACTCCCTTCCAAGGTGAGACCTTGAGATACACTCTATCTCCAACCTGGAACTCCAAAGGTCTACGACGCTTGTCAGCATAAGATTTCTGCCTGTCCTGTGCAGTCTTGATCTGTTGTTGTATTACTTTGATCTTTTCTGTGGTCTGATGCACAAGATCAGGACCTAACAGTTGATATTCACCGGTTTCATACCAACATAGGGGTGATCTACAACGTATACCATATAAAGCTTCATAAGGTGCCATGTCAATGCTATGTTGATAGCTATTGTTGTAGGCAAACTCTATCAAGCTTAGGTGCATATCCCAACTCCCTGTAAACTGAAGAACACATGCTCTCAGCAAGTCTTCCCAGGTCTGTATAGTCCTTTCAGACTGTCCATTAGTCTGAGGATGCAAGGTCGTACTAAACCTTAATTGGGTGCCTAAAGCTTTATGAAGTCGTTCCCAAAAATGATTTGTAAACTGAGGACCCCTGTCTGAAACTATAGTGACTGGAACTCTGTGCAGTCGCACTATCTCCTGAATATACAACTGTGCTAGCCTCTCAGCAGAATAGGTTATTTTGACAGGTAAGAAATGTGCTGTCTTTGTCAACCTATCAACTATTACCCAAATGGAATCATACCCATTGCTTTTCCTAGGTAGGCTAACAATAAAGTCCATGGTTACGTGATCCCACTTCCATTGTGGTATGGGCAATGCTTGCATTGTCCCTGTAGGCTTCTGGTGTTCAGCTTTAACTTGCAGACACACAGGACACCGCATAACAAATTCAGCAACGTCCTTCTTCATCCCAGGCCACCAATACATATCTTTCAAGTTTCGATACATCTTGGTGCTTCCTGGATGCATAGCATACATCGAAGAATGAGCTTCTTCCAGGACTAACTTTCTCAAGTTATCCACATCTGGCACTATCATCCTCCCATGATAACAGACTACATGGTCATCAGAGTCATGGAAACCATCTCGTTTCTCATCACCAAACTCCGATCTGATCTGCTGAACTGCAGCATAAACTTGTTGTGCCTCCTTGATCTGCTCTCTCAGAGTAGGTTTTATATGCATCTCAGCTAACAACCCAGCTAACAATGACACCTTCAATTGTACATTGTCTTGCCTTAAGGAGATAAGCATATCTCTCCTAGAGCATACTAAAGAGTTTAAGTGTGCCCTATCTAAGGCTAGTGTTGCTGATTTCCTACTCAAAGCATCTGCAACTACATTGCCTTCCCTGGATGGTAATCAATGGTACAACCGTAGTCTTTGATTAACTCCATCCAGCGACGTTGCCTCATGTTAAGTTCATGCTGAGAGAAGATATACTTAAGGTTCTTATGATCAGTGAAAATATGGAATGTCTCTCCGTAGAGATAGTGTCTCCATATCTTCAAGGCGTGAACCACAGCAGCTAGCTCTATCGTGTGTCGGATAATTCTCCTCGTGTTTCTTAAACTGTCAAGAAGCAAAAGAAATCACTTGTTTATCCTGCATCAACACACATCTGAGTCCATTCTTGGAGGCGTCACAGAAAACTATGTATCCTTTGCCTTGCTCAGGTAACACAAGTACAGGTGCACTTGTCAACCTCTTCTTCAGCAACTGGAAGGATTGCTGACACTTATCACTCCTAACAAAAGGAATATCCTTCCGGGTCAACTTAGTCAAAGGTAGGGCTATGGAACTGAAGTTCTTAATGAACCTTTGGTAATAACCAGCTAACCCTAAGAAACTACGGATTTCCGTCGGTGTCTTCGGTTGTTCCCATTGTAGGACAGATTCTACCTTTTTAGGGTCAACACAAATACCCGAGGCAGATATCATGTGTCCAAGGAAAGATACTTCTGGTAACCAGAACTCACACTTGCTAAACTTAGCATATAGCTTGTGTTCTCTTAGCAAAGTTAAAGCCTGACGAAGATGTTGTTCATGCTGCTGAGCATCTCTACTATAGATCAGAATGTCATCTATAAAGACAACAACACACTGATTGAGGAAAGGTCAGAAGATTCTATTCATGAGTTTCATAAATGCAGTTGGTGCATTAGTTAGTCTGAACGACATAACTGTGAACTCATAGTGACCATACCTTGTTCTGAAGGCAGACTTGGGTATGTCACTGTCCTTAATACGGAGTTGATGATATCCTGACCTCAAATCTATCTTTGAGAAGATAGTTGCACCACGCAACTGGTCAAAAAGATCATCAATCCTCGCCAGAGGATACTTATTCTTTATTGTTACTTTATTTAACTATCTGTAATCAATGCATAACTGCATTGATCCATCTTTCTTTTTAACAAAGAGCACTGGAGCACCCCAAGGCGAAGTACTCGGTCGGATGAAACCCTTCTCAAGCAACTCCTGCAGTTGTTTCTTGAGTTCTGCCATCTCAGCAGGCGCCATCCTATATGGTGTTTGTGCTATAGGTTGTGTGTCTGGGATCAAATTGATTTCAAAATCAATTTCCCGAGGTGGTGGTACACCTAGAAGTTCTTCAGGAAATACATCTTCAAATTCCCTGACTACAGGAACTTCAGCAGGGTTAGAACTTTCCATGGTAGTATCTACCACATGGGCCAAGAATGCGTAACATCCTTGCCTCATCAGCTTCTCAGCAACCATAGCTGACACAAGACAGGTGGGTAGAATCTTTCTCTCTCCTTGAAAGATCCATGTGTCACTTTCAATAGCAAACACAACTTGCTTGGATTCACAATCCAAAACAACCTTATACCTTTCCAAGGTATCCATCCCAAGGATTATGTCAAATCCTTGCATCTCAAGTGGTATAAGATCCACTTGAATGTGGTGTTCAGAAAAGAAAAGGAAGCAAGAATAGCATACCTCCTGTAACACAGCAGACCCTCTCAACAGAGTCTCTAGCAACAGACTATCTGCTCTATGACTGACTGTCATATTGCAGTTACGAATCATCCTTCAAGTGATAAAGGAGTGTGTAGCACCCGAATCAATCAAAATAGATACAATGCAGGATTTAGACATATCAGAATATAACAACTTCATCTGACCTGCCACAACCCGAGGGTTGATCACTGCATCAGGTGGATTCATTGCATAGAATCTTGTTGTTGCTTGTGGTTGATTCTGTGCTGACGATCCAGCTTGGGACGCTTGTCCACGTCCTCTAGCTCCTCCTGGAAACTGTCTCCTCTGCGATCCTTGTTGACCCTGCCTCTGTGGTTGGGTTACACTCGCTGGTCTAGCTCTGCAGTCTTTCATCAGATGCCCCATCTTCCCACATATATAATAGCTTCTATCTTGTTGTTGTGGTCTGGGTGGTCCTGTAACTGACATAGATGTTGAACTGCGAGCCCCTTGTAGTGGTAGGCTTCGTCCTCTACCTCTACTCGGTGTCCACTGTGTCTGAGCACTAGGTCTAGGTGGTGGTGGTCTAGGTGTAGAAAATCTAGGCTTCTTGAAGTCTCTAGATGAAGATCCTTGGAACTGAGGATATCTCTTATGGGTTTGCCTTTTCTCTGCTACGGACCTCTCTATCCTTCGGACTGACTCAACGAAGGTAGCAAACCTCTCCCGGTTCTCTAGGGCAGACACAGGAGTAGTCAACTCAGTGTTCAACCCTTTCTCAAACCGCCTGATCCTTTCTTCATTTGTAGCAGCCATATGCGGACAAAATCGCAGCAACTCCGTGAACTTAGCTTCATACTCGCTAATGTTCATCAGACCTTGCCTTAACCTCTCGAACTGAGAGATTTTCTCATCCAGGAACGTTTTAGGGAAATATCTATTGATAAATTCCCGTCGGAAGACTTCCCATGCGACCTCCACACCAGGCCTCTTCTGCTCTTCCATGGTCCACCAATGCCCGACACTCCCTTTGAGAAGATAGATAGCATGTCTAACATTCTCAGCTTATGGGATGTTTAGGATTCTAAAAGCTTTCTCTAGTTCGGTCAACCACAGATCGGCATCTACGGGATCAGCCGTTCCAAAGTACTCGGTTGCTCCAACTCGGCGAAGTCATTCAAACGTCTTGTCGATTCCTTATCCTTCAGGTTGGGTAGGTGCCCCAGGTGCAGGCATGGGCATCCTATCTGTTATGTGTGTCATGGCAGTCATAAACTGCCCAACCATGGTCTGGACGGCTGGATTCCCCATGTCAGTTGGATTGAACTGGGGTGGCTCAGGTATAGGTTGTTCTATCTCCTGGTTCCTTGCACCTTCTCATGGTGGAGCAACGCTACTCTCTGCCACATATTCCTCATGTGGTCCAGACATCCTTAACTTATCTTCTTCTCCTGAGGAGCAGAAGACACTATTAGATATACTAGAAAATACTAAGATAGACTCGACATCCTAAGTCCTATGTCTCTGTAGACTCAGCGAACCTAGAGCTATGATACCACTAAATTGAGATGACCCATCGCAGAAAATGAGATTAACTAATGCGGAAGCGAATTATTAGCAGTGGAATAATGAAAAATCACTAAATTTTAAAACTTTTTGGAAAAAGAACTTTAAACCATAACTCCTTTATAAAAAAACAAGGTAAACTGTTTACATCATAGCTTGACATTACATCTCTGTGATTACATACATCCATTGCCTTATTATCTGAAGAAGGCAAGATACAAAATCTCGAGGCACTAAGCCAAAAACCTCAGACCTACTGACTCCTGGGACCTGAGAGTACAGAGACGACATAAGACATACTATCTACGAGAATCGACAGTCAGTATCTCCACCTGAGATTCACTGCTGCCTCTGGTGTTGCTGCTACTGATACTGCCCACCCTCGGATTGGTTCCTCCGTCCTCGACGTACACCTAAAAAGTCGAAACCCACGGGGGTGAGACAATTTGAATAATTGTCCCAGCGAGAGTTATAACTCTCTGCCAGAAGCTTTGTTATAGCAATAAAGGATTAACATAAGCAATATACTCTTTAAGACATTCAACCGCAGATTTGGTATTAAGTAAGACAACATTTACTTAAGCAATTATTTCAATAAAGAATATGAAGAACATGTATACTAGTTACTTGACTAGAACATTTATAAACAATGTAACATCAATCATTGTTTCTCATAGTTCAACCTAAGCAGTTATGCTACACGGCTGATAATGATTTTCAATCATTATTATGCCCTGCGGAGATGAGGTATGCCGCTCATACTCCAACCGGTCACTACTAAGTCGCATCGGTATCATACATAGGTCATCAAAAGAGCAGGATTCTTATGACCTCATCTTCCTCAGTCAGTGTGAGGATCAACATGCAGGACATCACGTGTCTCTGCTACAATATCTTACCAAGGTATTCTGGCACTTCGCTATTAGAGTCACAATGGCGTTCTGTACTCTCTTCATCATCAAAAGATCTCTTGTTTATCTCTCATCGATGCGGCATTAAATATTCCCTCGGGAGATTAGTGATACATCATCCCGGCATAAACATATAGTGAAGGGTTGATAGATTTAAGATACATCTACATCAATTCCTACACTAGGACGTAACGATATTCGCATCCATAATCCCCCACATACTCAAAAGTATGTGATCCAGGAGTCCCCTTAGGAAAACATGTTTCACCATCATTTGGCTTCTGACAATGATGGATCTATGATCAGGGCTCTACATGATATGATTATACTTGATTATTTAGGTACATTTTAGCATTCTTTTAGAATCAAGCATGTTCTCAATCATTAATCATTAAAACACTACTATAAAAGAAGAATACTAAATGTATCAAGTTTAACTCATATCAGTTATCATATGGATATTAATTCTTAACCATCTCATCATATGATTCAGGAAGATGGTTATTCAAACCCTCAGATTATCATAACACTTGCTACCAAGTGACATATAAGCATCAAGTCATCTAACAACATGACCATGATTGAAGCAATGTACATACTTTTCACATATCATTACTCTAAAAGCTTATAATTGTTTTCAAGGAATATGACATCTTAACTCTTACCTGGCTATGATCACCTCATAATATCAACCTGCATGACTAATACAATAAGGACATGCATATATAACAATGTCATCACAATACCAAAACTCTTCAATTTCTTTATAGGACACCACGGTCGTGCCATCTTGCACGGTCGTGCAAAGTAAGGCTACCATGGCCGTGCTCCCTTGCACGGTCGTCCAAGTTAAGGCTACCACGGTCGTGCTCCCTTACACGGTCGTGCTACAGAAGATTATTACATGATTCATATTTGTATATATATGTATTCTAATCTTTCATTATTTCAACTTGATTAGGTCATATCAACCCTTCAATCAAGCACATACTACTATGGTTAACATAGTGTATCAAGCTATTAATCCTATAAACAATTAAGAATTCTCCCTTTAATTGGTACTAGTCACTTAGGTACTATTAGGGTTTCAACCTTTATGCCTTCATTGTTTGTCATTTCTAATCATCATTGGATCAATAGAACATTCATCATCTTAATTCCGAAAGATTCAATCACATTGGACCTCCATTACATAAGGTATCCAATTAAATTAGGCTTTCCAATGTTGATTACTTCAATCATTGAATTCATGGAACCAATCATTAATTGGACCTATACTCATACCTCAATTGAGTTTAATAGGTCAACCTTCAACTAATTTGACCCTCAATTAGGGTTTAAATCAATTGAATTAGGGTTTGGAATCAATAACCCTTCAACATATTTCAATGTGGGTCTAATTGATTTGAACCCATTGAACCATCATTCAATTGGGACATGACCTGACCCCAAACGGTCTTGGGATCGTTTGGATGACCTCCAAACGGTCTTGAGACCGTTTTCCCATCATATCATCAAAATCCAAGTCAACCAATTAAGGTTTCGATCATTGGATTGATCACCAAAACAACAATTGATTACACTCCAACTTAGTATCATTGGATCATCAATTGCTTAACCATACTCACCCCTAGACCTCCAAACGGTCTTGGGTAACCTCCAAACAGTCTTGAGACCATTTGGATGAGTTCCAAACGGTCTTGAGACCGTTTGGCTCACCCAACCCTTGGATTCTAGTGAAACATCATTAGGGTTTGAGCTATTGAGTTGATCATCAAATCAGCAATTGATTGCTTTGTAATTTGGTACCTTTGGACCTTCAATTGGTCAACTATACTTAACCCCAGACCTCCAAACGGTCTTGGGTGATCCCCAAACGGTCTTGAGACCATTTGGGTGATCCCCAAATGGTTTTGAAACAGTTTGGGTCAATCAACCCAAAACAATCAACTCATTTCAATGCAAAACCAACACTTAGCTGATTAGGGTTAACACCATATCTTTTGTCCTTAAAACACTTAACCATATCCAACCCTAGACCTCCAAACGGTTTTGGGTGTCCCCCAAACGGTCTTGAGACCGTTTGGGTGATTCCCAAACGGTTTTGAAACCGTTTGGGCAAGAAAACCCAAAAATTCAAATCAATCAAGTTGAAAGTCAGCACTTAATCCAATTAGGGTTTACCTAATTGATTAGCCTTCAACTCATGATTCCTTTGGAATTAACCTATCAAATTTGGTGAGTTATTAACCAACATAATTATGAACAGGAATCTCAAACAGTAAATGCTTGGTCAACTCACTCAAATGGTTTTGAAACCGTTTGCCCAAAAAGTTCAATTAATAAAGCTGAAAACTCAGCACTTAATCCAATTAGGTTTGCCTAATTGATTAGCCTTCAACTCATGATTCCTTTGGAGTTAATCCCTCAAATTTGGAGGGTTATTAACCAACATACTTATGAACAGAAATCTCAAATGGTCAACCCTTGGTCAACGCCCTCAAACGGTTTTGAAACCGTTTGCCCAAAAAGTTCAAGTTAATCAGGTTGGAAATCAGCACTTAATCCAATTAGGTTTACCTAATTGATTATCCTTTAAATCATGATTCCTTGGGAGTTAACCTATCAAATTTGGTGGGTTATTAACTAACATAATTATGAACAGGAATCCCAAACGATCAACCCTTGGTCACTGCCCTCAAACGGTTTTGAAACCGTTTGAGTCTAAACGGTTTTGCAAACTGTTTGGACCAAATGGGTGGGAAACCGTTTGATAAAGTAGCATTGGTATTCACGCCCCCCTTCTTCTACCTCCAGATCTAGGTCTGTTCCTCATGGTTTTAGTTGCAAGAAAGCAAGGAAGGATGGGGGAAAGAAGGACAAATTACTTTTGCAAGAAAGAAAGATGCATAACAAAGTTTAAGGGTTTAGAGTTATAAAACCCGCCTTAGAACCAGCTCTAGAGCTGCAAGCTTCAAAACTTTAATGGTGGCTTGAGCTCCACAGGTCGTCCAAGGTTCCTTCTTCAAGAATTGGTTGGAAAGGATGGCTAGAAAGAAGAACGAAGTAAGAAAAACTAGCAAACCAACCTTGTAACATGATTTCCTCCATGAATTCGAGCAAGATGATGATCAAAGCTTACCTAGAACTATTTGGTCGTTCTCCTCTTCTCCAGAGCTCTGTCCTAAGTCGGTCTAAGCAAGGGGATAAGAAGGGAAGCGAAGGAAACGATCCTTGCTATGTGAGAAAAGGTGTATATATACTTTGGGTGAAATTCCAACATAAGGACAACTTGTTTCTCCATTTCTCATCTAGGTCCTTCCCTTCTTCTAAGCCACGTTTCTCCCTTCCATACTTTAGCAAAACTCATCTTAAACCCAAGGTCTAAAGGTGAAGAAAGCCAACTTCTTACTAAGTTTCACATATAGAAGGGTTATTATGCTTATAACTTGATTATTTAATTTATAAGGGTTATCATTCTTATTTGATTATTCAATTGAGGTGCCCTCTTCATCATTCTTACTCTAAATGATGCCAAGAGTCATAAAAGATACTCTAGAAGGTGTATTTTACAAGTTGCACCCCATATTTTGGGTAAATTGCACTTTACACCAAAACTAGGGTTTTAAGTACAAGGATTGCTCCACAAGCTGCATCTTGGTGCCCAAGCTTGGAGAATCCATCATACTTCATCATATTCATTCTTATGATGTCTCAACACCAAAGGAACATCTTAACATGTGCAATTTGCAAGTTAACCCCTTTTAATTGGGTAATTTGCACATAGGTCCATGTATTACAAAACAATATTACAACATTGTTCAAAAGGGACAGAAATGGAAATGTATGTTCCTTAGGAGCTTTAATTACATACCAAAAGATAATCACAAGTATCTAATTACATAATTAAGCAAAACACCTAGGGTTAGTTCATAACCCAGGTCAGGGATGTTACACCAGTCTTGAGTCGTACGGTCTAGGCATCTTGGAAATGATTGTCTATGGTGATGTAGGAACCCTTGCGCTGGTAGTCGTGATCAGGAGTTGGGTGTCCATGGACGATTCTGGGTCTACATTGATATGGGAAAATATTATGAGGCCATATACTTGAGCCTTGATGAGGACATCAAGAGTCTAAGTGGGGGAGGTGTAACATCCCAGGATTTGAGGTCTTAGATAAAATGATTTTAAAATGAATGATTGAATTACCCATATCACCAAGGTAAACCTCCTTTTCAAGGAGCCCATCACTAAAGAACTCTTTGGTTAAGCACCCTCAACCTAGAGTAGTAATAGGATGAGTGACCAGTTAGGAAGTTGATCCTAACTTGTGTGTAAGTGAGGACAAAGCATGTAGTTAAGGTTAGTGGTGGTCTGTGGGGCCAGTTGTCATTCCTGAAAATCTACAAGAGACTTGGGCAGTGGGCCCACAGGTTACAATTAGTGTGGAACTATCTGGTTGTTTACCTTATTAGTAATATGACCAAGTAGTTAGTTGGGATATTGCCTATAATATAATAAGATATGAAATCATGGTGAAAAATGATGAGACAAAAGATGAGGGGAGATGAAGAACATAGAGTTATTACGAAGATGTTGAACAAGAACTAAGTACAAAACTTGTTAAATGAGTGTCAGAATTACTGATCTAATCACTTGATAAAAAAAACCCCATGTTTTAACTCCTCAAAGTTTAAGAATTTTATGACTAAATAAACAATATGACATGATGATGCTTTATCTAAATACGAACAATGTAAAAATTCGTTTTTGAAATGTGAAAGTCAGCCTTGTGTGGATGAAATTCTAGTGTTCAAAAGTAAGATCCATGGAAGGATGATACTAAGGATAAATGACTCAGTATATGAAGCTTTAGTTATGTGTAGCAGCTAGGCGGTCTGAAATAGTTCTTAGAATGCATGGACACATACATAAAACTTCATGGAGAATACATATTGGAAGGAGGATTCAAGATATATGTTTTATATGAAGGGATGGAACTCAAATGATGAGTAGGATTCAAGATGATAAGATGAAGGGTGGCATGTGAAATGTGGCATCCTAAGGTAATATCAGGCTAGTCAACATTTTTTTATAAAAGGATTGAAGTATTTTCCATGATACATGGGGGATATATATGGGAAAGGATAAGTTTCTTCAAAGAGTTAAAGACACCTACAACATACACTTCCCATAAATGGGAACAAGCAGGAGTGAAACGTACTTAGGAAAGGATCACTTTTGAGTGAAATATGCTTCTAAATCATGAGTATAAGATGAGAAATAGAAGCAAGTCAAATCAAGATGAGGAGACATAAACCTTAACCTAATATAGAGTCAGATTCCAATAAAGATTGTTTAATGAAGTGTAAGATGAAATTTGAGGTGTTGCAAGATGTAATGAGGGATAAGCAAGAATAAGTGAGTAGACATGATAGTTGGATATGATGTTGCCCTAGTCCCTTTGTATGATGGAGGATGAAAATAGAAAGAACTAAATGATTTATAAGGAAGGCTTGTTTGACAAGGACATGTTTTATACATAGAACAACGAAAAGATGGTGACAATAGAGAGGAAAAAAATATGATGTAGAATGTATCCATGTGATGATGAGTGGACAGCGAATCTATTCCAATCCAGAAGTTGTGACATGGAATAAGATATTTGTATCTGTGCTTGGAAGTGTCCATTAATTGGGTGAAGTTTCAATAACACATAAACTAATACCCTTAATGCAAGAAATCTTAAACACAGTTATCTCAAAAGAAGAGTAAGTACATGAAAATGAACATAAAATATGATGAACCTATCCTTAACTAGTAAACAAAAAGCACATTAATTATGGAAGATTCACAAGAAATAAAGATATAACAATCAAGAAGAGATAAAAAGCAAGAAGATATGACAAGGACGAAGAATGGAATATGATGATAATACAAATACTTAAGCATATGCCAAGAATTTGTGATGACATAATGGATGACAAAAAAAGATGTTGAATCTTGAAACTGAATGTAAAGGACCAGTTGTGAAAATTAAGAAGATACCTCGTGATAATTGAGTACTAAATGATGATGGAGTAACATTAGTCTTACCTAAGTGCTATTGATAGAGAGTTGCGTTCTTCTTATTGTGTATATTTTCCTTAACATTGGATTTTAAGGAAAAATACTTTTGAGAGGGTTAAGGCTATGAGGCCCTAAACCTAGATTAACCCGAATTTAATTTTGTATTGCTTGGTTAATATAATTTGAAGATTTATTACATTTTAAAATTGATAATATAAAACCATAATTTTGCTTCGATTCCACTTTGTTTGCCTTGAATTGATGATTTCTAAAAGTTTGAGATCTTAATTGTAATTCACTATAATATAAGGGCCTAATTGAAATTTGTGTGAAAACTATCCACATACATGTTTTCCGTCATGATCATGCTTAGTTTGATGTGGTTTGGATGCTTTTAAACCTTTTATGAATCATCTTTTGTAATAGACCCAAATTTAGGTAAATATCACCTTTTACTCCTTTTTATTTTGATCTTTTATGTTGAACCCTTCTTAATACATTGGCGTGTTGGATAGAAAATCATTCCCTGCTTTTAGCGCAAAGTTTCTTATTCCTCTCATCCACATTTATGTATGTTTCCTCAAACTCCCATTCACCCTTCGTGTATTTCTCTCTCCGCTGCTGGTGCCTCTCGCTTGACCCTCTCCTTATCTTTCGAGCGAAGTGAGAGGTAGCGGTAGTTGGATGCAAAGTTTGTTGAGCCAATCATGCACTAGACTCTCTATTATCTAAATAAAGGCATCGGTCAACAATGTAAAAATACAAATATTGGGGATAGTAGGCTACGGTGACCGGCTTCGCGAGACCTCTTTTGGCTAAGCCTTTATATAAGAAATTGGGGTTATTCATTAGTTTTGGGATTGATTGTGCAAAATTATCAAATTGAGGCATTTAAGTTTAAAATTAGCCTTATAGATTTTTCCCATGGATAGGTTTGGTTAAGAGAGAGTTACCCACAAAATTTGGTTAAGAAATAAAAAAGGAATACATTTATATAGAGAAAATATACTTTTTTGCAAATTGAGTGTTTCACACATTAAAGTTTTCCAAAAGGAAAATTTGACTCAGAAATTGGATTTTTCGGGTCCTTATTACCTTACACACCAAGTTTCACTTTATTTGGAGGTTATTTACTCATCCAAATTGAGAGAGAGAAAAAAGAAATTGATTGCATGCCACTTTATTCGAATTCGATTTGATTTCGATTTTAATGTCACATTGTTTTGGGCAACACAGCTGATTCGCAAGAGATGCAGATCGTTGGATCGCGATCTAGCGGTCTGGTCATTGTCACCTACCTCTTGACACATATGGAAACATGTCCTTTAAACGGTAACTTAAAAAATTGGATTTCCCTCACCTCAAACTATATCTATGTGAGATTTCTTTTCCATTGAATTCTTTGTTTGATTCCGCGCTCACCTATGCCTTATTTGCATTGTGGTTTTGAGTAGTCTAGAAACGCCCAAAACCCCCCTCCTTGTCTCTCGAAACTACCACACCTAAAACCATAAACTCTGAACCATATATATATATATATATATATATATATATATATATATATATACATATACATATACATATATATATGTATATATATATATATATATCGGAATCAGGTAAATGTATTTTGACGTCCCCCCTAAAATTATAGGGGATCGAGTTTACATGTAGGCCCAACGCCATACATCCAACACAAAGTTACAACTCACACAACTAGCTAATGTGTAGTCTACGTCTAACACATTTACAAATTTTTACATCAATGTTTATGGCGTTTGTAGACTTTCCTTGATGTCTTCTAGCATTCCTTTCTTCCCATACATGATAGCATAGGCTAGCAAGCAAAAGAAACTTCTTTTCATCACCTCCACATCTAGCAATCATTCTTTTCATATCAGTCACAAGTTGGATTTGTAATCTGA
Source organism: Alisma plantago-aquatica (assembly GCA_963693085.1). NCBI lineage: Eukaryota > Viridiplantae > Streptophyta > Magnoliopsida > Alismatales > Alismataceae > Alisma > Alisma plantago-aquatica. The sequence goes on along the minus strand of OY856414.1, from coordinate 939,040,329 downwards.
AATCACAGCATAAATACTCCCATATTTTCTTTGTGAAGATACATTCTCCCAAAAGATGGTTGTGGCTTTCTTCTCCATCCCTGCATAGCAAGCAAACAGTAGATATATCATAATTCCAGCCCTTAATTCTATCCAAAGTAGCAAGAACATTATGTAGAAATTTGTAGACGATCATGCTCCATTTGGGCACATACCTGCCGACCCAAATCTGTTCTCCCACAAAATCTTTTGCGCCCTTTGCTCGGGTCACCTCCCATATGCATATCTTCCTATCTTTGAGCTGCCATCCCCCATAATTATTAGTAACAAACAAGTGTTTGATTTGTGGCCAAGTTTCTCTCATAAAATTAATTGTTCTTGAGTATCCTTCTCTTATTTTTGGTATAAAATCCAGCCCTCTAGGATATATGTCTCTCATCCATTTTCCCCATGTAGAAGTGCATTCTTGAAAATCAATGAGTCTTCTAATTGTACCCCATCTTGCAATGTCTTTGGGAGTCTTTAAATTCAGCCCGGCTTCACTAATGGGAAGCGCCCGTCTGGAGTACTTCATTGGGTGGTGTTCACTACCCCATAGAAAATTAGCCATTTTCATTTCAATTCTATCCAGAACTGATCCGGGGATTTCACCTTGCTGCACCTAGAAGATAAGAAGTCCTTCTATGGCTGCATTTATCAATGTTCTGCGCCCCGCCATGGATGTCCTTTGTGTTGGCCACCTGTTTATCATTTCCTCCACTTTATCTATGCACTCAGTGAAGTCTTTCACATGTAGGTTGCCACCGGCCAATGAAAATCCCAGATATTTAGTTGGGAATTCACCTTTCTCAACCCTCATAGCCTGCGTGAGTCTGTCCTTCATTTGGTAGCAGTTTTTAGACAAGAAGATGTGGGTTTTACTTGTATTAATACACATCCCCATTTGCATCCCAAACCTTTCCAGAAGACCCTTGAGACTTTCCAGATATTATTGGTTGGCTTCCACAAAAACTAGAACATCATCTGCAAAAATTAAATGTGTCTTTACCTTCATTCTGTGGACTGTGTAAGGCTTTATCTCCTTTTGAATTTCAGCTTGTTGCATCCTCCTCGTGAATTACTCCATTACAATCACAAAAAGAAGCGGGGACAAGGGATCACCATGGCTACCTCTGAAGAGACATGTAGAAGTGCCATTAATCATAATGGAATAGCTAGTTGTCCCAACACATTGCTTCATCCATCCTATCCACTGATCATTGAATCTCATTTGTTGCATGATCCACTATAGTTTCTCCCATCTCACACTGTCATAAGCTTTAGAGACATCAAGTTTTAGGCAGGCCTTCCTACTTCCTGGCATAACATTAAAATCCAGGAGAAACTCACCAGCCAGGAGAGCACAATCACTAATACTTCTACCTGTCACAAAAGCTCCTTGATTGCTAGAAATCAGATAAGGTAGGACCAACTTCAACCGGGCAGCCAAGATTTTAGCAATAATCTTGTATTGTATCAAACAGCAAGCAATAGGATGAAAATCAGCAAGGGAGGATGTGACTTTCTTCTTCGGAATAAGGACCAGAAAGGAGTGATTAACATGTCTCACCATGTTTCCTCCTTCCATAAACCAATTCACATAAGTAAGCAAATTATCTTTAATATATATGTATATATATATGTATATATATGTGTGTGTGTATGTATATATGCATAGATATACATATATATATATATGGGTATATCTTCGCTACCCGTGCGGGTAACTAAGATTCGCTACCCGTGCATCAATTTTGTAATGGGATGACACATATATGTAATGAGACAATCAAATTTGTAATGAGACAACCGAAATTGTAATACAAAAACTCATTTTGTATTACAGTGCTGTTACAGTAATAAATACATATTTATTACTGTAACAACGTTGTAATACAAAACGAGTCTTTGTATTACAATTTCGGTCGTCTCATTACAAATTTGGTTATCTCATTACATATATGTGTCATCCCATTACAAAATTGATGCATGGGTAGCGAATCTTAGTTACCCGCACGGGTAGCGAAGATATACCCTATATATATATATATATATATATATATATATATATATATATATATATATATATATATATATATATATATATATATATATATATATATATATATATATATATGTATATATATATATATATGTATATATATATGTATATACATGTATATGTATATATATGTATATATATGTGTATATATATGTGTGTGTATATATATGTATATATATATATATATATATATATATATATGTGTGTGTGTGTGTGTATGTGTATATCTATATATATACATATGCATTTCAAATTAGTTTCGCGCGTTGATTTTGTTGCCCTCGGATGAGTGACTTACACTCATCCAAATGGGCTCAAAATTTATACGTAGCCTATTTATAGTATGACAGTGAAGATCAATGGTTTACATTTTGCAAAAAATAGTCTTGATATGCAAACACATTTGAGTGTATTCGTGCGATCCGTACACTCAAGTGTATTCTAGCCTGACTATATATATATATATATATATATATATATATATATATATATATATATATATATATATATATATATATATATATATGTGTGTGTGTGTGTGTGTGTGTGTGTGTGTGTGTGTGTGTGTGTGTGTGTGTGTATAGGGATGTGTCTCACTCCAATCCTCCTCTAGAGCCAATTTCTCCTTCCGTAGTCATTTTTCCTGCCACCAAGCAGGTCATTCCTCCTGCCTTACGACAACTCACACTGACGAACAACAACACTAGTCTTCAATCTTGTTCAGAGGTGAGTTTAGGTTGCCCTAATCTTCACAATTGCACTTTATGTTTGACAAAATGATGCCACAATGCCTTTTGCCCAAATCGATCTTAATCTACTGCTCTGTGGCTCATGACAGTGGCATGTGCAGGGAAGGGACAACTCCCCATGAAAATCTCTCTTTTGTCCTCACCCTGTTTTTTTTTCTTGTTTTCTCACTTAAGGGTATTAAGGTATCCCCCCCCCTACTTTTGTTTCACACTTTGATGAGTTGGCAAGTGGCTGACAGTGGAATCGACACTTCACCACTTGTGATTGAACCAAGTAAGCTGGTTGATCCACTAGATCCCTGACTTGGATTATTGGTGATTTATGATTGGTGGAATCTTCAAAAAAATCATAACTTTCTCTCTTCTTATCCAAAAATTACAAAAAATATGTCATAGTATCCTTATAATTTTCTCTACATTTTGCTATAGATTTTGTCTTCTGATTCAGAAGTTCTAAACATTTTATTTTTATGAATTTAATCCTTATAATATCAACATTAATAATTATTGATATATTTTAAAGGATAAAATTGGGATCTTGGAGTCACATCCATGATCAATATCCTTGAACTTACTCTCTGAGATACAATCATGTGTCAATCTAGGTTTTTATCAAAGATTTGAGTTTTAGGGTTTTAATCTCACTTGTAATCTTAAAATAACCAAAGACAACACATAAATATTTTTTTGTTGTGATTTTGGATCAAGATATGGTTAAGAAACTCTAAATTCAGCATTGGGTCTTTAACATGAGCCAACCTAGGGTTTTAGCAATGGATTTGGATTTCTAGGGTTGTCGTAATACATACACATAAACCCTAACTAATGGATCTAAACATATATGTAGGTTGTGTTGACTTTAGATTTAGCGGGTTAGGATTCAATCCTTGATTTAACAGTTCAAGAAAAGGTATGTGCATCTTTCCCCGATTATCTAGGTAATACTATGGTGACTAATCAATTTTCCCATATGAGGCATTACTTGGTTGAATCTTGATTTCCCTTGCTTATATTTTCAAGTTCCTAGTTACTTCTTGAATCATTGTGGATTTTATCATATAAGGTCCTCTGACCTATTTTGTGACTTGAATGATCTCATCCTCATATTTATCTCATCCTCAGATATTTCACATTTATTATGATCAAACTTGAATCTTGCTTTTACATTAATGAGCTTGTGAAAATAGACTAGATTTTATTTATTGTAGTAGTACATTTGTACTTCCATATTATATTGGACATGTGTATTCCATTCTAAGCATGTTTTTTCCGCTCATATTTTTACAGGGGTGTGTGTATTCTGCCCAGGGTGTGCGTCTTCCACTCAATATATTTTTAGGCTTGAGATTTATGGGTTTTGGCCCTACATAAACAAAAATGGTCTACTTGTTTACATGCACTATTAAAATAATTATTATTGACATATGGCAAGCTTATCTTTCTGTTAGTCATCTCTTTTATTATAATGCCTCATCGTTTGTCCTATTAAATCTTCTTGAAACTCCTTACTTCAAGCTCTTCTTAGAAATTGTTACCTTGTTCTACTTTTCCAAGTATGTTAAGTATTGCCTAGTTGTTCATTATTTTCGATACACAACGTTCACTGACATCCCTTCCATTTGTTTTCTTCTTCCCTGGGTGTTGCATTCAACCCACCTAGAGGTTGCATAGCTTGAGGACTATGAGATAGGTGGTGACACCCAAAACTAGTTGTTAAGGATTTCTTAGATGAAAGGGTTACGCACCACAGACTAATCTGATTGGTTTAAGCTTAAATTTTGAGTTAGAAACCTTCTATGGATCTTTAGTTGAACTCTATTTAGAATATTATGTAATAGTTAGATACAAATTTTCACTGCAACAAAACTATGTTCAGTTATCATTTTGTTTAAAGAAATATTGTGAACCCCAATTATTTGGGTGGCATATATTTTGTGGGATATGATCTATTGGGGTAATTTACAATTATTTCCTTAAATTTAAGTCAGGAGTGGTCCCTTCTAGGCCCCACTCCTTACAAGAATGGCATTAGAGTGTGTTTGTGCTTGGTAATATAAATATTTCTGAAGTCCTTACTTAGAATGTATGCCTTACCCATTAAAACTATATTTCAGGAGATCCAACCTGTTTGGAGACGCCAGTACTAAACTTCAGTCTGGTGCTACGGATGAATTCTCCATACCGGATGACCTCATTTTGGAATGGATCCCCCTTCAAGGAACAACTCCAACTATGCTCATGGAGTCATCGACACCACTGTCTCTGCTTCGACTGGTTTAACCCCTAAACATGAGCTAGCCTCCCTACAACAATTTCTCACCACAACCATGGTGGGGAAGTTGAGCACCCCTCTAATACTGGATAAGCCAAAGGAGTACACTCTGACCAACTTCATGAAGATGAAACCCCCCTCCTTCAAGGGTGAAGGGGAACAAGATATGGTCGATAAGGATGATGACTGGGTTTAAGAAATCGAGTGGACTTTTGAGGGCACATCATGCCCTCCTCATCAGAAGGTAAGGTTTGCTAAGTACATGTTGGACAGACTAGCGTATGTCTGGTGGAATGGGATCACGTGGATTCATGACATCTCTATTGTGACTTGGGAGCAATTTCAGGCATTGCTCCGTGGGAAGTAAATATGCACCACTGCTCTAAAGGAAAAAGAAGTGGAGTTTTATAGTCTGAAACAAGGATCACTCTCTGTCGCTGGATATGTGCAGAGATTACTACTACTTGAGAAGTATGTGGTTGGGTTGACAAAAGAATGATGGGATGATTTGTTCTTGTAAGGCCTCAACTATCACGTGGGATGAGTTTTAGTTCCTCAGCTTCCTCTGACCTTTCAGCAAATGCTGGACAAAGCCCTAGCAGTAGAATCTTACCCTACTTTTCAAGACCCAACACAGAACAATAAGAGAAAGAACCCTAACTTTGATCAATGTTGAGACAAGAGTAAGCGTTGCTACCGCCACCATCCTCCAGGAAAGTGCCCTCAAGAAAAAGCAATTGCACCAGGAAACGGTAGATATGTGATATGACATGAGTGTTGACATGATGGACACTTCAGACCCCAGTGCCCTCAATTGCAGCAACATTATGTTCCTACCCAATAGCCTACCCAGCATCCTGACAATCAACCTCCCAGAAACATCAATAACAACAACAATCTCAGGGTTGACATCCTCTGGTAGAGCGTCGTGTTGGACGTGTTTTTGCTATGGATGATGCAGACATCGGTGATGACAATGAAGTAATAGAAGGTATTGTACATCTCCATCTATGACCCATAAAAGTTCTATTTGATTTTGTTTCTTCAACTACCATTATATATTCTAAGCTTGATGAGATGTTAGACATAGAGCCTACATATATGAGTTGTATTCTTGTCGTACAAACCCCTAGTGGTAAGATATCCTCATCTTATCTGAAAGCTCCACCCCCTAGATTTATGTATATTTGAAAGGATGTTTACAACTGAGTTCATCTTCTTGAACATGATGGCTTTCAACGTGATCTTGGGTATAGATTAGTTGAAAAAGTTTAAGGTAGCCTTATTTTTAGACATGAAGAAGGTCAGCTTGCTTCACCCTAGTGACGAACGGTTTTGCATAAAAGGTAGAAAATGTGAGGAAAGGAAATTTATCATATCGTCCATGAAAGCTGGAAGACTTATCTCACGTGGATGTCATGCTTATTTGGCCTTCATTTTCTTGGACCCTTCACCACCCCATTTAGATAATATTGAAGTGGCTCAAGACTTTCTTGATGTGTTTCTTGAAGAGTTATATGGTTTCCCCCTTCTCAAGAGGTCAAGTTCACCATCAATCTCTTACCTATTACAACCCCCATATCAAAACCACCCTATCGTATGGCACCCACGAAACTTGCATAACTTAAGAAACAACTGCAAGAACTTCTCAAAATGGGGATTTTTCACCCTAGTGTCTCTCCATGGGGAGCTCATGTTCTATTTGTAAACAAAAATGATGGTTCTTTGAGGATGTGTATGGATTATATAATGTAGAATCAAGTGACAGTGAAGAACCAATACCCTCTACCACACATTGATGAGCTATTTGATCAGTTGAAATATGCTACAATTTTCTCTAAGACGGATTTGTGAAGCGGTTACTATCAAAAGCGGGTAAAAGATGAAGATATACCAAAAACAACATTCCATACTCGTTATGTGCACTACAAGTTCCTAGTGATGCCCTTTAGGTTAACTAATGCCCCTACCACTTTTATAGACTTAATGAATCAGGTTTTTTGGTTGTATCTTGAAAACTTTGTCATAGTGTTTATCGACGACTTTCTCATCTACTCCAGAACGATGGGTGAACATCGAGAACATTTGCAGATTGTATGCCAAGTTTTCTAAATGTGAATTCTGGGTAAAGTAAGTGATGTTATTAGGCCGCGTCATACCAGTAGGTCACATAGTTGTGGATCCAGAAAAAGTTGAAGTCGTGACCAAGTGGCAACTTCCACAGAATCCTTCTGAGATATGAAGTTTCTTGGGTCTTACGGGTTATTACATATGGTTTATCAAGAACTTTCTGAGTTGTCTAACCCTCTAACCAAGTTGACTCACAAGGACATAAAGTTTATTTGGTCCCCAGAATGTGAAAACAATTTTCTAGAGTTGAAGCAATGTTTGACATTTGCTCCTATTTTGGCCTTACCCATGGAAGGAAAGCCTTATGTTTATCTTCAATAATGCATCTAGACTAGGTTTATGTTGTGTTCTTATGGAAGAAGAACGGGTTATAGCCGACACCTCCCACCATTTGAAGTTGAATGAAGAAAACTGCAGGACTCATGACCTTGAACTCGCAACTATTGTACATGCTCCCAAGATTTAGAGGCACAATTTGTACAGTGTGCAATTTGAAGTTTTCTTGCATCATAAAATTCTTTGCTACCTTATGAACTCAAAAGGACTTGAATCTGAGACAAAGGTGTTGGATGGAATTTTTGAAGGATTATGATTTTACGATCACATATAATCCTGGAAAAGCCAACATAGTTTTCGATGCTCTTAGTCATAAGAAGGATGTTGTTTGTGAATCTCTCTGTAGTTTCGTATGGAAAAGTATGGAACATTTTTCTAGTTGGAGACCTGAGTTAAAGGATAATGTAGATGATGTTTTCATAGATAAAATGTGTACACACATGGCATGTCTCTCAGTTACTCCATCTTGGATCTCTAAGGGTATAGTGGCACAAGCAGCTAGTCCCAGCCTTGGTGAGATGAAGACCATTACGAAAAAACTATAATCTGATTTCTGTGTTGGTGTTGTAGGTGCAATATGTTTTTCTCATCAATTGTGGATATCGGATGTGGATTACTTGAGACAAAAGTTGCTCAATGAGGCTCATGGTTTGAAATATATGATTCACCCTGGCACCACAAAGATGTACAAAGATGTACATAGAAGTTTTTGGTGGAAAAATATGAAGAATGGCATCCCTACTTTCGGTGCAAAATGTTTGACCTATCAACAAGAAAAAATTGAACATCAAAGGTTGGGTGGACTTTTACAACCTCTTGAAATACCTGAAAGGAATTGGGAAAATATTACGATGGATTTCATGATAGGATTTCCAAAGTATATATGTGCTTATGATGTTGTCTAGATTGTGATAAACTGACTTACTAAGTCTACTCATTTCTTGTCTTTTAAGACTACGCGTAAGGTTCTGGACATGGCAAAACTTTATGTAGAATGGATTGTGCATCTACATGGTTTGCCAAAGTCTATTGTATATGACAGAGACCCTAAGTTTACTTCTCACCTGTGGAAGTAGATTCAGGAAGAGATGGGTTCATATTTATGTTTCAGTACTTCTTACCATCCCCAGACTGACGGTCAATCTGAAAGGACAGTCCAGATTCTATAAGTTCTCTTGTGAGCTTGTATGATGGACTGCGAAGGAGTTTGGGATAAATATCTCCTTTTAGTTGAGTTTGCCTACAATAACAGTTACCAAGAAAGCATAGGTATGCCACCTTTGAAGATTTATATGGAAGACCTTGTCGTTCAACCTCAAACTGGAATGATGTGGGTGAGCATACTCTGGTAAACACCAATGACATGCAATTAATGAAGAACAAGATTGTTCTAAATAAAGAAACAGATGAAAGCAACACAAAATCATCAGAAGTTGTATGCTGATAAACAGAGGACGGATGTGAACTTCCTGGTTGGAGACTATGTTTTCTTGAAAATAAAACCTATTCAGTCTATTGCAAGATCTATGGTGAAAGAAAAGCTCAATCCTTGTTATGTGGGACCCTTTGAAATTATGGATATGCTTATTGTTTGGCTCTACCACCTTCTTATGATAAGATACATTATATTTTCCATGTGTCTGTACTGAAGAACTATGTTAAGGATCCATCCCATGTGTTATCTATCAAACCCACAAAGATTATTGGAGACTTAACTTATCAAGAATATCCTGAGAAGATTCTTGACTCTTTAGTGAAGCAATTGAAGCACAAGGATATTGAATTAGTGAAGATTTTATGGAAGTATCATGGTCTAGAGGAAACAACTTGGGAGCTCAGAGAAGAAATGTTACGAACCCTTCCCTCTTTACTTGAGATCATAGGGACGAAATCCTTTTAAGGGGAGGTGAGTTATAACAGACCCAAATTTAGGTAAATATCACCGTTTACTCTATTTTATTTTAATCTTTTATGTTGAAACCTTCTTATTAGATTGGTGTTCTCTGGAATGTTAATACCCTTTAAATATGAGAGTTTAATACAAAAATACAAAGATTGGAAGCCTTCATATAAGAAATTGGGCTTATTCATTAGTTTTGGGATTGATTGTGCAAAATTATCAAATTGAGGCATTTAAGTTTAAAATTAGCCTTCTAATTTTTTTGTGGGTAGGTTTGGTTAAGAGAGAGTTACATATGAAATTTGGTTAAGAAATAATAAAGGAATACATGTATATAGAGAAAATTCACTTTTCCTCAAATTGATTATTTCACACATTAAAGTTTTCTAAAAGGAAATTTTGACTCTAAAATTGGATTTTTTGGGTCCTTATTACCTTAACCATTAAGTTTCACTATATTTTGAGGTTATTTGCTCATCCAAATTGTGTTAGGGAGAGAAAAATAATTAATTACATGTCACTTTATTCGAATCGGATTTGATTTCAATTTTAATGTCACATTACTTTGGGCAACACAGCCAATTTGTGTGAGATGCAGATCGATGGATTGCGATCTAGCGGTCCGGGCATTATCACCTACCTCTCTACGTGTATGAAATATGTCCTTTAAACAATGACTGAAAACTTCATATTTCTTTTCCATTGGATTCTTTGTTTGATTCTACACCAATCTATGCCTTATTTGCATTGGGGTTCCAATTAATCAAGAAATGCCCAAAACGCCCCTCTTTGTCTCTCGAAGCTACCACACTAAAACTCTAAACTCTGAGATGTAGATATATATGTACTATCCTAGGGATGCGTCTCACCCCCAACTAATCCTCCTCCAGAGCCAATTTCTCCTTGCATAGTTGTTTTGCCCACGCCAAGCAGGTCTTTCCCCCTATCTTGCCACAACTCGCACTGATGAATGGAGACACTTGTCTTCAATCTTGTTCAGAGGTGAGTTTGGGTAGCACTAATCTTTGCCTCGGCACCTTTGGTTTGACAAAATTGTGCCACATTGTGTTCCCCCAAACCAACCTCAAACTGCTACACCATGGCTCGCGGCAGTGGTATGCGCAGGGAAGGGGACGACTCCCCATCGAAATCCCACTTTCGCCCACGCCCTATTTTCTTTTATTATTTTCCCACTTAGGGGTATTAAGGTACTATCACCCCCTTTTCACGCTTTGACGAGTTGGTGAATGGTTGGCAGTGGACCCGGGCTACTTGGCCACCCGCAATTGGGCCAAGTAAGCTGGTTGATCCACTAGATCTCTGACTTGGATTATTGGTGATTTATGATTGGTTCAATCTTTGAAAAATCTTAACTTTCTCTCTACTTATCCAAAATTACAAAAAAAAAAATGTTTTAGAATCCTTGGAATTTTTTTTATGCTTTGGTATGGATGTCATCGCCTAATTCACAAGTTCTAATAATTTGATTTTCATGATTTTAAATTCTTATAATATCACATTAATAATTAAAGATAGATCTTAAAAGATAAAATTGATATCTTGGAGTCACATCCATGATCACTAACCCTAAACTTGCTCTCTAGGATACAATCATGTGTCAATCTAGGTTTTTATTGAAGATTTGAGCTTTAGGATTTTAATCTCACCTATGATCTTAAAATAACCAAAGACAACACAAGGATAATAAAGTTGTGATTTTGGATCAAGATATCATTACGAACTGAATTCAAGATAGGTCTTTAACATGAGTCAGCCTAAGGATTTATCGATGCATTTGGATTTTTAGGCTTTCCCAATACATAGACATAAACCCTAACTAATGGATCTAAACCTACATGTAGGTTGTCTTGAATTTAGACTTGGAGGGTTAGGATTCAATCCCAGATTTAACAACTCAAGATAAGGTATGTGAATCTTTCCCAATTATCTAGGAAATACTATGATGACTAATCAATTTTCCCATATGAGGCATTACCTGGTTAAATCTTGATTTCCCTTGGTTAAATTTTCAAGATCCTCGTTACTTCTTGAATCGTTATGGAATTTATCATATAAGGTCCTCTGACCTATTTTGTGACTTCGATGGTCTCATCCTCATATTTATCTCATCCTAAGTTGTTTATATTTATTATGATCAAACTTCAATCTTGCCTTTACATTAATGTGCATGTCAAATTAGACTACATTTTATTTATTGGTAGAACATATGTACTTCCATATTATATTGGATGTGCGTATTCTGTCCTGAGTGTGCACTTTCTGCTCATATTTTTGTAGGGTTGCGTATATTCCGCCCATGGTGTGCGTCTTCCACCCAATATATTTTTAGGATTGTGATTTATGGGTCTCGGTCCTACATAAATAAAAATGGTCTAATTATTTACATGCACTATTTAAAAATTATAATTGTTGACATATGTCAAGATTATCTTTCTGTCAATCATCTTTTTTATTTTGATGCCTCATCTTTTGGCCTGTAAAATATTACTTGAACTCCTTATTTTGAGCTCCTATTAGAAATTGTTACCCTACTCAACTTTTCTAAGTACGTTGAATATTGCCTACCGTTTAATTATTGCACATACTCAGCATTCGCTAACGTCCCTTCCTTTTGTTTTCTTCTACCCTAAGTGTTGCATTCAACCCACACAGAGGTTTCACATCCTGATGACCATGATATAGGTGGTGACACCCATAACTAGCTATTAATGATTTATAAGATGGAAAGGTTACTCACCACAAACTGATCCGAGTAGCTTAAGCTTTAATTTTCAGTTAGAAGCCTTCTATGATTCTTTAGTTGAACTCTGTTGAGAATATCATGTAATAGTTAGATTTAAATTTCTACTGCAACAAAACTATGTTCATGTTATAATTCTATTAAAAGAAATATTGTGAAACCCAATTATTTGAGTGGCTTATATTTTGTGGGATATGACCTATTGGGGTATTTTATAATTATTTCCTTAAATTTAAGTAAGGAGTGGTCCCTCTCGGGCCCCACTCCTTACTTCTTTCTTCCTTGGGTTCGAACCCTAATTCTAACATAGGGTCTAGTTATTAGATGGTTGATGCTCAATAACTTGTACCTTGAGCGTAGATGGCCTTCCCCTACCTAGCCTTGATAGCTTGGCAAGGTTGGACCTTCAATATCTTGGCAATCAAGGTAGCGTCAATAAGTCATGAAGGTAGAACCATCAATAAGATTTTGTTAAGGAGTCTCAATAGGTGTAGAATGAGGTACCTTGATAGGTTCAGCCTCCATAGGTTGGTGGTTATAGCATACTAAAACTAGACTTCATAACTCTAGAAAATATAATCTTAGAAGCTTTTTAGCTTATTTCTAAATAATATTCTAAAACATTTTAAGTAATATATTGAGGAACCTTTATAATGATATCTAGCATTTACAAGACTAACAATAATGAACAAGTAATATTTGGACATTTTTCATAATAATAATAACTTTTTACATATAATTTGATAAAGGCATAGTTTTGAGACCCATATAATAATACATGGCATGATGGGAATAAGTTGTATATAAGGTTAAATGCATGTAGATGAATTGTTCAGATGTCCAAACCCTTAGTATTATGATAAAATATCTATTTATTTCTTAAAATATATAAACCATATCTAAACCATTATGTATGGTGGAAAGCTACTCAATTAACATCACCAAGTTAATATAAACCAATTAAAAATTCGTTTGTACATAAATTGGATTACATTTCTAGTAGATGGCTTAAGGACATGACTTGAGTTAAACAATGTAGATACTGGGAAACAAGCATTAAGGAAAGTGTATCATGAGAATATTTTTCTAAAATGAAAAAAACCCAACATATATAAGAGATATATCAACTAATATAAAAAAGATGGAGACAATCTTTTTTTATCCTAATAAACTGAAAATAAAAAAAAATAAATGGGTTTAATAATGCTCGAAATAAGACAAAAATATTCATATCAATAAAAATGAAGTGAAATACCCTAATTGGAATAAAAGGAAAAATAAATATTAGTAGATAATTTTTTGTTAATGATAATGACACTAAATGACGTTAAATGAAAATTTGAATAAAGAAATTATGATAATGGGAAATTGGCTTTTAGGAAAGTGCATCATGAGAAGATAAACCAAGAAAACAACTTCTAAATATTTACAAAATTTTATTAATGAGAACAATATATTTTGAAATAGTTTCATTAAGTATAAAAGTATTAGATAATGAGATGTATGATCTTGAAAAATAAACTAAAGGAAAAATTAGATTGCCCATACCAAAAGTAGTCTAGGTATCATGTTTTAGATTATTAGGATAATATTATTGTGATAACTTGGTTTTTCTCTCATTCAAATTATGTACATCTTGACTCATTAGATTCTCTATTGTATTCAATAACCTTCCTCACACTCAATTTGATAACTTCAAGTCATTTTATGCTCAATTGATGAGTTGAATTTGATTAGATTTCATTTTGTGCTAATATATGACTATAATTTGAGTTTTGAACTAAGAGCCATGTTGATTAGGTGTCATCAACTTGTATTAGTAACTGAACCCTTTTAATGAACTCTTCTTTCTTTGAACTATACGTGATGTTGTAGAGGATTCATTTGTGAATCCAACGGTGCAAAAATCATCCCAATCGGATTATTACAGCCCAAGTTAGGGCATTTCCAAGTTTGAACCTTATCTACTTGATTTAATTGAGTTAATTCTTTTTGAACCCTTGTTGGAGCCTTATTGGGCCGATCTTAAGGGCTCGGCCCAGTGAGTGGGCGCCTCCCCTTGCCTTGGACGGGTATGTGATCTACAACTACTGACCAATCATGTGCCACGGTTTAGTGAGCAGTAAGATTTGACCATTGGATCCCTCACCCTCGGATTCAACCTTTGATCTGATTGCTAAGAAGTTGTCTTGCACCTCCGTACACTCCCCAGCGCAAGTGACGCTGGAGGACACATACCGGCCCCTCCATGGCGCCAACCTGACACCCATTTTGTGCCTTCTTTCCCCCAATCAACCCCTCTTGTGCCTATAAAGCTCCTCCGCCAACTCGTTTCCCCCCTTTTCCCCTCGTTCTTGTGAACCCTAGCCCCCTTTATCCTCCTCGATCTTCCCACAGCACCGCCACCTAGAAATTTTGGGTTCCCCCTCCTCGACTACATTTGGTGACATCCAAGGGAAGCTACAACCTCGACGAACCAAGGCAAAGTCGGGTGGCACCCTCCCAAGATCCACAACACCTCTATCTTCCTGATTCAACCGAGATATGGCAAGCTCGTTGACCATGACACTGTGGCGGATGGGCTAGTTCATGTGAGATGTAGCCAAGCAAGGGATGTTCTCAGTTGTAGGATCATGGACACCCTAGTGTCGAGGTTCCAAATCAGCTTTCCCCCCTCTGGCCTGGTTGACTGCGCCCAGCCAACTGGATGGGCGTAGGGTCAGGCGACGATGAGGAGCAGATCCCAACTACTCAAGAGTGATGCACGGAGGTGGCGAGTGATAGAGAGAGTTTGGGAGGCTCCACTGAGTGCCAACGCCCATTCGGGATGTGTGGCCCACCCAAGACAGTGGATCGAGATCCAACAATACAGGATCCTTGTTTTGAGGTAAATCTATGAAGAATGATATCTCCCACATTCTTGGGCCAAATGAGGCATACAATATATCATTTTTATCTAGAGAAGCTCTTTGCAATGTTACTAGTCTCAAGATCTAATTTTTGATGTAGTTATATTGTTTGTGCTAAATATGATGCTATTTGATCTCTTTCTACATGTTTGATGCCATCTAATGCTTAAGTTTGCTCTTTTGTGCCTCAAAACCCCATGCTAGCCTAATATATGTATCTTGTACATCTTTATGCACAAATATTCGAACTTAATCCATAGTTGTACCTTATAATGATCCAATGTGTCTTAAATGACCTAAAATGGGGTTTTATGCTAAAGGTTACCTCTTTAACGCCTAAAGTTGATTCTTTGTATCCAAAAACCTTATGCTCGATTCAAATCGGTAGTTTTTGGTGCATGTTATACTATCATTCGGATTTGCTCATACTTTTACTCCTTTTGACCTAATGATGTACTTTGAAACTTGAATACGCTAAACATGGATACTTTAATGATAAATCTCCAACCTTGCTCTAATTATGATCTATGTTATGTAATAAGTTTAGATCAACATCTTAGGATGTTTTTGATGCCTAACTCATATGGACCCCATCTAAACTCTAATGATGACCATCTTACATGATAAAGACTCAAAATGACTAGTTTGACGATGTTGATGTCTAGGTTTCTTATCTTGCTTGGATCTCATGATTGCTCCAATTAAGATCATGAAAACATTATACCATATCTTTAATTTAGTAGTGATGGATCACACTCATATCTATTTTGAATTTATGATGTATGATGTAACATGATAATGGACATGCATGACTTGGTTTGAGATATTTGAGATCAATGATGTATGATATGAAACCTAGATGTAAGTGACACATCGAACCATCATAATAATGATTAACCAGACCTAATCTTCCTGATATTGATCCATTTATACTTATTTGAATCTCAAGATCACTTTGTGAACTTAATTGTCAAGATGTAGTCAAAGTTATTACTTATGGTTTTCTAACTAATGGTTAATCATGTAATCTACTCGCAAGGTACATTTTCCTCTTGACCCTACTATGATATTGGCTTGCTTGTATGTATGCTTGTATGTATGCTCGTATGAATGCTTGGCTACTTACTTACTTGGTTGAGCTATTGTTCCTACGATTATTACTTGCATGTTTGAGTATTCTATGTTGACATACCTTGAATATAATATAGAGGAACCCATTATGCATGCAACCTAATGTTGACATAATGGATAAAGGAACCTAAAACATGCTTTGTATAAAATGATATCGTTAAAGGTTCTCGCTTTGTTTCTTCTTCTTGACTATGATCATGTTTCTATCCAAGCAAGTTTTGTATTGTTCTTAAACTGTTTACATGCCTTTTCATAGCGTACTTACTGCTTTAGCATTAATGTGTTTTTTTATTGAATTTTTAGTTGTCAAATGAAGATCCGCTGCACTCAAGACTCTAAGTTGTAAAATGCAATATAAATGGGTGTACTTGAGTCTAGAAATGGGTACATATCTCTGAACTCCATGTTAGTAACTTTTTACCTCTTCTTGATGTTACTACTTTTACACATATATTGCCTGTGTGAAATATTTGAGACATTCTACGGACGGATGCCCAAGTCCATTCACCTTTGTCTATGTAGCCATTAGGAGTGTGGACCTAGGGTAATAAATAGTTCCATGACAAATGGTATCAGAGCCAAACACACAGGCCTCTATATGTGTAAGGCATAACACATCTTCCCCTAAAGTATATAGAGTCATCTTGCATCTCATCTCTTCTTTAAGGATCACCTAAGCCACCCAAGTAGATGACGAATAGGTAGTATTCTCATCTCCTCATGTCATTCTTCTCTCATGACTATTAATCACATGAACTCTCAATTATGGGTAGCTTATACATGGGGAAAGTAAGACTCAATTGAAATCATGAAAGTTGGTTAATATGATAATACCATGATCTAATCTTAAATTGAAAACCCTACTTAATAATGAAAGTACTCTTGGATGTGGTATACTCTTGTGCAAAACCTAAAATCATGTAAACTCAATTTTACTCGACTTGATACAAGTGCTTTCAATGTTTGAGGTAAGTTCTAGGTATGGCAAAATAAGGTGGGACTCTTGTCTTGCACCTCATGGTTGTTGAGGTCCCTCTAGATTAAACCTATGTTGCTCTATTGTTGATTAAACCTCAAACATAGTTAAGCAAACTTCTCCCCTATTTGATTTATGCAATGATCATGCCACAAAATAACCACACCTTAGAACCCTAGGCTATGATGTGAAGACGAGTTAACAAGAGCAAACTCCCCTATTGACTATTATTTCTCTTTATAGACTCAATTTTAATAATATGATGGACCTAGATCTCAATATCGCTCGATTATGCTTAAACTCTTGGGTCCTCAATTTGACTTCTTGATTTCCAAAATATACCCTTACCTTGATCTTGAAAGGAAGGGAATGAAATTATGAATTTGATCTTACAAAATATTGAAGTATGGTTGCCCTATTATGATCCTTACATTAGACTCATGATCTTGTAAAATATGATTTGATAGTGGATACTCATCCCATTTAGATATGCTTGATAACAGATGACTAATGTAGACTAGTGAGTTGGGTTAGGGTGGTAGTTGACTTGTGATTCCCCTAACCTAGGTCACACCCCCATTATCATGACCTCTAAAATTATCATCTGATTGATCATTTAGAGCTGGGAAAGGTGACCCCTTCCACATGACTTTGATTTCTTGACCTAAGTCCCTAATGGGTTACGTCTATGATTATGTTGATACTTGAACTCAAAATATCTATTCAATGATGATCTTGGAATATGATGTTGTTGACTGTAGCTAGTGGTCAAGTTCCTAGGAAGAGCAAGGCCTAGATCATTTATCAAGCATGAATACCATGAAAATAAACTTGATATTGATGCCATGAAATGTTGAATAATGCTCAAAATGTTGCTCGATTGTTGTTTGATTATTTTATATGGATGAATGATCAACCCTAGAAGGTTGAGTTAATCTATCGGTTTAATAATTGACATAACCTTTAATATCACTAAATGTTTGGAGGGTTAAGTATACAAAGCATGAAAGGATGGATATTGAGTATAATTCTTTAAGCCCAACTATGCCATCTCTAAGAGAAGTAAGGAAAAGTCACTAAGTATGTGGCTGACAGCAAGAGGCCAAGCCCAAGAGGGAAGGCAACATGAAGATCAAGCCCAGGAGGGAAGGTCACCAAGAGGTCAAGCCCAGGAGGGAAGGCCAACTTGAAGACCAAGCCCATGAGGGAAGGCCACCAAGAGGTCAGCCCAGGAGGAAGGCCAACATGAAGACCAAGCCCAGGAGGGAAGGTCACCAAGAGGTCAAGCCCAGGAGGGAAGGCCAACATGAAGACTAAGCCCAGGAGGGAAGGTCACCAAGAGGCCAAACCCAGGAGGGAAGGCCAACATGAAGACCAAGCCTAGGAGGGAAGGTTGTAATGATCATAATCTTGGGACATAAAGCAAATGAGGTTCACCCTAGGAGATGGAGAAAATCTGGGTAAAAGAATTGCACAAAAAATCACGTGCTCAAATGTTGATTGGAGAAACCTCAAGGAAAATTGGAATGACACCCTTGGAAGGGTAGAACCCTGAGTCACACATAAGGTCTAAAATAAGAATCTAAACTCTAGCTTTGAAATGTTCAGACTGTGACTTTGAAGCCCAAACTTGACTATAGATACTGAATAACAAAATCTTGAGTTAGGATTAAGGATCTTGACTCTCGTGATCACCCTATTTGGATCTTGTAATCACCCTAGATATATGACTAATGACTTTCATGTTCCAAATATCAAACATTTGAAATGACCACTATGTTGACTCGCTCAATTTATGACATAGGGTTAAGCCCCATGTGGACTAGGGTGGGCCCTTCCATCGATCTAGAGCACGAAATCATTATGTTGAAATATAATGTTTGTCTAATATGGTCAAAATATGAAATCTCAATCATGGATGTATAACCCCACCTAGGCCCATGTAGAAGCTATAACTCAAAATGGTGGGAATGAAAGTCATTCATTACTATTGATTTGAAGAACTCTATTCCTTGACCTGAAATGTGATCTCTCCAAATTTCGTGAAATATATAGGATAACCTCTCCAAAATTTTGGCGGTGTGTTGATACCTCCAATTTGATTATCTATGTGATGATGATTTGATCTTGATACTCGATGCCTCAAATTCTGGGATGTGAATGATATAAAAGTGATACGTTTGTGATTTTTTTATATATAGAATGAGAGGTCACAATCTCAATTGAAGAGATGAACCAATTTTGGGGACAAAATTCTAGTTTTGGTGGGGAGGATGTGATAACTTGGTTTTTGTCTCATTCAAATTATGTAAATCTTAACTCATTAGATGCTCCATTGTATTCAATAACCTTCCTTACCCTCAATTTGATGACTTCAAGTCATTTTATGCTCAATTGATGAGTTGAATTTAATTAGATTTCACTTCGTGCTTATATATGACTATAATTTGAGTTTTGAACTAAGAGCCATGTTTATTAGGTGTCATCAACTTGTATTAGAATTTGAACCCTTTTAATGAACTCTTCTTGCTTTGAACTATGCATCATGTTGTAGATGATTCAATTGTGAATCCAACGGAGCAAAAATCATCCCAATCAAATTATCATAGCCCAAGTTAGGGCCTTTCCAAGTTTGAACCTTATCCACGTGATTTAATTGAGTTAATTCTTTTTGAACCCTTGTTGGAGCCTTATTGGGCCGATCTTAAGGGCTCGGCCCAGTGAGTGGACACCTCTCCTTGCCTTGGACTCGTATGCGATCTTCAACTACTGACCAATCACGTACCACAGTTTAGTGAGCAACAAGACTTGACCGTTGGATCCCTCGCCCTCGGATTTAGCCTTTGATCTGATGGGCAAGAAGTTGTCTTGCACCTCCGTACACTCCCCAGCACAAGTGACACCAACGGCCACCTACCCGCCCCTCCATGGCACCGACCGACACCCTTTTCGCACCTTCTTTCCCCCAATCAACCCCTCCTATGCCTATGAAGCTCCTCTGCCAACTCGTTTCCCCCCTTTTCCTCTCATTCTTGCAAACCCTATCCCCCTTACCCCTCCTCCATCTTTCCATGGCGTCGCCGCCTAGACATTTTGGGTGCCCCCTCCTTGACTACGTTTGGTGACATCCAAGGGAAGCCATGACCTTGACAGACCAAGGCAAAGTGAGGTTGCACTATCCCGAGATCCACAACACCTCCGTCTCCCTGATTCAACTGAGCTCCGGCAAGCTCGCTGACCATGATGCCGCGGCAGATGGCCCAGTTTGTGTGAGATGGATCCAAGTGAGGGATGTTCTCATCCATAGGATCATGGTCACCCTAGCATCGACGGTCCATATCAGCTTCTCCCCCCTCTCTGGGCTGATTGACCACGGGTTGACAGTGCCCCATCCACTGGATGGGGTAGAGTTGGGGGACGATGGGGAGTGGCTCCCAACCACGCAAGAGCGATGCTCAGAGGTGGCGAGCGATAGAGAGATTTTGGGAGGCACCACTAAGTGCTAGTGCCCATCCAGTCTGCGTGGCCCACCCACAACCACTGGATCAAGATCCAACGATCTAGGATCCTTATTTTGAGGTAAAACTATGAAGAATGATATCACTCACATCCTTGGGCCAAATGAGGCATACAATATATCATTTTTGATCTAGAGAACTTAATATTTGCAATGGTACTAGTATCACCGCCTAATTCTTGTTGTAGTGCTACTATTTGTGCTAAATATGATGATATTTGATCTCTTTCTACATGTTTGATGTCATCTAATGCTTAAGCTTGCTCATTTGTGCCTCAAAACCCCATGATAGCCTAATCTCATTACCTTGTACATCTTTATGCACAAAGACTCGAACTTAATCCATATGTGAACCCTATAATGATCCAATGTGTCTTAAATGACCTGAAATGGGGTTGTATGCTAAAGGTTACCTCTTTAATGCCTAAAGTTGATTCTTTGTATCCAAAAACCTTATGCTCGATTCAAATCAGTAGTTTTTGGTGCATGCTATACTAATATTCGGATTTGCTCATACTTGTACTCCTTTTTATCTAATGATGTACTTTGAACCTTGAATACGCTTAATATGGATACTTTGATGATAAATCTCCAACCTTTCTCTAATGATGATCTATGTTTTGTAATAATCTTACATCAACATATTAGGATGTTTATGATGCCTAATTCATATGAACCCCATCTAAACTCTAATAAAGACCATCTTACATGATAAAGACTCAAAATGACTAGTTTGCCTATGTTAATGTCTAGGCTTCTTATCTTGCTTGGATCTCATGATTTCTCTAATTTGGATCTTGAAATCCTTATACTAGATCTCTGATTTAGTAGTGATGTGTCACACTCAGATCTATTTTGAATCCATGATGTATGATGTAACATGATAATGGACATGTATGACTTAGTTTGAGATAATTGAGATCAATGATGTATGATATGAAACCTAGATCTAAGTGACACATCCAACCATCATAATAATGATTAAACAGACCTAATCTTGCTGATATTGATCCATTGATACTTTTGAATCCCAGGATCACTTTGTGAACTCAATTGTCAAGATCTAGTCGAAGTTATTACTTAAGGTTTTCTAACCAATGGTTAATCATGTACTCTACTCGTAAGGTACGTTTTCCTCTTGACCCTACTATGATATTGGCTTGCTTGTATGTATGCTCATATGAATGCTTGGCTACTTACTTACTTGGTTGAGATATTGTTCCTATGATTGTTACTTGCATGCTTGAGTATTCTACGTTGACATACCTTGAATATAATATAGAGGAACCCATTATGCAACCTAATATTGACATAATGGATAAAAGGCACCTAAAACATGCTTTGTATAAAATAATATTGTTAAAGGTTCTCACTTTGTTTCTTCTTCTTGACTATGATCATGTTTCTAGCCAAGTATATTTTGTATTATTTTTAAACTGTTTACATGCCTTTTCATAGCGTACTTAATGCTTTAGCATTAATATGTTTTGTTTATTGAATTTTTAGTTGTCAAATGAAGATCTGCTGCATTCAAGACTCTAAGCTGTAAAATGCAATACAAATGGGTGTACTTGAATCTGGAAATGGTTACATATCTCCAAACTCCATGTTAGTAGCTTGTTACCTCTTCTTGTTGTTACTGCTTTTACATATATATTGCTTGTGTGAAATATTTGAGCCATTCTATGGACGGACGCCCAAGTGCACTCGCCTTTGGCTATGTAGCCATTAGGAGTGTGGACCTAGCGTAACAAACGGTTGCGTGACAACTATATACTATAAATACATGAGAAAATCTAATACTAGTCAATCCTAAAGTAAATTGAAATAGGCTTTGTTGATTTTAAAAGAAGTTTCCTAAAATTTTGTTTGTCAATTAGGTTTGTAGGCTGGGACATAGTGGGATCAATTTTTTATCTTTTGCCTTTGGATTCGAAAGAGGGGAGTTCATTTTCTATCTCCCTTCATATTGTTGTGTGGTTCACACAATACTCGTGATTTTATCATGTATCCCTCTCTTACTCTTCTCTTCATCATTCTAGATTATTTCTTCTCCATATAATTCCTCAAACAATTCATTACAATTGAATATCCACATTCCAAACCAAATTCTTCTCAAATTTAAATTCCCTAAATGAACCCTTCATGTTCTTGTTTCCAAAAACCATGATACTTAACCTTGCATATTTATGAAGAGCTCCCAAGTATCATCATCTCCTCTTGAATTGATTCATTGACTCAATTCACCCTAAGAATGCCCTCACTGTTCAACCAAATTCAACTTATTTACCCAATTCTAATAGTTTACATTGTTGCTACACATCAGGAAACTCCAATTACCCACTCAATGATCTTCCCAACATTGACTCAAAGTCGAATGAGACACTCATTTCCCCTAGATTACAATGAGTTGTAGACCCAACTCTAGCAGTAGTGGTTTGTCATAGCTACATAAGAGGGTTGATCTAGACCTGTGTGGGATGCGAAAAGGTTGTGTATGGTGTTGGGGAGGACCTCCAAAGGTGTTCTAGCCTTTTCTTTGCCCTGGCTTGTGATAAATTCCAATATCTCACTTTTCTTCTTTCTCATGTACTGTTTTGGTGTAGACCTGGCCATTGGACTTGCTAGCCTTGTTTTGTTTTTCCCCACACCATTGCCTTTGTTTATGGTTTTATCTTTGATATATGAGTTATTTCCCCCCTCAAATTTAGCAGTGATCAATTTAGACCTTTTGTGCCTAGTCACTACTGAAAGGAGGACTCCCTAGTTTCTTTGCTACTGCCGCCTATCATGTTTTATTGTTAGGTTTGGTATGACCTAGTAGAACCAATGGGAGTGTTTCCTAGAGTCAATGAAAGTTGGATTCGGAGTTCTAATCAATTGATCAGACTCTGTGATGCATTGTCATGAACTATTCTTCTAAAGATCAAAGAGATGTGTCAAATTATAGGTTCTCCCTCGATGTGATCTTCTTGTCACATGTGCTTTGAATATAATGGTCCCATGTTTTCTTTTTCAACCACACATGTCTTTTGCAGTGTAAAACTAATCAACTCTACTTTGTCACAAAAATGACTTCAAATAATAGGATAGTGTATATCTATTATGCTACCAGGTTTTTTTATTATAATAATAATAAGTAAATCGAATTATCTTCAAAATTTCAAAGAAAATAATATACAAGTCAGAGAAATGAAAAAAATGTTTAGGAATTGTGAGATATTTCTCTACAAGTTGGTGTAGATTATGTAACCAGTAACTACAAAAAGATAATTTTAAGGTTTATATAGTTAATGAGAGATTAACCCTAATTTCATATATATATATATATATATATATATATATATATATATATATATATATATGTGTGTGTGTGTGTGTGTGTGTGTGTGTGTGTGTGCTAATATGTGGTTTGAGACCCTATTGAGGATATAGGGTGTGATCTTGGATATATCTAGACTCAAACTCAAGTATGTTGCATTTTGTTGGTTGATATTGTAAAATTACATAGTTTCCTCTCTTTTGATCTATTTGATGACTTGAACCCTAATTTCCTTTAGTGAGACACAAAACCCCAATTAGATTTCCTATTTGTATATCTTTTGATATTTCTATTGAAATATTCTTCATTATGATCTTTTTTCTTTTCTTAAATACATGACATTATTGAATATTTTGTTATAAGTCATCTTACTCCAATTCATATATTGTGGATGTTGTCATCCTTTGTAATTGTAATATTTCCAAAAAGTAATAAGATTTATATCTCACCTTCTCAATTGTCCATTTTTAATATAATTATGTTATGCATGATATTATAACTATATTTTGTGGGTGTATTTTTCCACATGGTTGAATATGTTGGGTGTTCCTTTCCACACAAGGTGCATCTTTTCTCCCAGCTATATACTTTTAGGGTGCGTCTTTCCGCCCATCTATATACATTTAGGGTGCATATTTCCACCCATCTATATAGTTTCAGGGTGCCTCTTTTGGCCCATCTATATAATATGGGGTACCCCTTTTCACCTAGATTGCATCTTACCACCCAAACATGGCCCGCATTCTTATGTCCAACCCTACTTGAGATATTATTAGTATGTTTATAGTCAGCATGCAAATTGATGTATATTTTTGTGATTGGGAATGATTTAAAATTCAAGAACGTCATCCATTATTATTTATCCTACTTAAATGAAATGCCTTATTACTTTTTGGATCATCCTTATTTTGACATTAATTTGTATGATTTCATATATCTCTTATGTTGGGAGCCTTGTTATGTTAATACTTGTCCCTTTTTCCTTGTTATTTTCCAGTTCCCTATTATATGCACATATTAATGATTGCTGATAAATTTCTACCTTTCTTATTCTTTGGGGGTTGATTCCTACTCACTAGCAAAGAGAATTTTGGAGGGATGACTAAGTTGACAAGGGCCTACACATTTGTTTTTATGTTCCTATAGATATAGAGTTAAAGTAGCTAGATTATACTATTTAATCAATATTAGTGTTATACCTTCTTCTTCATGTAGTCACCCATGTGCGTCCCAATCATGCCATCTTGTAAAGTGTAATAGTTAGAGTGATTTCTTCTGATATAGACTTTGGGTAATTTGATCACACTAGTCAAATGTAGTGGATAATAATCCATTGATAATAATGATGTGGGAGTTTGACATTGGGACTATTCTTACTATTCCATTGAGTGAGGAGTGGATCCCCTCTTAGGTCTCACTACTTAGAAGTATGGTATTAGATCCAAGGAAAATATTTATGTGAATGTTGTGATGTAATCTCACATATGTTACTTATGAGACCATTACCCTATGTGAAAATTTTAGATGAAATATTTACCCTACAATTTACCCATGTTGACCATGTAATATGGAAGAAATATATATGATTAAATGAGGTATATGTAAGGACCTTAAGTAGTTAACCCTAATGTTATGGACCCTGTGTGCTCAGACCCTATAATGTAGGTTGGTTGTTGATATGGCTCTTTTGATGAATGGATATTTCATGCTAGGATGAAGTTTGATTATGATGATGATACAGTAGTAGGAAAAGGAGATATCCATATGAAATATTTGTGACTTGTTTCTTTTAATTGATTTTGGATCCATATCTTGTTTTGTATATTTATCACCGAAAACTATGTTCCCTTATACTGTTATATGTAAAAATAAATTTTTCTATATTTCATCAGTGGTTTCTTGAATTAAGTCACAATGCAGGAACGTATGAAGTTTTGTAGGAAAAATGTATAACTAGTTAGGAAAAAACTTTAAGAACACCCTAGACTTGATAATGTGGTGATGACCAAGAAAAAGTGGCTTGTAACTAAGGTTCATTGGCCCTACCATTTTTACCCATTTAGGTTGCATAGTTGTAACCATCGATTTACTAGATGATAATGATAACTCTAGGGTTTTTATGAGAAATGATAACATGTCCCTAGATTGTGAGATCATGTAGTCAGAGGCATGAACTATGTATATCATAAATACATCTATTAAATAAAAGAAAAATATTTATATACAATCATAATACCTTAAGAGTTATTTGATTTATTTTGTTGAACCTTTTTAAGGGGAGAAGAGCAGTTGGTTGGTAGTGTATAGATGATTAGATTTTAGGACAAAATCCTCTTTATGGGGTGGGGTCGTGTAACATACCAGAACCTCACTTCCTAGTCCTACAAACCCTAATCTCAAGGATTAGAAACCTTTGGTCCTAGTGCAATAGAAAATCCAAAACATGGTTTAAGTATATCTTGAGGTACATTAATAGGATGACATATCTAGTGTTTATAAGACAAACAAGAATGGATAACAATAATTGGACATTTTCATAATAAACTATAACTCACTTTATGTGAAAATTTGTTATATTATAACATACTGAATTTCTAATACTAAGTCTATTTGGGATATAATTCATATTTCCCTCCTAACATGAGAAAATTTTAATATTGGTGTTTGTTCAAGTCCCATCTGGTAATTTGGACAATTCTCATGTCCATTGATACTAACTAGCCTCCAATTCAATTTGTATGTCTAAATAAGTGTATTCTCCTCACTTAAGAAATTTTTACAAGATAATTCTTAAATTTATCTTGTGAATCACTTTAACATCATATAGTATAATATGAAATTCTTATGTTCAAAAAAATTGATTTGACCTTGTATTTCAATAATACACTACTCTTTCAACCATTAGCTTACGAATGAATATGAAAATAAATTATATAGCTATATATGTGAATTTTGGAGTGATTAATTATACAAAATTTATTTCCTAAACAAGATAATTAAACATGATAATTACTATGTTTTAAATATTTATGGAAAAATCTACTTAGAATTTTTTATAATAATTATACCTTTAGCTTAGGAGTTATAAAAATTTGTAGTACTAAATAGATAAGGAGTTACACCATAATTATCTAGGTTAATGAATAAGAGGATCATATGGGAATGCTCCCCAACATGAGAACACCAACATGTGTGCCAGCAAGCACCCTCATCATCATCGTACCCTCACCCTAATTTCTAATCCAAGTACCATTCTAAACCCTTAAGCTCAACCACCTCATTGAATTCTCTTATAGTTGAAAATAGCAATTACCACCATGGATTGTATTCATACCTCATCAACAATTGTTTCTCTTTCTCACTAACTTTTCAAACTTAATTTACTTCCTAACTTGTTCCTCCTCCTCGTCTCAATGGCCAACTTGTCGTAAACCCCAGACCATGACATTGCCATAGTTGTGCCTCAAGTCAGCCAAAATAAAATGGCAACGACGGCTATTACCTTCCTTGAATCCCCCATCATGACCAAACTAGACTCCATTAACTCTTCCCATGCTTTAATACTCATCCAACGACCCCCTAGTCTATATAGGACGACACACATCAAACTTGAAGCATTGTAGATTCACCAGACAACATCTTAAAATACAATGAAAATTTTCCTTATACCCTAGTGCTCCTTGATGAAATCATGTAACTCCACACTCCCATACACCTTTCCACCTCCACCTAAATACTGAGATGAGTAGCACCTTCCTTAGTATCCTTTAATGCCCAATCCTTGACGAAGTCATGAGTAGCGTCGATGGTCCATATAGACTACAGCTTGACTATAGATAATGCCACAACTAGATTTTACCTCTTCACTCCTACCACGTATCTAAATATTATCATCTCCTTGCAAAACATCCTAGTAAGCACCAAATCTTAGAGGAACCTTCAATTTTCAAAAAACATGGAGTATTGCTGGAATTTTTTTTAATTTTATTCCTATAGAAGCACCCCAAGTCCTACATACATGCTCCTTTTGCAAAATCTACCTATTTGATTCCTTCAAGGAAAGCTATAAAGCACTATCAACACATACTTTGTAGGAGATCCTATAATACATAGAAGAAAAAGTTATTTCAACTGAACATCCATATTCATTCTTACAACTGGAGGTCAAAGTCGAGATTCCTACAACAAGAGCAATTGCTTCATACTTACTTATTTCTTTGGTTCACCCAATCTACATAAGAGAATTTAGTCACATGTTTATATTGATTTAGAGAGGTCAAAAAGGTATTGGATTCCTATCATTCCTCTTATAGAAAAAGAGTCAGATCAACTATAAATCATTGACATGGAAGTCTACTTTAAGTATAATTGCTTTCAAAATTTCTAGATTTAGAAAGTAATCAAATAAACATGATATGTTAGAAATATATTGAATGATAATATGAGTGTTTATAATATCTAACTAATTAATACTAATACAAAAGATTAGTTGATCCATTAATATAATTGGTCATATTAATATCATTAATATATATATGTTAGGAAAATGCAATTTTACAGTGCTGCATTAAGGTCAATATAATAAAAATATCTTTGTAAGCTAATCATTATGTCTAGGTCGTTACTTTTAGCTAGGGTTATATCATATATCATTTGGTGGATAATTTTAGCAACTATCATATTAGTATTTATACAATAGTATATTGTTGTTTATAGATAATAGGCAATTTTAGCTTGTTAACTATATTCTTACTAATTGTTGTTCTTGTTGTAAATTAACGCCCTAGATTCATACTATATAGAGATAATTTAGAATCCCATGTGATTGAAGAAGTGTTGGGTTATGGGATAAGACTCTTTTAATCAAATTGAGGTTGAATGAAAGAAAAGTTATAATGGAATACTTCCTTAAAATAAGGAGGTGTGATCTTATATTTTTAAGATCAACTTAAGATAACATGTTACTTTGGATGATGCATGGATTTTGTTTTCTACAAATCAATTAATAGATACTAATTATACATATTCCCATAATTAAGAATAAATGTTATATTCTACATTTCTTTGTGACATAAATATGCATGTATCAATTATAAAAAAAGTTAGTCATTATTAAGAGTGTAGATCTAAAATCTTTATTGTAAATTCAAGCTAACATTCATAATGTAAAAATATTTTGATATTAAAAAAATATATAAGAAGGATGTTTTTAACTATAGGTGAAGTCCAAAACATACAAACACATACTAAGTGTGTATATATAAATATATATAAACACACACACACATATATATATATGTGTGTGCAAGGTTCCACCTTTTACTTATAATTCTCTCTAAGCAAGGAGATTGGAAGTGATATGTTTAGTACATTGGGTATACAGTAATTTAGCCCATTACACTATTTCTAAAAATATTACAACGTAAATCAAAATATGTAACATTTTTTACATCTTTGTCAGACTCTAGGGCAAGGTCAACAGATATTCATGCATGCTTTATCCACTTCATATAGTATTCATGAGTAAACATATGTATCTCTAAATACATCACAACACCAATTAACTATTCACTGATGTTTGAGACAAAGCAACTGATGGATCTTCCACTTACGTGGAATTACATGCACCACTAAAAATCCTAAAGATGGTAAGTCTTTAAGTTTAGCCTTGCTTATACTAGATAGAAAACTCCACCCACGTATGCTAAGATACGTGGAAGTCTTATCGCAGTATAGTTAAGGGTCGAATCCACGGGACAACGGTCTTGTTGTAAGCAACAAGATGGAAAACGTATGGAATTTCACTTGGTCACTTACTAGTAGGCACTTATATCGAAAGTTGGATTTTGATGTTTTTAAACTAAGAACATGAAAAGTAAAGAAAGCAGGTAAATCTAATGAGTTAAACTATGATAAAAGATCACTAGGGTGTGATCGGTTTTTCACCGCCACTACACATCGATCAACACATGCAAAGCAAAACTTAACCTGCAAAAAAGAGTCCAGTCAATTAGTATCCTTGTAGACTTAGCCTCCTTTCGGAGGATCTAACTACGAGAAGTGCGGAAATGTTGCAACGCCAGCCATTCTCGAACAAATGGTCACATTACTTTGCATCATTCCCCTCGCAAAGTGTGTTCCTCGACTTATCAAGGTTGCACTTCCATACGTCAACTGATTCCATTTCATAGTATGAAAGTGCAACGGATGATAGTGAGTTTACTCCACTTCTTGAGATACACTTCTAGATACCGAGACAGATGCATGGTGGATACATGCACCAAGAACCAACATACAAACGAGTCTCGAATCCAAAAGTACAAACGTAGACATTTCATACTAAAAGATAAAAGAAAACACAAGTTGGAGATCAAGCAATATGCATTCATTAATCGTTTGATGTCGAACTAACAAAGATAAGAACTCTATATTACAACCTAAGGATTACATTTACATGATATGAAAGCATGGGTAGCGGGGCTACTCCCCGCACCCTAGTGAAGAAGACTACTCACTCATGACTAGGACAAAGGAGGCAAGAAGAGAGAGAGAGCATCATCCCCACAAAGGAGAGAGGAAAGTCAACCCCTTGGAGAGAGAGCAACGATCCACCAGTCTTCAAAGGTTGCACGATGATGAGGTCTCCCCTTCCCACCTTCTTTGGTGAAGAAGGAGAAAGCAGCTTCAAGATGGAGTATGGATCTCAGACCGGCAGCCCCAGGGCGGAGGATGGAAGTAGCAAGAGCTCTGGAACGATTGAGGCAGCCTTTGGACGTCTAAAAAACTCGATATCTCATGATGGACCCTTGGGGTCTTATTTATAGGCCTTAAGTGAAGTCCAAACGGTTTGGAGACCGTTTGGACCTCAAGACCGTTTGGACCTCAAGACCGTTTGGACCTCAAGACCGTTTGGACTTCAAGACCGTTTGGATCTTGAGACCGTTTGGCTTCATGCGGTCTTGAGACCGTTTGAACTCCATGCGGTCTCAGGACCGGTTGGCTTCATGCGGTCTTGAGACCGTTTGAACTCCATGCGGTCTCGGGACCGGTTGGCTTCATGCGGTCTTGGGACCGTCTGAACTCCATGCGGTCTCGAGACCGGTTGGCTTCATGCGGTCTTGAGACCGTGTGACTCCATGCGGTCTCGGGACCGGTTGGCTTCATGCGGTCTTGAGACCGTGTGACTCCATGCGGTCTTGAAACCGGTTGGCTTCATGTGGTCTCGGGACCGGTTGGCTTCATGCGGTCTTGAGACCGTTTGAACTCCATGCGGTCTTGGGACCAGTTGGCTTCATGCGGTCTTGAGACCGTGTGAATCCATGCGGTCTCGGGACCGGTTGGCTTCATGCGGTCTTGAGACCGTTTGAACTTCATGTGGTCTTGGGACCGGTTGAGTTATTCTTTTATGATTTTTTTTTGTGCTTTTTCTGCATGTATAGAAAGGAAAAGTTAGTCTGATGGTATATTTACAAAAAAGGGTAAAATTAGGATTATGTATAGTTTAAACTTAGAAAGAGTATGAAAAACTAAGAAAAAGGACTAAGATAATCGTTCAAAATAGGAGGTTATCACCCCCCTAACTTAGAGTCTAGCTTGTCCTCAAGTTAGATAGAGTTGAGACATGCAATGGTGAGGCGAACTTATTTAATTAGGATTTCCATACTCTTTCTTCAATTCTTAACCTGAGTCCCCCTAAGGTCATATCAAGTCTTATTGCTTGCCTTGACTCTTTCAGATTTCGAGATTTGCTTGGGTCTCAGGTTCTTTCCGTATCTCGTAGTTCGCATTGGGACCACCTTTATTTTGTGCATGTTGTTGACTCTAATCAGCTTTATACCTCTCTGAAAGACCTACTGGAAGCTAGAGAGGGTATGATGGTTGGCTAAAGGCTTTGAGGTGTAGCTCCCCCTTCAAGTGGGGGAGGGGCTGTCTATGCTTTTAGGATCTCACTACCGGGCACGACACATCTGCCTTTGTGAGGGCAGCTGAATGTACCGGTCGGGTGAGTCCTTTATGAGCCTTTCATATATTTAGATACCTTAGGATTTCACTACCGGGCACGACACATCTGCCTTTGTGAGGGCAGCGGAGTGTGCCGGCCGGGTGAAACCTTCATCGGTTCTTTATATAGATCCTTATTCATGGCACAACTCTCATAATTTTATTCGTCTCTCTGGCTTTTATTCGATAACTCACAGGCTTGGGTTTTGGGGTTTTGTTTGGGAATTTGTTTTGGGCGGCCAAGCCTCTTTTATTTTGAAGAGAGGAAAGATGTTCTTAGAGTTTTTCAACATGCACTTATTTGGTTTGTAGTCCACTTGCAGAACTTCTTGATTTGGAAGTTGCCTGATTCCCCTCTCATCTTTGAGAGCTTGGCTTATTTCTGCCTTGATTTTGACCTGTGGAGAGTCAGATAAAGAATTGAAGCAAAAGCATGCAAATCAATAGTGGAGTGACATTTATTAAATCGCCATTAAATGTCTAAGTGCTATTTACTTTTGGGGACTAACATGATTCTAGAGTTAAATGAGGGTGATTCTATTCAAAAAGGGTTAATTAAAAAGAAAGTTAAAAAGGGAAAATGTATAAATAGAGAAAGGAAAAGAAGGAAGAGGGATGTAAAAATGATACCTCACCCTTGTCTAATGTACCCCCCCCCTAACTTATCACTCACTCTGTCCTCAGAGTGTCAAAGTGATAGGTTGAGGAGTAATTAGGACAAGGGCTGCAGGCTAAGGTAAATCTACATTTGCCCCCGGGGAATGAAGTAGGTTGGATGCGAACTGTCCTCGTAGAGCGTGGTAATCCACGTCAGTCATCTCCTCTACTGGTCTTTGGAGAACGATGATGGTGTACATCCAGTAGAGGACGTGGAATCCGCAGTCGTTCGACTGTCGGATTTGCTGGGGGCATTTGTGGCAGAAGGAAGGGCGGTGGAAATGCTCTTTGTCGTACGCCCTTGTATGATGACTCAGAAAATCTATTAACTTGTTGGCGCACTCCTTTGCCACTACTTCTGTTGGCATTTTCGGTGTCACGACGTAGTTTCTCTGTCGTGCGTTGTATTGGCTATCGGAACTGTTATATATTGTGGTTGTTCCTTCTGGGAGATTTGTTGCCGGAGCATCCAGTGCTCATGATAGAGGAAAGGTAACATGATGAACGTCGGCATTGTGTGTTGTAGATAGGATATCAGCACGTCAGTTGTGTCGAAGTTCTTGAGCTTTAGAAGATCATCTTTCATATATGGGGACGCCATGTATGTTGTTGGGTTGCTTTGGCCAAGTAGAAACTGATAGGCGGCCATTAAACTTACAGAGAGCGATCCTTTGATTTGTAAAGTCTCTCGTAGTGTGTCTGTCATTACAAGAATGTCTCGAGACATGAATACGAGTCCATCTTTGTCAGATGAGAGCCGTGCCATAATGAGACACAACTCGAGGTCGGAGAGACCTTTGCAAGCATCGCGATCAAAATCAGGAAAGGTTGGTTCGATGACAGACAAAGGATCAATAGTGCTTGTAGCTTGCTCAGTATCGGCGACTGTCATATTGGTCTTTTCTGACTCCTTCAGAGTTTTTCGGAAGGGTCGTCGTTGCGGTCGCTGGATAGCTGAGAAGAGGTAGCGATGAACGTCATCTGGTGCCATAGTTGGGTCCTTGAAGAACCGCCTATCATAGATGAGCTCCATGGCATAACGTCCGCGTAAAGAATGAAAATCTTCAGCAACCAGATCGTGAAATGGGATTTCCTGGTTTAGCGCTTGGATGTGACGTATGGTGCAGAAAGCGCAATCCCCAGATCCCTCAGTGGCTTGGACTTGAGGGTTTATGATATTGAACCAAGGTTGGCTCCAATCTTGGCGAAGAGATGGGCGGGCAGCCCAAATTAATTTAAGCAGCCGGAAGGGTATACACCTTGCTTCTCCTGCTGCTTCACCGATGAAGTTTATTGTGCCGGCTGGTAGCTCAGCGCCACAGATATTATACACCTTGGCATCCCGAGCCTCGGTATCCACGATCATAAAAAGCCAGTGGTCCGAAACTTGGAAAGGCACGGTCAGATAACGTGCCCGACGTGCTAGACCAGCACGCAGCCGCTCGATCGACTTTGCTCTTATGTCTTTGTATAAAAGGCCAATAGACAGAGCGGGCGAGGCGTTAAATACCGGTTGTTGCCGCTTAGAACTTATGTACATTTCTATACTATTGGCGAGGAGGACACAGAAGATTGCCATGGGCATCGTGGACCGAGGTCGGAGGATGCTGCGGAAGTCTTCACGTGTCAACTTACGCCTAGTTTTTGTATTATGATAAATTATGTTGTCCCCCGCCTTTGCATCGTCCACTATAGTGTTCAGTATAAAAAAGTACTGAGCATCTAAAGTGGAGATGGCCGCCATATCCAGGTCATGCATTTTGTGCGGCAGAGGTGGTGGCGGGGGAAGTTCTTGTGGAGGGGGAGAAGCAGGTTGTTCTAAGGCCTGTTCATGGCTTGGTAGATCATCATCCGAGTCGGAGGCAGAATCGAGGTCTTCATCGGTGTCTAAACTTACTCGTTTTGCCTCGCCCTCGTCATAGGGAGGAGGTGTGGAGAGAGGTGGGGCAGTTGTTTGTGGTGGGCTGGCGCTGGTTTCTAGTATACGCTGGTGGAACTCAGCGTAAGCCGCGTCTTTAGCAGCTTCCCCGATGGACCCCAGCACGGAATAATCAAAGAATTGGTCCCCGTATGACATGTTGACATTATCGTTGTGTGGGGACTTGGGGTGATTGTCACTGTCGTGGTGACCTTTGTCGGAACCTCTGTGGGAAGGTTCTGCTGCATTTCCAGGGTCCTCTCCGTCATCATGTTTATCACCAGAAGAGGTGTTATCTTTGTTTGAATCAGCAGATGAGTCGGAGTCGTCTTCTGCGTCATCATCGCCATCTGTGTCGTCTGCTGCCTTGTCTGTTTATTTTTTACTTGCGAACATTTTGCACCGCTGATGGGTAGATTGTAACTCATCGAAAGCCACTTGTAGATGCTCGTGTGTTTCGAGCAGTGCATCATGGGATTCTTTGAGGTCGGTATATCTGCCTTCGACGGAGAGCAGACGTGTTGTAAGATTTGTAACTTGAGCACGTAGTCGCTGGATTTCATCCTTATTGGACTCCTCTTGGCGATGTTGTAGCTGTGTGAGTGTGTTGTTGATGGTGTCCAAGCACGTGCTCAGATCTACTTGTTGTTGCTGGAGCGCGCGGAGAGTCTCTGGCAGAGGCTGAGTCTGTGTGGAGATCTCATCGACTTGCTTTGCCGTTGCTTCTTGCTGACGCCTCGCTCCAAGGACCAGGTCTGGCAAGGTGTTGTAGTGACTGTTGATGTGCTCAACTTGCTTAGCCACCTCATCTTGTTGTTGCTCGAAGCCTTGGAGGATGGTAGGCATGGCTCGGTGTTATTCGTCGATCGTGGCCACCTGTCGTGATAAACCCTGCACATAAGAAAAAATAGAATTTAATATATTAGAAGGATCGGTGAGGAGGTTTCAGACAGTGTAGAATTGACGGCCGAATTCCTCACCGATATTGGCAAAAGGGACCCCAGGAGCGGAAGGGTGGGATGGCTGGGTCTGCGTGGGATGGTGTTAATGTCTTGCGGAAGACACACTGATGATGCCCCGAGCTGCGTAGTGACTGTAGATGTAGTCACCAGCGGTGTCGGGGTGGTGGAGGATGTGAAAAGTGGTGAAAGCGGTGGTAGCGATAGTGATGGGGTGGAAACTGCGGAGGTGAAAGGGAAAGTGGTGAAGTCGGGCATAGGGATGAAGAAGGGAAAGCCCGAAGGGAAAAGGGGTGATGAAGAGGATGTGAATGGTTGCGTGGATGTGATGGGGAAGAAAGGAGTGGTAGATATTGGAATGGTGGAAGGTGGAGTGGTGGCAGCGGTTAACTGCTCGTGTAGACTCTGAATGAAAGAGTCGATTGAGGAGGAGGTTAAGATTTCTTCATGGAGCTTCTCGACTTCAGGATTTGGCTTAGATGTTGGTGTCCCCGACAGCTGTTGGGCCTGCGACTGCCTTCTAGAAGGTCGTTTGACGGGTATTTTTGTTGGTCGAGCTGTCGGGGCTGTGATGCTCAGCTTTGTTTGTCCCGCTGTAGCTTTCTTTTCGGTTGTTTTAACCGAAGCTAGTAGTTGTGAAAGCTCCTCATCAGAGAAGAGGAGTTGTTTGGTGTCGTACAGTGCTAGCTCCGGAAGCAGGATGAGTGTTCTGGATGACTTAACCATAGGGCAGAAGACATAGTGTAGTTTCCCATCCTTTTCCTTGATGATGAAGGAGTTCTTCAGAGTTTGTTCATTGGTAAGGATGTCACCCTTTAGTTGTGTGCGGTGGGGTAGGGGTCTGTCCATCTTGAGGTATTTGATAATGGATGTGACATGCCCCCCATGCAGATTTCTTTCCCCAGGCTGGAGGTTGATAGTTTCTGGATCAGTTGTCGTCCGATATTGACCGGCCTTTCGTTAAGAATAGACCAGAGAACGAAAAGATCTGAAATTATAACGTTTCCCCCCTCTGTCGTCAGAAGAGTGCGCCAACGAGAATTTTGTGCAGGGTGCGCACAAAGCCAGAGTGTATATTTGACGCTTTGCACGTCTTCGCGTCATAGGTGGGGATCCCGATTAGAGATTTCCAGAATTTGTGTTTGTGGAACTCTGAGTGTTCGGTCCCCACCCCCATGGCTTTCCACAGCTGGTCCTGTTTGTCAATGAAGATTGTGTTCAGCATATTTTCTGTTATGATAACATTGCTGCTGAAGATTTGGGTGATGAGCCTTCTGTCACCCCCGTCCCGTGACATATCCATGATGTCGACGGGCTCTTTGGTCAGAAAAGTGAAGAATTATGTAGTTGGTTCGGAGTAGGATACTTTAGGTACTAGATACAACCTGGTGAGGTTGCCTTTGTCTAGCACGTCGAAAGTGCGGTCGTATATCCCCATTCTGCGCAGTATGTTGGAGCACACATACTTGGTGGGTTTTAGGGATTTGTCAGCGGGGAGGTTTATTTGGATGAAGAGGTTTTCTGGTGGTGGTGTTGTGGTGGTGATGAGAATGAAAGTGGGGGTGGTAACAGGGATGGTGGTGGTAGTAGCAGGAATGGTGGTGGTAGTAGCAGGAATGGTGGTGGTAGTGGTGGTAGTAGCAGGGATGGTGGTGGTAGGTTTTGCAAAGGGTTGATCCATGGCAGAGGCAGGTCGAACTTGTTTCCTTGCCCGTTTCTTGGAGGGCTGCCCAGATGCAGTCTCCAGGACATTGCATTTCCCCTTTTGTTCTTTAGCAGGAGATTCCTCCTCGGAGTTAGGATTGTACTCTGAGCCTTCATCATCGGAAGAAGAAATCTCAACTTCTTCTTCAGGTGCCTCAGCTAGGCACTTCTCGAGGCGATCAAGCTCACACAGGACGTCCATTATTTTGATATTTGGAGGTGCCTTCCCGGTTCTGTTGAAGTCAACTCTTATCTTCTGGAGCCGAGCTTGTTTTTCCAGCAGATCCTTTCTTTCCCAGATTTCAGGGTCTTTGAACCCGATGACGTTCTTTGCTGGTGATGCCATAGCTGTAGAATGAGAAATCAAGAGTTAGAATAACATGTTTAGAAAGATTTGATTTTATTAATATTTATGTATTTTTGTATTTTTATGGAAATTAGATGAATGTGCAAGCCCAAACGGTTTCAAGACTGTTTGGTCCCAAACGGTTTCAAGATTGTTTGATCCCAAACGGTTTCAAGACCGTTTGGTCCCAAACGGTTTCAAGGACCGTTTGGAGAACAAAGCGTCGTGTGGCCATCGGCAAAGGCGAAGATGAAGGTAAAACGGCGTAGCGATGGTGGATGCGTTGGCGACGACAGTGAAAACGGCGGTGATCATCGGCGATAAGGGCGATGGTGAAAACGATGATAAAAATGACGGTGAATCCGGTGGTGAAAACGGCGATGAAGACAGCGATGAAAATGGCGGTGGCTCTTGTTGATGGAGATGACGGCGACGGTGGGCAGGGTTGTTGGTGAAAATGGTGAAGACTCCGATCGTGAAAGTGGAGCTGCCGGTTATAAAAACGAAGATGAAAATGATAGCGGCGGAACCGGCGGTGATGGAAACGAAGGTGGCGTCGGCGTTGGAGAAGAGGGAACGCCGTGGTGGCGTCGATAACAAAAATGGTGGTGCGGAGGGCTGCGGAAGCGAATGATGGTAGCATTGCTGGACTACCTTGCAGCAGCAGGTAGCGTCGACAGTGAAGAGAGCGTTGGAGACGGAGGTCGCGCGGAACAGAGGAAGCAGAGTTCGTCGGCGAGTTGCGTGGGAACTGGGAGAGCAACAGCAATAGAACAGAAACACAAGAAAGTTCGGGAATTCGAAGAGAGAAAGACGAAAGGGTAAGGTTTATATTTATAGGAAACGGGGGTTTGACCGGAAAAAAACCATAAGTCAAACGGTTTAGCGACCGTTTGGACTCTAAACGATTTCGAGACCGTTTGGCTCCAAATAGTTTCGAGACCGTTTGGTCCCAAACGGTTTCAGGACCGTTTGGTTCCAAACGGTTTCGAGGCCGTTTGGCTCCAAACGGTTTCGAGGCCGTTTGGCTCCAAACGGTTTCGAGGCCGTTTGGCTCCAAACGGTTTCGAGGCCGTTTGGCTCCAAACGGTTTCGAGACCGTTTGGCTCCAAACGGTTTCGAGACCGTTTGGTCCCAAACGGTTTCAGGACCGTTTGGTTCCAAACGGTTTGAAGACCGTTTGGGAGGATTAAGGGCGAACGGAATTTTAAATTTTTATGTTTGTTTTAGTTATATGAATTTTTTTTTGATAAGATGAACCTAAAAAAAACAGGAAAGAAAGAACTAAAATCTTGGGTTGCCTCCCAAGTAGCGCCTGGGTTTTACGTCGCTGGCTCGACGAAGCTGATGTTGTTATGCTGACGGCGTGGCGTCTTTAATTTCTATGGTTTGTCTTGCTATTTTGTCTTCTGGAGTGTAGTATCTTTTTAAACTGTGACCATTGACCGTCCTTTCTCCTCCGTTGTTGTCTATAATAATGGCGGCTCCAGTTGGGTAAATATGTTTTATAGTGAAGGGCCTGGACCATTTTGTTCTAAGTTTTCCGGGAAATAACTTGAGCTTGGAGTTGAAAAGGAGTACTTTGTCGCCAACGGCGATATCTTTTCTCTTGAGATGACCATCATGCCACATTTTGGTCTGCTCTTTATAAATTTGGGCACTCTGGTAGGCGGTCATACGGAGCTCTTCTAGCTCCTGTAGTTGAAGTTGTCTATTTTCTCCCGTACTTTTAAGATCAAAATTTAGTTGTTTGATGGCCCACCAGGCTTTGTGTTCCATCTCTACAGGAAGATGACAAGACTTCCCGTACACCAAACGGAACGGGGTTGTCCCGATTGGTGTTTTATAAGCAGTTCGGTATGCCCAAAGGGCATCAGGAAGTTTGGTGGACCAATCAGTGCAGTTTTTGTTCACCATTTTTTCAAGGATCGCCTTTAATTGTCTATTAGATACCTCCACCTGACCACTAGCTTGTGGATGGTAAGGTGTGGCAACTTTGTGATTGACTCCATATCTTTTCAGTAAGGCCTCAAAACTTCGTTCCAAGAAATGGGTCCCGCCATCCGATATGACAGTTCTTCGAACTCCAAATCTTGGGAAAATAATATCTTTGAACAATTTAATAACAGGCTTGGAATCGCTCGACACAGTGGGTACAGCTTCGACCCATTTTGAGACGTAGTCCACTGCGACCAAGATGTACGAGAAGCCATAGGATGAAGGGAAAGGGCCCATGTAGTCTACCCCCCACACATCAAAAAGCTCAATTTCTTGCCACATTGTGAGGGGCATCTCGTCTCTTTTTGATATGTTGCCCGAAAATTGGCATTTGTTGCAGGCTTTCACAAAATCATACAAATCATTTGATATGGTGGGCCAGAAAAAACCAGATTGTAAAACTTTTATAGCTGTTTTCTTAGCACTCATGTGCCCCCCTGTGGGTCCTGAATGGCAATGCTCAAGGACCGGGGTTATTTCTTCTTCTAGCAAGCAACGACGGAAAAGTCTGTCAGCACAAAGGTGAAACAGGTAGGGTTCATCCCAATAATAATGTTTTATGTCATGAAGGAACTTCCTTTTGTCCTGGTGGGAAGCAGATGGGTGGATAATTCATGTGGCTAGATAATTAACGATATCAGCATACCAAGGGAAGCCATGAGTGGCTTTCATAAGCTGATCATCAGGAAGAGAATCCCGGATAGGGATTTTATCTTTCTCTTCAACCTCGATCCGGCTGAGGTGATCAGCTACAACATTCTCCACGCCACTTTTATCTTTGATTTCCAAGTCAAATTCCTGAAGAATTAGCACCCAGCGGATAAGCCTGGGTTTGGCATCTTGTTTCTGAATCAGGTATCGAATGGCGGAATGGTCGGTATAAACAATGACTTTAGAACCAATCAGATAAGAGCAGAATTTTTCAAACGCGTAGATGATAGCCAGAAACTCTTTCTCCGTGGAGGTGTAGTTTTTCTGCGCTTCATCTAGCGTTTTAGATGTGTAGTAGATAACATAGGGTTTCTTATCAATCCGATGTCCTAGAACGGCCCCTATGGCATAATCACTTGCGTCGCACATGATTTCGAAGGGCTGCGACCAATCTGGAGCTCTTAGAATAGGTGTGGAGATTAACGCATCCTTAAGGGTAGAGAAACTTTTCATACACTCCTGATTGAATATGAACTCAGCATCTTTGGTCAGGAGTTGGGTCATGGGTTTGGCAATCTTTGAGAAATCTTTGATGAATCTCTTATAGAATCCTGCATGACCCAGGAAAGCTCAAACTCCTCTTATGTCCTTTGGAGGTGACAGCTTTGAGATAACATCGATCTTTGCTTTATCAACCTCTATTCCCCTATCACTTACCCTGTGTCTGAGGACGACACCTTCTGTTACCATGAAATGGCATTTCTCCCAATTCAAGATAAGGTTCGTTTCCTCACAGTGTTGCAGAACTTGTCCAAGATTTATTAAACAGTTGTCGAAAGAATCTCCATACACTGAGAAATCGTCCATAAACACTTCCATGACGGATTCTGTTAAACCGGCGAAGATAGCAGACATACATCGTTGGAAAGTGACGGGTGTGTTACATAACCCGAACGGCATTCTTCTAAAAGCATATGTCCCAAAAGGACATGTGAAGGTGGTTTTTTCCTGGTCCTCCGGGTGTATGGGTATTTGGTAAAACTCGGAGTAACCGTCGAGGTAACAAAAATATTTTTGGTGAGCTAGGCGTTCCAGGACTTCATCAAGGAAAGGTAGATGGTAGTGGTCTTTCCTTGTGGCTTTGTTTAACTTTCTATAATCAATACACATTCGCCATCCAGTTACAGTCCTGGTAGGCACTAGCTCATTTTTGTCATTGAGCACTACAGTAGTGCCCCCTTTTTTTGGAACAACCTGAACGGGGTTGACCCACTGGGAGTCAGAAATAGGATAGATCATGCCGGCTTTGAGTAATTTAAGGACTTCCAGACGAACTACCTCCTTTAGATTAGGATTCAGTTTTCTTTGATGTTCTTGAGAGGGCTTGAATTCGTCAACCATAGGAAGTCTATGCATACACAGGGTTGGATTTATGCCTGTTAGGTCAGTTATCTTATATCCTATGACCTTTTTATGCTTCCTCAGCTTGTTTAGAAGCTTTTCTTCTTGATCTCTTGTAAGGGTAGAGTTGATGATGACTGGTCATAGTTTTTCTTCATCTAAGAAAACATGTTTGAGCCCTGTAGGTAAAGTCTTCAATTCAGGGGCTTTCGGTGGCTCAGCTGCTTCTATAATAGTAACGGCCTTAAGTTCTTCAAAAGTGGCCTTTGGCGCTTCTTCGGCCTTTTCTAGATGTTGGAGGCACTGCTGAACTAATTCATTCGTGGAGAATTCAACCTCCAGATTGATTAGAACATTTTCAAGCTCGTCAACTGGCTCGGAGATTTCCAACTGTGACATTTGTTGAATAGCATCAAGGAGGAAAACCCCCTCTTGGATGCTGGGGCCTTTCATACTATTAAGGACTCGGAATTGAATTGCTTCTTTTCCGAGCCTAAGAATGATGGTACCAGCTTCAACGTCAATCAGCACTCTGGCAGTAGCGAGGAATGGTCTTCCAAAAATGATTGGATACCTCATGTCTTCTTTAATATCCATGACAACGAAGTCGCACGGCACGTAAGCATCCTTGCCTATCCTTACCGGGATATCTTCAATGATCCCCAAAGGTGTGGTTATAGTGGAATGAGCTAATTGGATAGTCATTGTTGTAGGCAGCAATTCAGTGAAACCCAGACGTTTGCACATTGAGTAAGGCATAATAGATATGCTGGCCCCAAGGTCCGCTAATCCCTTTTTGGCAGATGCGTTGCCAATGCAACATTGGATTCCGAAGGAGCCTGGGTCCTTCTTCTTTTTGGGCATCTTGTTTAAGATGATGTCTGAAGTGGTCTGAGCAAGCTTAACAGTTTCTTGCTCTTCGGTGATGTACTTTCTTGATAGTAAGGTCTTGAGGTATTTCTCCCAGGCTGGCACCTCGGAAAGAGCATCAAGGAGCGGGATATCAATGTATAGTTTCTTCATTGCCTCTTTGAACTTTTGAAACCTGGTGTCCATCTTTGTTTCTCGTAGTCTTCCTAGGTATGGGATTCTTGGTTTATATTGTAAAATTTCAGGTTCTGGGGACACTTTATCTTTGCCCATTGTGCCCTCTGAGGGCTTCTCCATTCCTTATTGCGGACTTTCACTCGTCATAAGAACCGGTGGGTCATCATTATCAAGATTGATCTTGGTAGCCTCATGAAAAATGCGTCCAGATCTGGTGGTGACGGCATTCAACTGCTCATGTCTGTTTTGTCTGTGCTTAGGATTTGATTCAGGCTGCCCAGCAAACGTACCTGCTGGGGGCTTTAATTGTGCAGCAATCTGAGCAAGCTGAGCTTCAACTGCTTTCTGCTGAGCCTGTTGGTTAGC
Organism: Alisma plantago-aquatica; assembly: GCA_963693085.1. NCBI lineage: Eukaryota > Viridiplantae > Streptophyta > Magnoliopsida > Alismatales > Alismataceae > Alisma > Alisma plantago-aquatica. Next base: position 938,997,198 of record OY856414.1, on the reverse strand, counting down.
AAGCATAGTTTGCTGCGATTGTAACATCTGCCTGATCAAGGATATTTCATCTTCCGGTTGGGCAGGAGCATTTTTCGAAGGAATTGGTTGCTGGGTTGTTGAGATTGTTGGGGTGGTAATGCCAGCTGAGGTTGCTGAGTATGCAGTTGTGGATGGAGCGGAGGATGAGTGTAGTGGTAGTAGGCTGATTGGTTCCTGGGGTAGTTAGCCCTAGGGAAGTTGCTCCTGGAATTCCCTTGATTTTGGTTGAAATTGTTTGGGAATCCAGGTGGTAGCCTACTAGCAGATCCCCCATGTGTTTGATGCTGAGGATTGGCAGTCCCAGCAGGGTTTCCATACTAAAACCCTGGATGATTCCTTGGTTGATTAAGGTTGTAGTAGACTTGCCCAGGGATAGAGTGGATAGAGTTAACTTGTTCCGGTAGTTGTTCTTCCGACTGATCAATGACAGGTTCATATGGTTGTGGTGGTGGATGCAGATCCATCATCACATTATATAACATACCGCAGGAAAGGGTCGGATGATCAGAAGCATGACAAGCCTCACAAGATCCCGTGACGGCTTTGACTTGTTGAACTAGCAGAGTTTTCTTCTTATCAATCTCTCCGAGAAAAGTCTCGAGAGCTTGTTGTTTATGAACAATGGTTTTCAAGGCTTCATCTATTGCCTTCATTTCTATAGATTCTTCAGCTTTGAAAACTTTGAGGACACCTTTACTGGCTGACCGTCCCCAGTTGGACTGGTTTTCAGCTCCGAGTGTAACAATTTTCCAAGCGTCCTCATAATTCTTTCTCATGAAGTTTCCTCCAGATGAGGAATCCAAAAACTGTTTGATATCGTCACTTACTCCCCGATAGAAGGTTTCTATCAATTGGTTCTGGGAGATTCCATTATGGGGGCATTTGCACAAGAGTTCTTTAAACCTTTCCCATGCTTCAGCAAGGGATTCTCCAGGTAGCTGAGAGAAGTGATTGATTTGCCCTCTGATTTCATAGGTCAGTGAGGGTGGAAAGAACTTCTCTAAGAACTTTTCCTCAAGAGGAGCCCAGGTGATTATTATTGGTTCTCTGTCAAGTGAGTTATACCAACTCAGAGCCCTCCCAGACAGGGTGAAATGGAATAGATGAAGCATTATCGCATCATAAGCGACACCAGCTTGTGGAACTAGACGGCACAGCGCCTTAAACCTTTTCAGATGATCCATGCAATCATCTCCAGAACCTCCGGAGAAAGAGATGCCTTGCATGATCTGGATCCACTGGGTCCGAATCTCGAAGTTGGGGATATTAATAATCGGAGGTCGAACCGGGTAGTTATCCTCGTAGTTCTTTGGGACAGCGTAGTCCCTCAGTTGCTTGTTTCTTAACTCCAACTGAGCAGCTTGGGTTGCTGCCTCAGTTTCAGCTCTGATGCGAGCTTGTTCTTCCGCACGAATCTCCACTTGAATCTGAGCACGAGTTTCAGCGATGAGTTGTGCCCTTTGAGCGGCGATGGCGGCATTTACTCTCCTCAATACCAAAGCAGCCTGGCGTTGATCTTCAGCCATTTGTCTGGCCCTTTGGCGATTGAGTCGAATGCGACGGTGAAAGCTTCTCTCTACCTCAGAGTCAAACTCTGGATCAGGGGAGAATCCGAGGTTATGCGCAGGTTGCATACACGATTTCTACCTGAGTAGAGAGAAGAAAACACCTTTAGATAATGATAGAGATATGATAGTTTCAAGAAGATATAGAGTTATGATTAAAAAGAAAGCGTAAAATCCTAACCAACTAGAAAGGTACTAAGTGAAATTACAACGTTCTGTTGTCCCCGGCAACGGCGCCAATTTTTGATGGAGCTTCCACTTATGTGGAATTGCATGCACCACTAAAAATCCTAAAGATGGTAAGTCTTTAAGTTTATCCTTCCTTATACTAGATAGAAAACTCCACCCACGTATGCTAAGATACGTGGAAGTCTTATCGCAGTATAGTTAAGGGTCGAATCCACGGGACAACGGTCTTGTTGTAAGCAACAAGATGGAAAACGTATGGAATTTCACTTGGTCACTTACTAGCAGGCACTTATATCGAAAGTTGAATTTTGATGTTTTTAAACTAAGAACATGAAAAGTAAAGAAAGCAGGTAAATCTAATGAGTTAAACTATGATAAAAGATCACTAGGGTGTGATCGGATTTTCACCGCCACTACACATCGATCAACACATGCAAAGCAAAACTTAACCTGCAAAAAAGAGTCTAATCAGTTAGTATCTTTGTAGACTTAGCCTCCTTTCGGAGGATCTAACTACGAGAAGTGCGGAAATGTTGCAACGCCAGCCATTCCCGAACAAATGGTCACATTACTTTGCATCATTCCCCTCGCAAAGTGTGTTCCTCGACTTATCAAGGTTGCACTTCCATACGTCAACTGATTTCATTTCATAGTATGAAAGTGCAACGGATGATAGTGAGTTTACTCCACTTCTTGAGATACACTTCTAGATACCGAGACAAATGCATGGTGGATACATGCACCAAGAACCAACATACAAATGAGTCTCGAATCCAAAAGTACAAACGTAGATAATTCATACTAAAAGAAAAAAGAAAACACAAGTTGGAGATCAAGCAACATGCATTCATTAATCGTTTGATGTCGAACTGACAAAGATAAGAACTCTATATTACAACGTAAGGATTACATTTACATGATATGAAAGCATGGGTAGCGGGGCTACTCCCCGCACCCTAGTGAAGAAGACTACTCGCTCATGACTAGGACAAAGAAGGAGGCAAGAAGAGAGAGAGAGCATCATCCCCACAAAGGAGAGAGGAAAGTCAACCCCTTGGAGAGAGAGCAACGATCCACCAGTCTTCAAAGGTTGCACGATGATGAGGTCTCCCCTTCCCACCTTCTTTGGCAAAGAAGGAGAAAGCAGCTTCAAGATGGAGTATGGATCTCAGACCGGCAGCCCCAGGGCGGAGGATGGAAGTAGCAAGAGCTCTGGAACGATTGAGGCAGCCTTTGGACGTCTGAAAAACTCGATATCTCATGATGGACCCTTGGGGTCTTATTTATAGGCCTTAAGTGAAGTCCAAACGGTTTGGAGACCGTTTGGACCTCAAGACCGTTTGGACCTCAAGACCGTTTGGATCTTGAGACCGTTTGGCTTCATGCGGTCTTGAGACCGTTTGAACTCCATGCGGTCTCAGGACCGGTTGGTTTCATGCGGTCTTAAGACCGTTAGAACTCCATGCGGTCTCGGGACCGGTTGGCTTCATGCGGTCTTGGGACCGTTTGAACTCCATGCGGTCTCGAGACCGGTTGGCTTCATGCGGTCTTGAGACCGTGTGACTCCATGCGGTCTCGGGACCGGTTGGCTTCATGCGGTCTTGAGACCGTGTGACTCCATGCGGTCTTGAGACCGGTTGGCTCAATGCGGTCTCGGGACCGGTTGGCTTCATGCGGTCTCGGGACCGGTTGGCTTCATGCGGTCTTGAGACCGTTTGAACTCCATCCAGTCTTGGGACCGGTTGGCTTCATGCGGTCTTGAGACTGTGTGAATCCATGCGGTCTCGGGACTGGTTGGCTTCATGCGGTCTTGAGACCATTTGAACTCCATGCGGTCTAGGGACCGGTTGAGTTATTCTTTTATGGTTTTTTTGTGCTTTTTCTGCATGTATAGAAAGGAAAAGTTAGTCTGATGGTATATTTATAAAAAAGGTAAAATTAGGATTATGTATAGTTTAAACTTAGAAAGAGTATGAAAAACTAAGAAAAAGGACTAAGATAATCGTTCAAAATAGGAGGTTATCAGCAACGTTGTATGAATTTATTCTAGTGACATTGTTATCCAGTTTGTGAATAAGCTTCTTAGTATGGCTCCTAGTCATACTTGTATTTAGATTCATGTTGACACTACTACTTCACTACTCCCTATACTCACCAAGAGTGATTTCCTTTTCAGGGTTTGGGTGTCTACCTTTTTCAATGAAAACAACAATATCAATGAGTTTCCAAAAAAGTGTTTGTGAGGCTGATACATTTGTCCATAGGATAACCTCATCCCTTGCTACATCCAAAACTGCATTTATGTCTTATGAATTCATGTATTGATCACTATCTTCCTTAATATCCTTTATTTGCTCGTCATCCTCAGTCTGAACTAGTTGCTCCTAAATTCACTGTTCTTGATTTTCTTTAGATCCCTGACCTCATTTTCTCTTCTAGTTTTTGTTTCCCAATGCCTTTGTGGTTTGATTCATATGGTGATACATGTTAAATATTCCATACATGTTTCTTCTTCATCCTCCTCTTGTAAAATGCCAATCTAGTTCCTTTTCTTCAGTTCTTTAGTAATGGTCTTGTTATCATATTGTTGAGTTTGTTTTCTACTATGGATACTACGTCCATAATAAATGACAACATTCATCTATTCCAACCCACTCCACTCCTGCATCAGTGTTTGTCTATGAACCAAGCGATTATAAAATCTCAGGATTTGAGGTTTCAAATAAAATGATCCTAAAAGTGATGATTGGACTACTCATATCACCAAGATGCACCTCCTTTTCAGAGAGGTGATCACTAAGAACTTTACGTTTAGACATGCTCAACCTAGAGTAGTACTCAGATGGGTGACCAATCAGGAATTTGAACCTAGTTTGTGCATGAGTTAGGACAAAGCATGCAACCTGGGCTAGTGGTGGTCTGTGGGGACATTTATCATTCATGAAATTCTACTAGAGCCTCGGGCGGTGGGTTTAGACATTGCAATTGGTACCAAATCCAGTTCTCCTCTACTAGGTGAGCCCATGTGGGCATGTGGAACCCTAATCTTTTAACAGTCAGTTCAGGAATGCTGGAATGAGCTATCTGAGTTGATGAAGCAACCCTTGCACTACTAGCATCCAGGCATGTTGGAAAGGGCTATCTGAGTAAATGGAGTCATCCTTGTGCTGATAGCCGTGAATGGGAGCTTGGTTTACATGAAGATTATAGGTCTAACTGAAATGGAGAAATGATTATGAGGCAATATAGTTGAGTGTTGATGAAGATGTCAAGAATCTAAGTGGGAGAGACTGTAACATCCCAAAATTTGAGGTATGGGATAAAAAATGATCATAAAAGGAATGATTGGACTACCCATATCACCAAGGTGCACCTCTTTTTTAGGAAGCTCATCACTAAAAAATCTATGTTTAAGTGTGATCAATCCAGATTGGTACTAGGATGAGCGACCTGTTGGGAAGTTGATTCTGAGCTGCTCATGTGTGAAGAGAAAACACACATCAAGGACAAGTTGTGGTCTATGGGGACATTCATCATTCATGGAACTCTACTAGAGCCTTAAATAGTGGCCTGAGTATTACATTGATGATGTATAAGGATCAATCCCTTGGATTCACTCATTATGGTTATGAACTAGTTTTCCACACATCATGTACACTTTTGGGATATTTTCATATAGAAAATTATATTTGCTACCATTTACAATCACTCTAGGTTGTACTAATATGGATGTATCTCTATGGGAAACATAGCAAATCTATTTTTGGTACAGTTAATGGTGTTTCTTCTACCAAACACATGCACAACTTAGTTGTCCCTTTAAACTATTCCTTGTGAGATCTCCAATTTTGGAATGGTAAGATTACCACTATGATGTCCAACTCATGGACAGAATACCCATCCCCCTTGACACACTAAGTAGTGGCTTTGTAGCTAGACCTTTTGTGAGAGGATCAACAATATTATCTACTAATCTAACAAATTATAGAGATATAACACCATGGGTAATGAAGTATCTCACTTATTCATACCTCAATCTCATAAAGCACTTACCCGGGTTACCCTTAGATTGTTTAGCTTTATCAATTGCTGAACTATTATCACAATGCATTGAGATAGGAGGAAATGGCTTTGAAACTACATGTAAATTGAGAAAAAGATTTCTAAGCCAATCAACTTAACAACAAGCTAAATCTAAGGCTATAAAATCAGCCTCCATGGTGAATCTAGCCCACACAGATTGCTTGGATGGTTTTTAAATATCTACAACACCGCCTAGGAGAAACACATAACTACTAGTAGACTTGTTTTCATCAAGGTCAACAACCTAATTTGCATCCGTATAGCCTTCTAACATGACTGGGAAACTAGTGTAATGAAGACCATAACTCAGTACATTTAAGATACCTTAAAACTCTAACCAAAGCCTTCTAGTGATCTTAATGAAAACAACCAGTGTACCTACTTAGCCTGCTTATAGCATAAGCAATGTACTAGAACAATTGGAATATTACATAAAGCTTCATATAACTTTGGCATATCTTGTTTGATCCATAGGGTTATCTTTGTGTTCCTTATGAGTAAAGAAGGATCAAAGGGAGTACTAATGGGCACAGAAGAGTACATATAGAATCTATGTAAGCCTTTTCTACAAAGTGAGGCTAGTTTAAGGAATAACCAAAAGTAGACCTACTTAATTTCATACCAAGAATAACATCGACTATTCCTAAATATTTCAAATCAAAATTCATGGAAAGAAAAGATTCTATTTCAGAAATGATTGCATCATTGGATCCAAAAATTAATATATCCTCTACATGCAAATACATAATCACAGTCGCATTATCAAAAGTCTTTGAATAATTCACCTATCAGATTCATTTGCAATGAATTGGTAAGATCAAATAGTTTATGTAAGGAAATAAGGCCTCATGTATGGAAACGGAAACAAAACAGTTTACTTGACATATTTCCTAGAGACAGTAGATCTCGTTAACAATTATGCAATGGGAAGGATGGTTGTGAGGTTATACCTTGTCTTGGAGCAAGTCCAATGACAATCCCCTCATTTTAGCATGCAACTTTCTTCAAGTTGCACCTGGACGTCTATCATCGTCAGCCTCTTGGTCTGGCACCACCAACGGCAGTTGACGTCATCCTCCTAGTGGAAGGCAACGACCTCCTCATCTCTAGATTAGCCCACATGGACCACTGGGAACTCATATCTTTCTCGTAGAATGGACAGGAAGGAGTTATCCCTTCTAGTCAACGTGTTGGCATCTACTTGCTCTCCCAATTGTCCATCCTGTGTTGTTCCTCCCTTTGACGGGTAGAACTTGCTTGGGTTCTCTTGATTACCACAACCAGAGAAGACAACAATTGTCAGAGCTTATTGTTGTGTTTAGAAAGCCCACAGTACCCCTCATATTATTTGAGGACTATGTTCAAGTTTCCCAATCCATCTAGGAGATGAAGAGATGAGTTTTCAAGAATTTTCCAAAACATGTGAACGGCAAACCTGTCGGTTCACATGTCCAACCAGTTGGTTTGTTCATGAATCGGTCAGTTCATGCATGTTTCATGTTTTGAGTCGCATTTGTATTTAATGCACGATTAATGCATATCATGACATCAGTATCAAACCTTGATCCAATTGAATTGACCATTGAACCAAGCAGTTCATCACATGAATTCGTCATTTGGGGCCATGAATCGATTAGCTCACTAAGTGAACTAGTTGGTTCATGCTCTGGTTCAAGCATTGTTCAACCAGTGTGGATTCTGAATGACCCGACACTCCAGCTGATCAGTACAACACTTGAATCGGTCGGTTTAGAGTCCAATCAGTTAATTGTTGTTTAAATTGAATACCTAAACACATTTAGCAATCAAGTTAAACATCATTCGTTCCTATTCCAAGTGCATTCCTATTGGTGTGACCCTATAGGTCCCAAATTACACTGGCAGTGAATGTTCATAACTAATTTATAACATCACAAGTAATGATTGGTATCTAGCAAGTCATCATTTCTACCCAATTAATTTGGAAAGTTTGAGAACAACTTGAACCTACAATATGTGATTGGTGTTACAGTGATTGTATAGTTCCTTTGTTTTTTATATCTAGATTGAACTTGAGGCATGGAATCATCATCCTCTTCCACATTTAATCCATGTTCCTTGAACTAGAGTAGACTGTAACATACCAAAACTTCGACATATTCTCTTTTGGAACTCTTTATAAGCTTTTCCTTTCATTTCTATCCTCTTTGGCCTTTATGTTGACTTTTTGGAAATAATAGTGGTTTGGGGTGAATTTGATCACCAATTATGCCAACATATGGGTTTATGCACAAATACCTTAGTTAATTAGTTAGGGTCTAATATGTAAATTTACCAGTTGTGTGACATACTAATAAAAGGAATTTGTTCTATATCATTCCTTGCCTTATGGAGCAAGGAAGAGAAAAAGGAATGACTAATAATGTTTTAAACATGTTAATATGATATTGAATTAATTAATAAGAGAAATAATGGTAATATTGGATAATGGGAAAAAACTCATAAAAGGAAGACTAATTGATTAAAGATAAGTTGAAATTCATTTTCCTTGAGTTTGGTTTGGCTTGGAGGCCATGTTTCATAATTTTGAAATGATAATAACTATATCTCTTTCATTTTGAAAAGAAAAGGTGAGTTTTCCTTCAAAATATTAAATAAAATACTTAATGACTCTAAAAGTAGAAAATAATCTTGGATTCGTGATCTACACATTAAATATACCTTTGGGTGAATTTTCACTCAACTTGGAGAATATCCGATTAAAAGGTAAAATTAGGAGAGAGAGAGAGAGAGAGAGAGAGAGAAAGTGTGTAGAACCTTCAAAATATTAAATAAATGTACAAACAACTTCAACATGTAAAATGATGGCAAATTCGTGTCCAAGGAACTTAATCGGACTTGCGGGTGAAGTTTCATCAAATTTGGAGAATATTATAATCATTAATGATGGAGGAAAGAGAAAATAGGATTTGGTTTATTTAACACATCCAAAATTCTCAAAAGGAAAATCTAATTGCATCTTCGGATTCCTCATATCAAAAATAGGCCAGGTGTTAGCTCATGGGCTTGGAGGTTGCTAATGAGCTCTTCAGTTGGGATGTCACCAACGCTCCTCGCTTCTTGAATGGAGGTGACCTTTGACTCCCATCTCTTTGGTAGAGTCATCAAGATCTTGGAGTTGATTACACATCTATCTAAAGTGTTGCCTGACACAACCAGCCCATTGATGATGACATTGAGTCTTGAGTACATCTCTGTAATCCCTTTTTTCTTGCCCATCTTGAAGTTCTCTAGAAGGTTGTTCAACATGTATATCTTGGCCTCTTTGACTTGTTGTGTGCCTTCATAAGTGATGCACAATTTGTCTCAAATCTCATAGGCAGTGTCCCAATATGAGATCTGGTTGAACTTCATTGGGGTAAGGGCTGCATAGAGGAAGCTTATAGCTTTGGCATTTAGTTGGGCTTCTTGAGTGCAACTTCACTCCATGTTGCAATAGCTCTGGTTGGCTCCTTGTAAGGTGTGACCATCACCTTCCACATGTCAAAGTTCATGCCTTGAATGTAGAACTACATACGCCTCTTTCAATAGAGGAAGTTGGTGCCATCAAAGACCGGAGGATACATGGAGAAGCCTCCTTCTAGGTTGAGAGAATCAAGTAGGTTGTCGCCCATATTCTCTTCTCGTGGGAGATTGTTGGAGAAGATCCTTGGCTCTGATACCACTTGTTGGATCTAGGGCTCTAGAGGGGGGGTGAATAGAGCTACAAAATTTCTCACAAGATAGATTAGACATTCAAATTATATCAAATTGAAACCAATAGCTTAAGTGAAATTTTAAGTCCTAACTAACAAACATAGCAAGGATGAGAAGAATTGATAGTAAGCACTTGACAAGGTCATATAGAGTGGTTCCACTCTCCAAACTAGGAGAGAGTCAGTCTACTGCCTAGAGAGGTCAACCTCTAGGACCTTGCAAGTGTTTTTCTCTATAGTATCACCAATAAGAGTTACAACACAAGACCACTAAAGGACTTACCCAGCCAAGCACAAAGAGTATTCCACCTCAACAAGGACTTACCCACTTTACAAGAGTCTTCAACCTTCTTCTAATGTCTTACCCACTCTAGCACGAGTCTTCAGCCGTCTTCTAATGTCTTACCCACTCTAGCACAAGTCTTCCGCCTTCAAGGACTTCTCCACTCTTCTTGGATCTTTAGCCTTTGCCTTCTCCTTCACTTGGAGAAGATCACCACCTCTTCATCAACCTTGAAGAGGAACAGAAAATGCTCCACCTTCACTCAGAGTAGCTTGCTTCACCTTTTCTTCATGGAGGAAAGGGGTAGGGAAGATGGAGAAGATGAGAGCTTTACATGCACAAGGGAGTAGCTCTCTTACAATAGGCATATCTCACTCATAATCACGAAATGAAGTGTAAACTAGAGAGAGGAAGGGGCTCAAGGAGTTGCAACACACTCAACTATAGCAAGGACTAAAAATAGCATGAATGGGAAAACTTGGAATGAACTCCAAGGAGTCATATTTATAGTTGTGGGTGTTCTTTTGAGTTGGGGATCACTTAGGGTCGAAATATAACTATTTTCCACAATGCAACGGATCTATTTTCACCCAAAACAACTCGCCAACGGTTATAATCACTTGTTCTGCATTATTCGTACAGTACATTCGGTCGAGTTTCAATAAGGTAACTCGACCAATCAACAAAAAGACAAAGCCAATTTTCAAACTATCGATCGAGTTTGTTCTGGTAAACTCGACCGATGTGCCAAAATTAGATTTGCCCAGTGAGTCGTCCGGTCGAGTTTTATGAGTGTACAACTCGACCGATGGGTCATCTTCAGAAAATCCATCATAGGATCGGTCGAGTTTCCAACAAGACTGATGAACAGCTTGTGAAAAATTTTCGAAGTTGACTTTTGAGTGATTAAACCTTGGTATTAAGTGTCCCTCATATTTTTCTCATCTTAGTTACAAGTCATATCATCGATACAAGTGATTATAAAATTTTTCTAAGGTCGTTTGGAGTGATTTTCCAAATTGCACACTTGCATTGCATTTGACTTAAACTTGAACAAGTTAGGGCTTGTGTAGCATGATCCTTTTCATGTACCTAAATCCTGAAATCAATCTTGAACGGACATATTAGATAAATAGGAATGGAATGGTTAAGTCATTATCAAAATATGGGCAATGTATTACTCTTAAGTCAAAAGTTTCCCTAGTGAGGCACATATGAAACCCTAATTTCTCTTTTGATAATTTATTTGCTATATTTGCCTCAAAATCAGTTTTATTATGTATTTCTTGTATCTTGTACCCCATTGCCATATTTCTATTATTTAATGCTTATACTTGCCATAGTTCTATAGCAATTTGATTTTATTACACTATTTAACTAGTGTAGTTGTACTTTTGTACAACCATTCATAGATAGGGCATGTGTAAATTCACCCAGGAGAATTTGTTACAAAACCAAAAAAAATATTTGATAGGTGACTGGAATGTGTTACTCTCCCTCACCTATTTGGTTGAGGTCTGGTAGGTGCCTCAACCCTACTTAGTTAAAGTAGTACATACTAATCATGCATGCAACCCTTCTATCATTGTTCTTGTTATGGCAAGCATCAATTTGATTTTGCCTCATAGTTTTGGCCTTATTCATCTTATGATGAAATCTTAGCCTTACTTTCCATGTTATTTCTTATCTTTTGTCCTTGTTCATTATCTCTAACACATAACTTGCTTCTTTCTTTTATTGGGTGCTTTCCTAACCACCTTGGGGTTTTGATCAAGGAGTTGATCAAGGCCTAGGATTAGAGTTGTTCAACAGGAGTGTGGAGGATCATCCTAGGAATAGGATAAGGAGTACATGGCTTTAAGCATGGACCTATCTCATGAAGTTGTTTCAGAGACAAAATTTGGTGTAGTTTAGGTTTCCTTCTATATAGATCCTTTTGTTGTTGTAAACCATATATGGGAGATATGATGAAATTTTGTAATCTTTTAAAAAATTGATTAAAATCGTGAAATTAAATTCGTCTACAATACTCTTTCATCTTTTGTATACCATATATATAAATATTTGAAAATTTTACACCTGTTTCAACATACCTTTTGAGTATGTTAGGGATGGATGTTTGATTTTGCAAATTTTTAGTGAAGGAGTAATTTCATTCATTTACAGCATGGTATCAGAGCTCATGATAGTCGGGATCTGACTATTTTAATTTTGTCTCCCTTATTAGAATCATTGCCTTACATAGTTCCCCTTCAAGTGACATGTTTGCCCTAGAATTGATCTATGCAACCCTTGAGACGATGAAATATTGATTTAGGATCCTATGAGTTTCACATTAGAATTATGTTGATTAAACCCCTAAAATATTTACAATTAAAAGATGTAAGTAACCTTATTAACTTGAGGTTGCTTAGATTTGTCTTTAGGAAGCTACTACGACGTGAAGTTGAAAACAAAGGTGTCTACAAAGGATCAGGGTTCGGGGGCTGATAATATATTCCTCCGTACCACTAGTTTGGATTACGAGGACTCCCGGATCTATATGATACCTGCCTGGCCTGAGCTGACATGGATTGTCTGAAATAGCATGCTTTTTCGCAATAGTAACCTTAGACATATATGTTTGATATCTTTGGGAACCTTAATATGTTGACCTTGAGACTTGTTTTGAGGATGGATACCAATATCGTTCCCTTATATCCCTTAGGACCACATGTTTGGCCATCCTAACCCTAGGACCTAGACTTTAAAGTTTGGTGTTTAGTAAGCTATCAAAATGCGTAGTGGAAGTGTGATGGATCTAGTACATGGTTTTGTCAGACTCACCCTTTTACCCATAGTTTAGTTTGGCTTGGTAGCTCAAACCTTTTAAGTGATGGAGAGTTGTTGGTTGTTGTTGTTGGGTAGTTAGATTTCGAGGACGAAATCCTTTTATGGGGGGTGGAGCCATGTGTCATACCGAGATCTAGCTACGTGACTTTAGGAAACCTAACTCCATGAATAGGAGGATAGCCTACTTGGATCCTTAGTTTTGACCAAACAAGTTATAATTATAACTCACATATTTGTTTATATACTAATGAACATATAATGGTCATCTAATGAATAGTTCATATGTTTGAACCCTAAGGAATACTTAATGCACATAATAAGAGTAACTCACATATTAATTCTAATAATGGATATGCATGATGTTGCCATGTCATCAACCAATAAACCCTAATGATATGATGAGTAAGATAATTGTAACCTAATCTTGGACTTAATGCATGTTAAGAAGATATACATGAAATATAATGATCGTGATAACCTAAACCCTAAGTTGGAATCATACAACTGTAACATGTGCATCCTTAATGTCATTGATGATACATTAGCGACATTAGGTGTCATAATCAGATAACATACGTTGATACACATTGATGATATATAGTCATTGAATCACATATTAATCAAGTTATCAATATATAATGCATATCACCTTGTTCTTTATACACACATAATTAATCACCTATTCATGCCTTGGTATGCCAATCAAATAATGAATGTGTAATATCTTCCACCTTGTTCACTAAAATACATATAAAAACTCAAATATGGATAAGAAGTAATTAGATTCAAACAAATGTGCACAATCAATAATAAGAAGTGAATAAATATGAGAAAAGGAATCATGATGACATTAATGTGAGCAAGAAAGGCTATTTGACAAATAATAAGAAGTGAATAAATATGAGAAAATGAATCATGATGACATTAATGTGAGCAAGAAAGGCAATTTGGCAATGTTTCATATAGATATAAGTAACTAATGTGAGATTATTTGGATTAATTGTAGACTTAATAACAAATTGGATAAAAGTCTTATTTCATGCAAAATAATCTAATATAATTTAATATGGTGATAATATGAAAATAATGAAGTCCAAATCCAAAATAATTAAGAATAATGATCAAGTATATTGAGATAATTAAGTAAACTATAATTTTGCTAAAACTCTTCATGAGATAAATAAGGAATATATATAGTTTCATACATAATAATAATGAAATATAGTCCTTTTGGCAAAAAAGAGAATATAATTTGATACAATTAATAGAATAATAATGATAATGTAATATCATAATAAATATAATGATAATGAGCCAAAAATATTAATAATGTTAAATCACATAAAGGAAATCTTAAAACTGGAACCTTAGGTGATCCTTGAAAATCCGACCTATGTGAAGTTGCATGTGAAGAATCTGAACTCCCAAGTTAAGTTTTAATGGAAGTTTTGGTAAAAGTTTATGGGTTGTTTAAAGACGAGTTGTTGCACAGTCACTCTTCCATGTTTGCTTGAGATTTTGAGGACAAAATCCTTTTAAGAGATGGAGTGTTGTAACATACCAAAACTTGGACATATTCTCTTTTGGCCCTCTTTCTAATCTTTTCCTTTCATTGCTATCCTCTTTGGTCTTTATGTTGAATGTGTGGAAATAATAGTGGTTTGGGGTGAATTTGATTACCAATTATGCCAACATATGGGTTTAGGCACAAATACCTCAGTTAATTTGCTAATCATTGTCTAATATGCAAAATTACCACTTATGTGACATACTAATAAAAGGAATTCGTTCTAAATCATTCATTAGCCTTATAGAGTAAGGAAGAGAAAAAAGAATGAATAATAATGCTTTAAACATGTTAATGTGATATTGAATTAATTAATATGAGAAATAATAGTAATATTGGATTATGAGAAGAAAAAAAACTCATAAAAGGAAGACTAATTGATTAAAGATAAGTTGAGATTCATTTTCCTTGGGGTGCATCCATGCATTGAGTGTCATTTAGAACAAACATAGACAAAAGAGAGTTAGGGGCGGATACTTTGGTTTAGTAGAAGAATATTAAATTGAATTCAATGTTAAGAGGGTAGACATGCATCAAAGTTTCAACTTATAGCATAGTTAAGAATATAACATGGTCAATCAAGGTCAAAGTTCGTACCTTTAATCAAATATGAGAACAAGAAGTAGATTCAGGGTCTGCAAATTAGTCCATGTTGTAGGTCTCGTCGAGAGAATGCATTTGATATATAGTTTTGCTATATTTGGCCAAGGGAGGAGGAAGATATGTATTTTTGAAGTGTATACATCAAAACTATATGAAATTTGTATTTAGACGTTACCCTTTGATGTATTGAAAACCTGCGATCTTTGATCGTCGATCTTATGGTCATAAAGGGGTGTACTTCCATACTTGTCCTTGGGGCATGGCCCGCTGGTTCAGGCTGGTTCAGCCTTGGCAGACAGAACCCGCCCAAATCCTCCTGCTTCGACCGGTCGGGTTTGGCCTCCCCCACAGCAGTAGGTCCGCTCGTTACTGTTCGCCCTTTGAGCCGTCTGTGGAGGACACCAGGCCCGAAGCTCGTCGGAAGACGGTCCCAGGCGGGAGGCAAGGGGAATCCAGGCCCCACGAAGTCATCGTCCACGCTCGGCACTCAGCCCTCTCGTCTGGTCTCACACAGGCACGAGCCCTGCTGCATGGACCAGAGCGAGGCCACCTCGCCGGTGGCTCCGCCGAGAGAGAAAGAGGAGGACCGGGGACCCGACAGCTTGTCACCAGTAGCTATCCAGTGTCGTCCCAACCTTTGCGGACCCAACGTGGGGGTCAATGCCCGCCGAGGTGGCGTGGTCGTGAGGTACCCCTGGTGGTGACGCGGCGGCACCACAGCAGTACAACTAAGAAGGAGGCGGGTAGGTGTTGTGATGCGTGGACAGCCACGAACAGGTGTCTATTCAAGGCACCTTGGTCTCGTTGAAGCTCTTTCTGTGTCGGATCTGCCGCGGAGGCAAGAACGAGCAGCTGACCTCGCCATGGTGGCGGCGGCCCAGGACGGGGGAGGGGAAGAACAAGAGGAAGATGGGGTTCTAGGGCACGCTGGGGAAAGAAAAGATGAGGAAAAGAGCAAAAGGGATTAGGGATTGATAAGGGGGGTCAATAAAGTAACATGATTTGATGCCATTGCATCTGATCTTCTATTCATTGCTGGATTTGGGGAGGAAGAAGAAGAGCAGCTCCCCTTCCCTTCGATCCTGAAGGAGAAAGGGGAGGGGGCGCTGGTACGGTCCCGATAGTTTACTCATCCGTTCTGTTGCCCTGCGTGGCTTTGTCTTTTTCTCTTTCTCGTTATGTTTAAGCTAGCTATATAGCGAGGAGCTGACGTGGTCCAATAAGCTGTAGTAGCTGCGTCACCTGAGTGTTATTGGTTGTAATGTTTCTTATGTGTGCGAATAAATAGAAGGCACAGACCGGACCACGCAGTATCTGGTTTGGACCCCGGTTCTGTCTCCCCGCATCTTATTTCTCTCTGCCTTCTCATCTTTTTCCTCAGCAACCATAGGTTCAGTCCGGCGAACTCCTTTCTTCTCGTCAGTGAGAAGGAGTGCCCGGCTGAATCCTAACATCTTGGTATCAGAGCAACCACCGCTCTTACCACTGCCGAATTCACCACCTCTGGTGCGAGGTAGTCTGTTCGTAGAAGGCGACGACCTGGACGGAGGCGACAAAATGGCCAGCGCGGTGAAGCCGACCTACAACGACGACAGCGAGAAAAGTGTGCACGAGACGGAGACACCGCCTGAGATGATGAGGCAGCTGATGGTCCAGATGATGGCGCAATTGGACGAGCTTACCGTGTGGCAGCGCGGGATGGAGAAGAGAATGGAGGACCTCGAATCTAAAGGCAACTGGAGAACCGGTGACACGGCGGGATGCAACAATGAAGATCTCCTGGTGCAGTGGTCGAATCGAGTCCAGTTACCAACTTACAATGGAGCGGACGACCCGACGGATTGGATCCAGTGCGCGCAGAGGTACTTGGATCAGAATCCTCAGATCACAGAGCCGAAGAAACTGAAGTCGATCGCCCAATTTCTTCGGGGTGAGGCACTGAACTGGTTCACGTGGTGTGAGAAGTCGGGAAGAGTAGGGAATTGGAGGGAATTTCAAATCGCGATCCAGAGGAGATTTGGAGTGGAATTTTAGGACGGACCGATCGGCGCTCTTTTGCGTCTGACGCAGAAGGGGACGGTGAGGGAGTACCAGCGGGAGTTTGAAAGGATGATGAACATGTGTCCTCCAATGTCCGAGGCGATGCTCTGTCCTATATACAAAGGGGGACTCAAGCCGGAGATAAAGGCTGAATTGAAGATGTCTGGATACGGGGATCTGATGGATTTGTGCGAGAAAGCGACGGCAGCGGAAGATAAATGCCGATTACAGAAGAAGGAATTCATGGCTTCAGGAGGACGGGGTCGATTCGAAACACCGAAACAGCAGAGGGCGGGAACGATAGGGGGATCGGGACCGCCTGTGATCAAGCAACTCTCGCGGGAAGAGAGGGATGATCGAAGAGTGAAGGGATTGTGTTTCAGGTGTGATGAGAAGTACACACCTGGACATAGGTGTAGTGGAAAACTTCTGTGCCTGATTTGTGAGAAGGACAAAGACACGTGGGAGGTCATATCCAGGAGTGGAGGAGATGAGATCGGGGAAGAGGAACCGGAAGAAGTTGGGAAGCCACAACTAAGCAAAATTTCACTGCATTCGGTGACTGGTGAGGAGATGACAAAGCAATTTAAGCTGTGGGGGCTGGTGGAAGGAAAATGCTGTTTGATCTTTGTAGATTCCGGAGCCACACATAACTTCTTAGATTTAACACTAGTCCGAGAATGGGGACTACAGGTGGTGCCAACACCAACTATGACAATAGAGGTAGGGGGTGGAGGAGAACTGTTGTCGTGTGGACTTCTTCCCCATTGCAAAGTTCAAACACAAGGCTACCGAACTGAGGAGGAGGTGTTTGTGCTACCATTAGGCTGTCGACAATTGGTGTTGGGGTTGGGGTGGCTTGAGAAGCTAGGACCAGTCACCCAGGACTACAAGGAGAAGACAATGAAATTCACAGAGGAAGGACGGGAGTTTGTTCTGCAAGGTCTCAAACCCCAGGGAATCAAGGAGATCACAGGGAAGGAGTTACTGACAGAGTTGAGAGGAGCTTCATGGGCCTTGATGCTGCAATTAACAAATGAAAGTGTGAAGGAGGAATTAAGGGAGACAATGACGAAATCAATGGTGGGGGATATATTGGAGCAGTACCAGCAGGTGTTTGTAGAACCAAAAGGGCTACCTCATCCAAGAGTCGTGGATCACAAAATACCATTGAAGGATGAAACGCAAGCAGTGGCTGTACCTCCTTATAGATATGCTCACGCCCAGAAGAATGAAATTGAACGCCAAGTAAGGGAGATGAGGGAACAGTGACTGATACGACCAAGTAATAGTCCTTTCTGTTCACCGGTGTTGCTGGTCCGGAAGCATGATGGCACATGGAGGTTCTGTGTCGACTATCAAGCCCTCAATCAGCACACTATCAAGGATAGACACCCTATACCAGTCATCGACGAGCTTCTGGATGAACTATCAGGGGCGTGCTGGTTCTCGAAGCTGGACTTACGTTCTGGATATCATCAAATTCGCATGGAGAAGACGGATGTGCAGAAGACGGCTTTCCGCACACATGAAGGACACTACAAATTCGTAGTGATGCCATTTGGTCTGACAAATGCGCCAGCCACATTTTAGCATTTGATGAATGAAATCTTCAGACCAATTCTTTGCAGGTTTGTCTTGGTCTTCTTCGATGATATCTTGGTGTATAGCAAGACATTGCTGGAGCATAAAGAGCACCTGAGAAAAGCCTTGGAGATACTGAAGATGCACAAATTATATGCAAAGATGAGTAAGTGCACTTTCGCAGTTGAAGAGGTGCATTACATGGGCCATGTAATCTCGGCAAAAGGGGTAGCTGTGGAACAAGAGAAGGTCACAGATGTTCAGCAGTGGCCTGTGCCAAAGACCATTAAGCAGTTGAGGGGATTTCTGGGATTAGCAGGCTATTACCGGAAATTTATCAAAGGGTTTGCGGTAATAGCGTGGCCACTCACTGTTCTACTGAAGAAGGATGCCTTCCATTGGAGTGACAAGGCAGCTCAGGCGTTCGATCAATTGAAGAGAGCTCTAACATCAGCTCCTGTGCTGGCAGTGCCCGGTTTTTCTAAAACCTTTACGATTGAGAGCGATGCATCTGGGTGGGAATTGGGGGAATTCTATCTCAACAATCGCATCCAATAGCTTATTACATCATAGCTTTGAAGGGAAAACAATTGAATTTATCGACATATGAAAAGGAGTTCTTGGCGATTGTAGAATGTGTGCAGAAGTGGAGGCCTTATCTTCTGGGACAGGAGTTTGTGATCAGGACAGATCACCGGAGCTTAAAATTTTTTTGGAGCAAAGGATGAACACGCCCACTCAAGAAAAATGGTTGCATAAATTACTTGGATATTCTTTCAAGGTTGAGTATAGGAAGGGAAGCCAAAACCAAGCGGCGGATGCCCTATCTCGCAAAGAAGATGGTGCCACTTACTATGGTCTCACGACGATAACATCATCTTGGTTGGATGAAGCTCGTAGAGAATCCACCCACCTGGAGGACATGGTGACTCTAATGCAGAGCTGGGAGGCGGGTCAGCTAAATCCACAGTTATATACAAAGAAAGGGGGGTTGCTGTATTATAAGGATCGGCTGTATCTGAGCCAGCAATCTACCTTGCTTAACACAATTATGCAGGACAGTCACACTTCTAAGATTGGGGGTCATTCCGGTTTTGCTAAGACACTGCATCGAATCAAGCACGATTTTTTCTAAGTAGGCATGAAGAAGATGGTTAAGGAGATGGTGAAGAATTGTGTTATTTGCCAGCAGAATAAATATGAAACTCGAGCACCCTCTGGTCTCCTGCAACCTCTGCCTTCACCACAGGCCATTTGGGAAGAAATTTCAATGAACTTTATTGAAAGTTTGCCCACGGTAAAAGGGAAGTCAGTGATACTGGTGGTAGTGGATCGTTTATCCAAGTATGGTCATTTCATCACCCTGGGGCACCCTTACACTGCAGTATCAGTGGCGGAAGCTTTTATTGCTGAAGTTGTTCGGCTCCATGGAGTTTCGGTGAGTATTGTCTCCGACCGTGATCCTGTCTTCATTAGTAAATTTTGGGAGGAATTGTTTAAATGTAGCGGAACGAAGCTCTGTCGAAGCTCAGCTTACCACCCCCAGTCGGATGGAAAAATCGAGGTGTTAAATCGTTGTCTCGAGACATACTTAAGGTGTTTCTGCAATACTCAGCCTCGTGACTGGTTACGCTGGCTACCGTGGGCGGAATTCTGGTATAACATGTCGCAGCATTCAGCTCACGGATTCACACCATTCTAGGTGGTGTATGGGAGGGAACCACCTTCTTTGTTGCCCCATGAAGCAGGTACAGCATCTTCACCGGTAGTGGAGGAGCTCCTCACAGCAAGGGATTGGATCCTTAGGCGGCTGAAAAGAAATTTGGATCGCGCTCGCGATAGGATGAGGAAGTAGGCAAATAAAAGAAGGCGCGACAGAGAATTCGCGGTAGGAGATTGGGTCTGGTTGAAACTCTAGCCTTATCGCCAGCACACGGTGGTGCGTCGTCGTTCTCAGAAGCTCGCAGCTTGATTTTTTGGGCCATATGTGATTGCAGCAAGGATTGGGGTTGTTGCTTATAAGTTGGATCTACCGGCTGACGCCTTAGTTCACCCAGTATTTCATGTATCTCAGCTTAAGCCATTTCATGGGCCCCAGCCAGCACAGATCGTATCACCTCCAGATTGGGATTGAACAATGGCTTTCAGGTTCCCAGAGAAACTGTTGGCAAGACGGATGGTGCGGGATGGCCAGAGTGCAACTTCCGAAGTCCTAGTTCAGTGGATTGGTGAAAGTGCAGACGAAGCAACTTGGGAACGATACGAGAAGCTCCGCTCAGTTTTTCCTTCTTGGTTGGCCTCCGAGGACGACGCCAATGCTTAAGGGGGGAGGAGTGTTACGGTCCCGATAGTTTACTCATCCAGCTGTTCTGTTGCCCTGTGTGGCTTTGTCTTTTTCTCTTTCTCGTTATGTTTAAGCTAGCTATATAGCGAGGAGCTGACGTGGTCCAATAAGCTGTAGTAGCTGCGTCACCATTGAGTGTTGATTGGTTGTAATGTTTCTTATGTGTGCGAATAAATAGAAGGCACAGACCGGACCAGGGAGTATCTGGTTTGGACCCCGGTTCTGTCTCCCCGCATCTTATTTCTCTCTGCCTTCTCATCTTTTTCCTCAGCAACCATAGGTTCAGTCCGGCGAACTCCTTTCTTCTCGTCAGTGAGAAGGAGTGCCCGGCTGAATCCTAACAGGCGCACAGATGTCAGGATGTGCCTCACACTGGCTGGGCCTTTGGATGGGCCGACCCAATAGCAGATTAAAGGCAATTAAAAAGGAATTAAATCAAGGCAACTTCAAACGTTCATAACTTGGGCTATAAAGGTCCAATCGAGGTGATTTTTACGTCATTAGATCTGTAATTTGATCCTCTACAGGAAGATATACATTGGAGAGCATGAAGATCATATAGGAAAGATTTAGTTTACCTTACAAGATGGTGATATGATATAACATGGTACTTAGTTCAATTTTCAAAATTAGAGCTACACCACATGAAATTAGTCATCGAGATGATCAAATTGGGTGATGAACACACTCAAGTATGTGATTGAAATTAAAATGAGTGTGATGGGTCTCTTAAAGAGAGAGAAAGAGTATAATAGATGGAGCAGAAATCTAGGTTGTCACATCCTTCCCACCTTAAAAGAAATTTTGTCCTCCAAATTCATCCAAGATTATTATTAAGAGTCAAATTCAAAATCCATCGAGTCTAGGTATCCAACCATGGTTGTCAAGGCATTCATCACAATGGGATGCACACTTAGGTTACCATCATCAAGGGTGTACTTATTGTTGGGTTTTAGGGGAGACAGAGAAGGCAGCGGAAACAAAAAATTTTCTCCCCCAACCCATACCGAGGAAACGCGTCAACTTCTATATAATAGGAAAGGATGGTTTGTGGAATCATACCTTGTCCCGAGGCTTGCTCGGCGACAATACCTCGCGCAATGCGCGGTCTTCAACTCCGTTCTTGGACGGTGTCTGTGCAGCTCCTGGTCGCACCGGGACTGACGACTCCTCCTCCTACCGGACTGTCGGATGACAGTTGTCCTCCTGAGCGGCAGTGTCCTCCCGCCTCTGTAGTAGTCCACACGGACCACCTGGAACTCCACTCTCCTTGTCCCACAAGGAAGTGGAAGGAGTCGCACCCTCCTGTTGACGTACTAGTCGCCAACACACTCTCCTGCTACCAGTTGCAACTGCAGTTGTCCTTCCCTTGCTGCACCTCCCTTTTGCGGGAAGCACTTGCTCGGGATCTCTCACGGTTACCAAAACCAGAGAGAACGACAACTTCGCAAAGCAACCGGCTTGCATTGAGTTGTACTTTGAGAAGCCCCCAATACCCCTATATATATAGGCGGGTCATGGGACAGGGTTCTCTGTGCCCGGCAATACAGGACTAAAGCAGGAGTAGAAGGGTTCGAGAATTTTCCACAAAAAGCAACCGGTTCGCAACTTGAAATGATCGGTTCACAACTGAACCGATCGGTTCGGCCATTGAGCCGATCGGTTGGACCTGAGCCGATCGTTTGGGGCACTCCAACCGATCGGTTGGTACCCTAAACCGATCGGTTCATGGTCCTAATCCGGCTCAAAAAGACTTTCCTTGTTTCGTTCTCAATTGGTATCGTATACCAATGTTATTCCCAATCGAATTGGGCAATTTGAAACCAAAGGAAAATTCTTGCCGACATGACTTTCCCAACTGGTCGGTTGCACCAGTTGAGCCGATCGGTTCAACCCTTGAACCGGTCGTTTCAACCTGGGCATGAGCCGATCGGCCTGGACACTCCAGCCGACCGGTTCAGCACCTCAGCCGATCGGTTCATCACATGAGCCGATCGGTTGGGAGCACAGGTTGGGCAAAATCAGTCAATTGCGATTTCAATCAATTCGATACTCCAATCAATGCGTCCAACACCTTGAACCATACGATATTGAGCCATCGACTGATTGAGTGTTTAATTGAACTACTAAACTCCTTTAGTAATCAATCTAAACATTGCTTTATGGACAAAACTCCTCTTCCAGATTAAATCCTATGTGTGTGACCCTGCAGGTCCATTTCACGTTGGCAGTGAAAGTCCATAACACTTATGACTTCACAAGCAAAGAGCGGTGCCTAGTCACACATCAGTGCTACCCAAGTGAAAGTAGAAAGTTGGAGAACAACTTTCATCCTACAATCCGTGAATGGTGTTACAGTGAATGTATAATTCCTTTGTCACTGATATCCCGAATGAACTCAAGGCATGGAACAGTCATCCTGTCAACGTTCATTCACTTTCTTGATCTCAGAGTAGATTGAAGGAGATATGTATGCCATCAATATCACATACTGATTCACACATGTGTGCGCACGCCTATCTCAATCCTACTCATCAAGTGGCCTTGGATATCAAACTCCCTCAGGAGGGACAAATCCCATATCTATCACTCACCCCTCAAAAGCCCCATGTGTCAAAGCCACCCAATCATCACCTTTATAACAACCCGTGTTTCAGGAGTGTGTTTGATGATGTCAAAGTGTGCCCAACGACATGTGTTGAGTGCAGTGATTTCAGGTCTAAGAATCACACTCACCACCATCATTGTGAGTACTGACTGTGACTACCATCTCATGGTTCCATGTGTCAAACTCACGGTGGGTCTGTCCGGTACCTTGTTCTCTAACAAGTACCTATGTGTTTGGTTTGATATCTCTATATCATGACTAATGAGATTCTGTCATCAACCAACACCACAATCTAGTCTTGTGTGTCATTGTTGTCTATCTACCTTCCACAATGACATCCGACTAGGGACATAACAAGAATGTACAAACTCTTAGCATCTGTATGATCTCATCGTTCAGGTCATGAACCTGAAGGCATACGTCATTGAGTACTGTCATTCTCTAGACATTCAATCTGTTCTATCACTATCTCATATGACTGAACCAGAATGAATTGGAAGCTTGCCTTTGATGTTAATCAAATCAATCTTAATGTATCCCACCAATCATCCCATGATTGGCTCTCAGGGCATACATACCAACAGACTCCCACTTGCACTGCGAGCCAATCACTCTTGAATCATATTCATAGTGATATTCAAACATGTCCCACATGTTACTGTGCTCTAGTGCCAACATAGTGAGTAATGCCAACACCTTGCCAAAGTCAATATAAATTGCATATCTCTCATCTCTTCGCTGTACGTCACACGTATGAGATGGAGTTGCCGTAATATGCGATCTAGTATTCCTTTGCTAACATTTAGCCACATTGCATGATCAAGGATTCCAGACTTATCATCAATGAGTGGAATATAAGTTCATCTCATGAACTATCAGATCCATATAGTATCCACTGATGTTCACTAACACACAGATACTCGGCATTTCCCTTTTAAATGGTTTTATTGGAACACTTCCAATTATTAACAAACTTTCACTTTTATACATCCTATGTATATTTTGCGATTTATTCTCTGTCTTTTCGGAAGTTCGCATCAATGTAACTCTTTACATCGAACTCTTCCTTATCTTCATAGAACTAGTACTTCCCAAGTACTTATCAAGTTCTTATGGTATTCCAGTAACCCTTACTGGAAGTAGACAGACATCCACTCGTCATGTCCTACATACGAGTTATCAGGATGAGCACATCATATTGCCATGTCCTACATACAAGATGATGAATGCATTTTATTCTTGCCATGTCATACATGCAAGACAATGGGATGATTACATACATGATAGATCCAAATCTATTCTTAGTGTTCCCATTCTTCATAAGAATTGGACACTTGGCCTTGGGATACTAATATCCATATAACATGGACAAGTTTTCTCCCACTGAATCTGTGCATACTGAACCCTTCAGTACAGATTGCCAATGTATGCTCTCTCTTTTTCAGGTCAAGAGATTTGTCGAGAACTATCTCTATAGATCTCTATTCCTATCACATAGGAAACATCTCTATCTTCCTTAAAGATAATTTCCACTTTTGGATTTCCATTCTAGAACAATTCCATTTCACATCAATATGTGGAATGTGAATACGCTCCCACTAAATCACAGATCTCGTCTTTATCTTTGACATATCAGTCAAACCCTTTGACTATATCATCAAAGTAAAGATCCAATTTTGAGTTGCTTGTACTCAATCAATCACATTGATTAGTCCATTGTAACTTATAGACTTCATTTGCATTAATGGATTCATAAACCTTATAGGCTGTGTCACGTACACATCCTGATTTTATTCCTCAAAGGAATGTGGTTTTAGTATCCATATGCCAAATGTCTTAGTCATTAAGTTGCAATCAACAAGCATCATCCTTCTCAAAATGTTATCCATGTGTCTTAACACTTAAGACTTATTTGCACTTATGGATATGATCCAATGAGTGCTACCATCAAGGTCATACCTTATAGTTCACACGGATGTCATTTAGGATGTAATGGTTTTATACCATAACTCAGAATCTGATTCCTCATATTCATCTAGATAGTTGACTCATCATATGAACAACTCATCACATAGATAATTGAGGTGTATCTGTCAAGAATATAAGAATTCACAACCCTTGTGATTCTTAATGTCCTTTATTAGTGTGGGGTATTCTTTTATTAAGAAGAATTCAGTTATTTGATAATCATTCTCTAACTCCTTAAAGTATGATTCCTTCTTGATTTAGACATCACCATGCCTTAATCATGAGTTCACTATGATACACTATCATAATCACTCATAAGGATCTCAAACATTTGGTCCAAGTATTTCATTCATTGATCTCATCAAGAATTAATACTTTACCAAATTTGTACTTCATCTATGACAATCTTGAACACTTCAAGATGTTCATATTGGTATTTCTCTAAACACCATTTGAAGTATTAGCATTTGTTCCAATTGGTATGTAAATACATCACATGTATTATACCTAATAGGACAATCATTCTCCCACTACCATTAGTGAAGATTGATTAATCATGTACAAGAGATTCATGTCTCTTACTGGTTCTTTAACCAAAAGAGTCTAGATTTATCCATCATATGGAAACTAGAAATGAATTTCTCATGATTGATGCTAATTTGATTGTTTGAGTTATCAATAACTTTAGGTATCATTTTATCTTATGCATACCATGTATCACAAGATAAACAAGGCATTGCCACAAAGATCATATCTTTAAGATCGAAACATCAACTTTATTAATTGCCATCATTGTCATACAATATGCAATAATAAAGTGTTTCTATCTATTGGCAATATATGAAATAGCAGTTCTCAACTCTATTTCATGCCCTTTAGGCTGAAATAAACTGAAAGATACTCCTATCTATGGCCGCAACACTTGCTCCAATGATGGGTACTTCTTTCTTGGTCCTTTCACAAAGGCCATCACTTCTTTGCAGATATTGCATATCATATATGACATATCCATATCTTGGTATCATATACCTCAGATAAAGAAGTGGTTCATTTCATGATACCTTAGGTGGAGATCTCCATCCCCTCCTTCATCTTCTTTTGTTCTTCCAGATATAGAGGGCAGTTCCCTCATACACCCTTTCCCCATGTGCCTTGAGGCTGAAGACGGCTTGGATTGCTGGCTAGCATCAGAACACTTCTTAGCTTTGCCCTTGCCCTTGCCCTTAAGACTTACCTTTTCTTTGATCACATCAAATATTATGGTTTGTCTTTCTTCATCTTTGCCTCTACTATCCTCAACATGTCCAACAACTCTGTCAACGCTTGTCAAAGTTGTTCATGTTGTAGCTTATCATGAATTGTATGATTCTCGCAACATTTGCAGTATCATACCAATAGCCAACTCTTGGCTCAGAGGGAATCCTTCTTAATCAAGTTTTCCACATACCCAATCACATTGAGTGTGTGAATACCTTACTGGATCTCCTTCTGTCATGACATACTAGGACAGTATCTTGGAGACATCATATGTCTCATGTTTTCTCTGCAACTCACAGTTCAGAGAACACAACATCAAGCACTCCTCATCAATGTCATCCTTGGTATGCTTCCATAAGCATACTTTCAGCCATTGATGTGGTGGGATCGAGTTCATCTGGTTCTGGTATAACTAGGACTTAGAGCTTTCACTCTTTGATTGAGAACACTTCTCATCGTCCTAACCAATCGTGGAATTATTCCCATTTAATTTGTTGGTCTTAAAGACCCATCGCAAATAAAGTGATTTGTTGATTAACCATTTATTTTAACAAAAGGAAATATATGCAATTTTAGTCCAAAAACTCATTTTTGACTTGTTTGATTGATTTGAAAAGTTGATGATAAAATTAGGCCTTTAATTAATTATCGCTCCCACTATTTTAATTCAAATTGATAGCCCTCACCATCAATTCGGAAGATTGCAGCGTACAACCTTCTAGTGGGCAAGATCCTGAAATCCTCTAAGCCATGGACCAGCTAGGGCTGTCACCCACAACATAGATCTCTCAGGTAGGCAACTTTTGCCAATTGCATCATATGCAACTCTTGATAAGATGCCATATACAACTCTTTGCAATGATCATCTCCATGCCTCAAGGTACTAGATCCCATCTAGATCACCTTGTTAAGTCCGACCCAAAGCAAACACGATGAACATGCACCCTGCTAGGGCAGACCCACACATTCATCCTTCACGCTTCCACGAGGTAGACGGTGCACCACGCTAGGGCGTGCCCACACTTGGTCGAACAAGTTTTTCACGTGTATCGCATTTGGAAGGCATCTAAAACTTAATATTTTAATGAGGGATTTGGTTTTATATACATATACATATCCAATCACCACAATACATAGTACGTATCATATACATGCTATATCCCACATAAAACATGCACAAACGATAAAAAGCGATGATTATGGCCATCCTAATGTGATTCCTCGATCCAAGAGGAATCACGGTCATCTAGGTCTACATCACATGCAACCTGTACAAGATGAACATCTGTGCCTTGCCATCCGAGTTGATCAACTCATCACATGAATGATCTGTACTCTCCAGCCGGTCGTGTGGGTGCCACCAGCCGATCGGTTGGCTCCTCCAACCGATCGGTTCGCCTGGTCGTCGTGCATCTCGTCATGTCTGCCACCCGCTCGTCTCGCTCCTCGAACCGGTCATCAACCGATCAGTTCACTCCTTGAACCGACCGTCTGGAAGGTCAACCGATCGGTTCACTCCTTGAACCGATCGTCTGAGCAGTCGTTTTGATGTCCGCCGGTCTTCGACATAACAGGAAATAAAATCTATCCTATTTATTACATTGCCTAAAAGAAGAAACCCCGAGTTACATTCGGGGGGAGCAAAGGTAGGAAAGAATCTCGAATTATTTCGAGTTACATCAGGAATAAGAGAGGGAAGATCGGTGCGCAGACCGAGATGCAAGCAACCACAAACAACCACACACAGATAGGGGTTTATAGGCCATAATCATGCTACACACATCCACCACAAAACTCATTTAAGGGCGACGCGTATCGAGTGCATTAATAATACATATCATATATGTAATTTGGGATTTGTGGATTTAGGATTGGACATGCATAAAGCCAATATTATTCGCATCGCATGCAATAAATAAAGGCGACAAACCAAAATCGATCATATCGATATTCCTAAAATATAGAGCAGTTGACGTGGCTCTTATACCACTGTTGGGTTTTAGGGGAGACAGAGAAGGCAGCGGAAACAAAAAATTTTCTCCCCCAACCCATACCGAGGAAACGCGTCAACGTCTATATAATAGGAAAGGATGGTTTGTGGAATCATACCTTGTCCCGAGGCTTGCTCGGCGACAATACCTCGCGCAATGCGCGGTCTTCAACTCCGGTCTTAGACGGTGTCTGTGCAGCTCCTGGTCGCACCGGGACTGACGACTCCTCCTCCTACCGGACTGTCGGATGACAGTTGTCCTCCTGAGCGGCAGTGTCCTCCCGCCTCTGTAGTAGTCCACACGGACCACCTGGAACTCCACTCTCCTTGTCCCACAAGGAAGTGGAAGGAGTCGCACCCTCCTGTTGACGTACTAGTCGCCAACACACTCTCCTGCTACCAGTTGCAACTGCAGTTGTCCTTCCCTTGCTGCACCTCCCTTTTGCGGGAAGCACTTGCTCGGGATCTCTCACGGTTACCAAAACCAGAGAGAACGACAACTTCGCAAAGCAACCGGCTTGCATTGAGTTGTACTTTGAGAAGCCCCCAATACCCCTATATATATAGGCGGGTCATGGGACAGGGTTCTCTGTGCCCGGCAATACAGGACTAAAGCAGGAGTAGAAGGGTTCGAGAATTTTCCACAAAAAGCAACCGGTTCGCAACTTGAAATGATCGGTTCACAACTGAACCGATCGGTTCGGCCATTGAGCCGATCGGTTGGACCTGAGCCGATCGTTTGGGGCACTCCAACCGATCGGTTGGTACCCTAAACCGATCGGTTCATGGTCCTAATCCGGCTCAAAAAGACTTTCCTTGTTTCGTTCTCAATTGGTATCGTATACCAATGTTATTCCCAATCGAATTGGGCAATTTGAAACCAAAGGAAAATTCTTGCCGACATGACTTTCCCAACTGGTCGGTTGCACCAGTTGAGCCGATCGGTTCAACCCTTAAACCGGTCATTTCAACCTGGGCATGAGCCGATCGGCCTGGACACTCCAGCCGACCGGTTCAGCACCTCAGCCGACCGGTTCATCACATGAGCCGATCGGTTGGGAGCACAGGTTGGGCAAAATCAGTCAATTGCGATTTCAATCAATCTGATACTCCAATCAATGCGTCCAACACCTTGAACCATACGATATTGAGCCATCGACTGATTGAGTGTTTAATTGAACTACTAAACTCCTTTAGTAATCAATCTAAACATTGCTTTATGGACAAAACTCCTCTTCCAGGTTAAATCCTATGTGTGTGACCCTGCAGGTCCATTTCACGTTGGCAGTGAAAGTCCATAACACTTATGACTTCACAAGAAAAGAGCGGTGCCTAGTCACACATCAGTGCTACCCAAGTGAAAGTAGAAAGTTGGAGAACAACTTTCATCCTACAATCCGTGAATGGTGTTACAGTGAATGTATAATTCCTTTGTCACTGATATCCCGAATGAACTCAAGGCATGGAACAGTCATCCTGTCAACGTTCATTCACTTTCTTGATCTCAGAGTAGATTGAAGGAGATATGTATGCCATCAATATCACATACTGATTCACATGTGTGCGCACGCCTATCTCGATCCTACTCATCAAGTGGCCTTGGATATCAAACTCCTTCAGGAGGGACAAATCCCATACCTATCACTCACCCCTCAAAAGCCCCATGTGTCAAAGCCACCCAATCATCACCTTTATAACAACCCATGTTTCAGGAGTGCGTTTGATGATGTCAAAGTGTGCCCAACGACATGTGTTGAGTGCAGTGATTTCAGGTCTAAGAATCACACTCACCACCATCACTGTGAGTACTGATTGTGACTACCATCTCATGGTTCCATGTGTCAAACTCACGGTGGGTCTGTCCGGTACCTTGTTCTCTAACAAGTACCTATGTGTTTGGTTTGATATCTCTATATCATGACTAATGAGATTCTGTCATCAACCAACACCACAATCTAGTCTTGTGTGTCATTGTTGTCTATCTACCTTCCACAATGACATCCGACTAGGGACATAACAAGAATGTACAAACTCTTAGCATCTGTATGATCTCATCATTCAGGTCATGAACCTGAAGGCATACGTCATTGAGTACTGTCATTCTCTAGACATTCAATATGTTCTATCACTATCTCATATGACTGAACCAGAATGATTTGGAAGCTTGCCTTTGATGTTAATCAAATCAATCTTAATGTATCCCACCAATCATCCCATGATTGGCTCTCAGGGCATACATACCAACACTTATCTCGATTAAATACATATTACTTGGTATTCCATCATCTTATGACATCATCATGGTATCAGGGTTTTCCCATTCCTTAGTATCCTTACATTAAGGTTTTTGTTCGTATCTTCATACGCGACCAAGGTATATTATCAAAATCTATGTTATCAATTCTCAAATGAACATGGTCATGACTTTTCAAATGAGACTATCATCGAATGTGTATTTCACTTTTATACTAGATTTCATGCATGTTTTAGTTTTCTCCAAAATTCTATCAACCATCCCTGATTATGTTCATCATTTCTCATTTTGGATCTGAAATTAAGTGATGTATTCACCATGTTCATTCGAGTTGTGACCTCAATAGCATCATCATATCGAGTTAATCATTTTTCATTTGGGTATGAGGTTAGGCATGTTACCCCTAATCATTCAAGCTAAGAGCTCTAGGCATCATTCTATCAAGTTCATGGTTTCAAATCTACATATTTTGTACGAGGTATGATTTCATATTAGGTCTAGCTTAAGAGAATGGCTCATCATACATATATCAAACTTTAAACCTAAGTGAGATTATCTTCATACATCATGCATTATGTCGAGAAACAACATATTATCAACATCGAGGTTTCGTAGTCATATCACTTGTATCTAAAAGAATCTCTACAAGCTCAAGCCACTCAAGCTTTGACCTACCTATGTCAAACAAGACATGTTAACCACAACCATCTACCCATAACTAACTTTTATTTTTACCCAACTCTCGAGAAACAAAGGCAAGCACTATATTCCTTTACATACAACCACTAACCCGAGTATGAGGCTCAACATGGAGATCACATGTCATGTACGTCATCTTAGGGTCTTAGGACATCCCCTTCACCTATATACAAAACATCATATACCAAATGCCTCTTTCTCTAGGGCTAGATCTTTTCATAGGAAATCTAGAGTTCAACATAATCAAGTAACCACACACTAGGTGACTCAACTCAGACACTTAGAAGTAATCTAGCTAGGGACTCATCGTCAAGTATTTCATCGTGCATATTTTTAAACATGTCACATATTTTGGAGTTTAGGTACTCTGACCTTCTCCCGTGGCGGGTTGACTCATAAAAAGAGGTCACCCTTTTCATATGCCCCATGCTAGAGGTCCTCCTTTGTAAAGAGATTGAGGCCCGTGTTGGTCTTAAAACATATATCACATATCATATCTCATCATATAGAAGACTATGCTTAAGCAAGCATGCCAACCCACTAGTTGTTTTAACACATCAGCCAAGTCGCATACACTATACATGGTTCTAGATTTAGCTAGGATTGCATGATCAAAATCATTTCATATCGTCAAACATGCTTGAATCATCTTAAACATCGCTTAACATCACATCTACATCATCATCGTCGTCGTCATCATCATCATCTTAGTTCATCTAGGCTACTTGCTAGCCTAACCTTTATCATGGCTCTAGACAACATATATCATCTAAACTCTCTCATTTAGACTTGATGTTACATCTCTTTCCCTTAGGCTACATGGACATTCACTACCTTTCTGCGTGTGGTAACATTTTCATATGGACATATACTAATACTTGAAATAGTTTTCTCCAAAGTTGAAACATGCGAAGGAACCCACCATACTCCATTCGAATAAAACCAAAACCAAAAGTGAGTTACCACACTCATTAGGCAGTCTAGTACCATGACACCAAGAGAATTAGCAAGAATGTAGTGTACACCTATGTAGTACCCTAAGCATATGCCCAAAACATATATCTAGGGTGGTAATATAAACTCCCTTTTCTCACCCTCGTGAACCTACAGCCCATACTATAGAGAAGAAGGAGGAGAAAAGAAAAGTTCTAGAGATTACACAAGCCAACACCTAGTTCTAGAACATCTAGGTTCTAACCTAGAGGCTTACTCAACTTAGTCCACAAAGGACAACTCGTTAAGTTTCTAAATTAAGATGTAAGACAGTTTAGTTTGTGTTCCATGTGAGTCATGTTTGATGTAATTATTGTTCACGCTCTGATACCATCTGTCACGGAACCAAAATCTCAATCCCATGAACCAAACAATTACCAAAGACAACATGTGGAAGCGTGAAATGCTTAGCATACATGCACATATAATAAGATAAAAGAACTAACCATAGTCTCAACATTTAAAAGATATATTAAGCAACATTGTTTATTACAAGCTTTCAATCACATATTCAAGAGTACATTTTTACAAGTCTGCTCATGTATACTAGGGATCTTACAACAACTACACTTGATGTAACTCCCCAAGCCCAGCAACTTCTAGCCATCTCTGAACCTATAAAATACATGAAACAAGGCGGGTCAAGCACACGAGGTGTCGAGTACAGGGCTAAAAGATACATATACATAAGCTTTGCATTATTTGAAAAGAGTGCAGAAGTAAATGAGCAAGAGTAAACAAGATAAGTTCTTAGCAACATAAGAGCCCATGTTTTATGTCATTTCACTCCAATTATACCATCATATCATGTATTCATAAGGCCTTTGATCAACTTCCCATTGGAAGGATTTGTAAGGGTTCTCAAGATTAGCTAACCCTTCTATACGTGAGAGACCTCAAGGCCATTGCCAAGAGCTAACCCTATTTCAACATTGTATAATGAAGTTTCAATATTATGGTTGTAAGTTATAAAACCACGATACGAGACAAACATCGAGTACATACTAGAATACTACATGACAACATTTGAGCAAGTAAACAAGCATACATATGTATCACATTTCAAGCAAGAAAGCCATAGTCATATAATTATTAAAGTTTGTACCTGATTTAAGAGATTTCATAACCTATCCTTGACCATCTAGCCATAAGCAACACCTGATTAACAACTAGATTACATACATGTATTAGAATCTCATCATTAATCCTAATTAGCTTCATTTTAGGATTTTGGCCAAGCTAGGTTCCAAGTTGCTTATTGGTACATTAGATAGTCTTTTACCTCTTTCGAGGTCATCATAAAGCTGTTGTAGAAGTTTCATGTCATTTCGAGGTCTCATGCATTTTATATGATCATATCAAGATTTAGGTCACTCATCCACATTATAGGGTCAAAAACTCATAATAGGGCAAGAAGGGCCATAGCCCATCAAGTCAAGGGGCCCAAGCATAAAAGATGGATTAGTTTAGCAAGTTAGTGACATAGAAATCCATTCAAAATATAGGTCGATGTCCCCTAGGGGCCAGGCATAATACCTCCAACCATGGTATCAACATTTCATCATACATGCAAACATTGATATAGTTCATATCTCATTAGGGGTCAACATAAGACTTAGGTGGGCATCCACATCAAGGGAAAGCATTATCAATATAGTCATCTCAAATTAGGGAAGGGAGTTCATAAATAAATAAAGCTTGCATAATATTAGGACACAAGAATCCCAATTCAAGGCATAAAGGTCACATTAGGCAACCTAGGGTTACAAACACCATCAAAGATCAATAGGGTGGGTCATAGGTACCAAAGTCACTACATGACACAACACTACTGATATAAAAGACCGAAAAGGCTTTCATGCACAAAAGGGGTCGTATTCATCATCATGAAACAAGTATCCTCAAGTATAGACATATATGGGCACATCCATGCATTGAGTGTCATTTAGAACAAACATAGATAAAAGAGAGTTAGGGGTTGATACTTTTGTTTAGTAGAAAAACATTAAACTGAATTCAATGTTAAGAGGGTAGACATGCATCAAAGTTTCAACATATAGCATAGTTAAACATTTAACATGGTCAATCAAGGTAAAGTTCGTATCTTTAATCAAATATGATAACACGAAGTAGATTCAGGGTATGCAAGTTAGTCCATGTTGTAGGTCTCATCGAGAGGATGAATTTGATATATAGTTTTGTTATATTTGGCCAAGGGAGGAGGAAGATATGCATTTTTGAAGTTTATACATCAAAACTATATGAATTTTGTGTTTAGACGTTACCCTTTGATGTATTGAAAACCCACGACCGTTGATTGTTGATCTGATGGTCATAAAGGGGTGTACTTCCATACTTGTCCTTGGGGCATGGCCCGCTCGTTCAGGCTGGTTCAGCCTTGGCAGACAAACCCGCCCAAATCCTCCTGCTTCGACCGCTGCAGTATATCCGCTCATTGCTATTCACCCTTTGTGCCGTCTGCGGAGGACACCAGGCCCGAAGCTGGCCGGAAGACAG
Source organism: Alisma plantago-aquatica (assembly GCA_963693085.1). Classification (NCBI taxonomy): domain Eukaryota; kingdom Viridiplantae; phylum Streptophyta; class Magnoliopsida; order Alismatales; family Alismataceae; genus Alisma; species Alisma plantago-aquatica. Next base: position 938,962,067 of record OY856414.1, on the reverse strand, counting down.
TCCCAGGTGGGAGGAAAGGGGAATCTAGGCCCCACGAAGTTGCCGCCCATGCTCGGCACTCAGTCCTCTCGTCTGGTTTCACGCAGTCGTGAGCCCTGCTGCATGGACTAGAGCGAGGCCACCTCGTCGGTGGCTCCGTCGACAGAGAAAGAGGAGGACCGAGGACCCGACAGCTTGTCACTAGTAGCCGTCCAGGGTCGTCCCAACCTTTGCAGACCCAACTTGGGGGTCAACGCCCGCCGAGGTGGCGTGGTCGTGAGGTACCCCTGGTGGTGATGTGGCAGCACCACAGCAGTACAGTAAAGAAGAAGGAGGCGGGTAGGTGTTGTGATGCACGGACAGCCAAGAAAAGGTGTCTATTCAAGACACCTTGGTCTCGTGGAAGCTCTTTCTACATCAAATCTGTCGCGGAGGCAAGAACGAGCAGCTGACCTCGAAGGTCCATGGCGGCGGCGGCCCAGGATAGGGGAGGGGAAGAACAAGAGGAAGATGGGGTTCTAGGGCACGTTGGGGCAAGAAAAGATGAGGAAAAGAGCAAGAGGGACTAGGACTTGATAAAGGGGGACAATAAAGTAGCATGATTTGATGCCATCGCATCTGATCTTCTATTCATTATACTGGATTTGGGGAGGAAGAAGAAGAGCAGCTCCCCTTCCCTTCGATCATTTCCTGAAGGATAAAGGGGAGGGGGCGCACGGATGTGGCTGGGCCTGGGCCTTTGGATGGGCCAGCCTAATAGCAGATTAAAAGCAATTAAAAAGGAATTAAATCAAGGCAACTTCAAACGTTCATAACTTGGGCTACAAAGGTCCAATTGAGGTGATTTTTGGGTCATTAGATCCGTAATTTGATCCTCTACAGGATGACATACATTGGATAGGAAAGATTTAGTTTACCTTACAAGATGGTGATATGATATAACATGGTATTTAGTTCAATTTTCCAAATTAGAGCTACATCACATGAAACTAGTCATCGATAGGGGTGTAAACGGTGCGGGTACGGTGCGGGTCTGGCCATACCCATACCCATACCCATATAATTTAGCGGGTCCGGTTCCGGTTCTAGACCCGCATAATACAAAACTTGGACCCGCACCATACCCGTACCCGCAATAATAGCGGGTATGCGGGTAAGCGGTTCTATAAAACATCATATTGTTTATGTAAGAGAAATGACTATGTTATATGTATTTAACACAACAAGATATTGTTATCATATAGTATATTAACATGTAATAGTTATATTAGAAAATGTGATATTCTATCCAATAAAATTAATTGAGTAATTGTTTACATATTTGTAGTCATGATCATAACATTTAATTTATGTAGAAAGTAATGTAGATTAGTAGACATTTTGATTTTAAGTTTACATATGATGTTCGTTATTGTAACTAGAATAGTTAATTCTTAGTTATATGACTAGTCTCAACCTTAGAGTAGGATATAATCACAATAATTATATTAATTAGACTAGTAAAGTATGATATATATAACATATTATTTTAGTAGTTACTTATGTATAGCGGGTACACAGGTCTAGCGGGTCTGGGTCCAAGCATACCCATTATTGGACCCACTTATATGTGGGTCTAAGGGTATACGGGTCCAAGGGTATGCGGGTATAAAACATTATACCCGTGATGGGTTTTTTAAGGGTCCGGATTTGTGGGTCTGCGGGTCTACCCGTACCCATTTACAGCCCTAGTCATCGAGGTGATCAAATTGGGTGATGAACACACTCAAGTATGTGATTGAAACTAAAATGAGTGTGATGGGTCTCTTAAAGAGAGAGAAAGAGTATAATAGATGGAGTAGAAATCCAAGTTGTCACACTTCTCTCCATAGAGGTCGAGACCATGGATCGATCATGGTAGTACCTAAGTGAGATGAAGCTTTCTTATTCCTTCTTCTTTCTTCTCTCTTATTCGGCCTAGGGTTGAGTTTCCTTCATCTTGATCTTTCCTTTGACCTTGGTATATTTTTCTCCTTCTAGAGGTGACCTTGTTAGCCGTTGAGTTGATCCTAGTTGGAGCTTCTTCTTCTCTCTTAGAGCTCGTGGCTTTGGAGTTTGAGCTTCATCCTAAGGCGGGTTATATAACTTTCCCCTCTTCTATTATTGCACCATATTCTTGCTTGCATGCTACTAATTTAATCTCTAAAATGTGATTCTAAGATGCCAGATGGTTCTATCATGATCTAGGGTTTATGATCATGAGGTATTCTCTCATAGATTACTCTTTCTCCTAACCTTATTTCTTGCACCCAAAATCTTAGTGGTGGTGGATTAGTTGCTCCTTGTATGCATGTTAAATTGATGGTTTTATCACCACCCTTATGGTTAGGTTATCATGTTTTAACTGGAGGTTTTTGACTGTAGTATACATGTGTGGAACATTTGTTTTTATCCTCATTGTATGGCTTCTTTGTTGATCTTGGTGAAGGTCATTTTTAGGGTTTTGATGTCCATCTTTGCATGGAGATTTTTCCCTTGACGATTATTAGACTCCTTGATGTTATCATCTATTTTGATGAAGGTGTTTACTATTTTAGAGTTAGATATGTTCTGGTTGGAATGGTTGGTTTTGAGGTTGATATCCTCAACATTTTTATCATGGTCTCTACTCTTGTGTTGATGCTCGGTTGGGTTGCAACCATAACCCTAGCTTTTTTGCGGTCGCTACACATGGATCTTTGTTGCGGTCGCAAGGCTGAGCTAACCCTAACTATGGTGGTCGTTATACCTAGTCTTCATGCAATTACAATTCCCTGGTTTAGTTGTTTCAGTCGATACCTTGGTTGGCTTTTGGATGGTCGCAACAAATGGTAGCTACTCAAGTGAGCCATGTTGGTCACTACAATGTGTTGACATAGGAGGTCGCTACACATGTGTATATAAGTGATGGTTGCTACATGTTTGGCTCTAGAATGTTTGATAAATAGTGTTGTGTGGAATGATTGAATGATCATCATTATAATACCTAACATGAATATGCTTAAAGAATGTAGGGATTAATGAACATAGGGTTTTATGATTGAATAATGTTATGGAAACCCTAATCGGCTATATGGGAAACCCTAATTTATAATTTCTAGTGTATGATGTACTTGTTGAGCTTGCTTGAAAATGGAATGAGTTGATGTTTTCTCTCTCCTATTTGTATAACCCTAACCTTACAGGTGAAAGGAATATTATAGCTAGTGAGTGATACGGTGTGTTTGATATGACACATGGTGATAAGTATGAGCCTTTATGAGGCATGTGAAAAGATCTAGAGGGGTGAATAGAGATTTTAGTTAATTTAAAGCAAATAAAAAATACTTAGCTCAGAGAAATTTGACAGAAGCAAGCAACCACAAGAGGACACAAAGATTTAGAGTGGTTCCGTCCAAAGATGTCAGTCCACTACCTAGTTGTTTCCAACTAGGATTTCTAAATTATGTATTTTATTCCTTTTATATATTGACACACAATACGCAAAATTTATCGGTGTCTTTTGTGGCGTAAAACTAACCCTCCTTTTTTGCTTAAGGAGAAACTACACCTTATTTAATGGGCCACAGAAGGTCACCCTCTTTACCTCTTATTTGACAGACATATAAGAGCATAGTTGCTTCACCTCTTCTTTAACAAACATTAGAAGAGAACCAAGTTGATAAGACTCCTTCTTATCACAGGTTCCATGACAGCCTTCACTCTAAGAAGTAGCCCAAGAATAATACAATAAAGAATAGATAGAATGGAGAAAGAAAGAAAAATAATAAGCTCACAAGATATACAATCTTGCTCTTATGGATAAGTGATGATGATCCACTCCAAAATGGTTTATGCAAAGTAGTATTAGGTGGAGAGGATAACATAGCTGAGCTAAGGGCTTAGGCTTATAATGATAGAAACTTGAAGTATTGGATCTAAGCTCTTAGAAAGTAAGATCTTTTATTCTCTATTTTTGTTGTTCGACTTTCACCTTTTCTTCCTCCTCAAGGGTGACTTCGTGCATCTCCAAATTCTCGATGAGCTGCTCCATTTTTAGTGATGTAAGATCATTGGCTTCCTCGATAGTGGTGACTTTTGACTTGTATCTGGGAAGCAGTGATCTAAGTATCTTGGATACTTGATCTTCCTTGCTTGTGTTCTTCCCCAGCGCACTTATTCTATTAACAATGTTAGAAAATCTAGCATACATTTCTGCAATGCTCTCGTTAGATTTCATACAAAATAATTCAAATTTATGTTTAAGCATATTAATTTTACTATTTTTAACGTGAGCAGTTCCTTCATGTTTTATAGCTAATTTTTGCCAAATTTCATAAGTTGTTTCACATGATGATATGTGATTGAATTCACTAATAGATAAACAAGAATAAAGAATGCTTACTTCTTTTGCATTGTGTGTGTCTTGTGTTACCGTATCAGGACTACATGTTTCTAACTCTGTTGTTGGAAGTGCATGTGGATGAGCTACTATCTTCCATAGTTAAAGTAGAACTGCATCCTTCTTTTCCTATAAGTGTATTTTGATCCATCAAACACTGGTGGCCTGCTCACATAAGCTCCTTCCAAGTTGAGGTGGCTAGTCGCATTCTCCCCCATGCTTCAAGACCTGTTAGGGCTCCTTGAAGACCTACTCTGATACCAAATGAAAAGATCTAGAGGGGGTGAATAGAGCTTTTGGTTAATTTAAAGCAAATAAAATACTTAGCTCATAGAAATTTGAGAGAAGCAAGAAACCACAAGAGGAAACAAACATTTAGAGTGGTTCTGTCTAAAGATGTTAGTCCACTACCAAGTTATTTCCAACCAGGATTTCTAAATCATGTATATTATTCCAATTATATAGCGATACACAATACACAAAATTTACCGGTGTATTTTGGGAAGCAAGACTAACTCTCCTTTTCAGCTCAAGGAGAAACTACACCTTGTTTGATGGGTCGCAGAAGGTCACCCTCTTTACCTCTTCTTTGACGGACACTGAAGAGCATTGTTTCTTCACCTCTTCTTTAACGGCCAATGGAAGAGCACCAAGTTGAGAAGACTCCTTCTCATAGGTTCTAGCATAACCTTCACTCCAAGAAGTAACCCAAGAATAATATAATAAATAAGAAATAGAATGGAGAAAGAAACAAAATAAGCTCACAAGATATACAATTCTTCTCTTATGGACAAGTGATGATGATCCACTCCAAAATAATTAATTCAAAGTAGTATTAGGTGGAGAGGATAATATAGATGAGATATGGTCTTAGGCTTATAATGATAGCAACTTGAAGTAATGGACCTAAGCTCTTTGAGAAAGATGGCAAGTATGCTTAGTATGTATTAAATGTTGTTGAAATGTAATGTGCAAAGTGGCGTACAATGTTGATGTCTAGGTGCCCTAAGACTACTCCTATTTATAGGAATTTTTTACAAGTGGTTAGGGTACCTATGGGTAGTGTCTAGAGTGTTCTTAGTGGCCAATTAGCCGTTTGGTCAAAATTAACTAGGCTGCAACGGCTCGTTTGATCATTACCCAAAAGAGATTCCAGAACCTTTCTTGGTCCACAATATTGTCGATTGGAAAGATTCTTGGTCTATAATATTGTCGAGTGGATAAGTTCATGGGGTCAAATTGCTCTAATGGCTATGTGTCGGTCCATCTTCTCAGTCCAACAACTCTATTTCAGTCAAAATTTCTTCGACCAAAATTCTCAGTCAACAATATTATCAACCGATATTACTCAGAATTCTAGATATGCAAGGATATTTCTTAGTTTTTTTAGTCTTCAATCGAGTGTGTCTTGGTCCACAAAATTGTCTATCGAGAAAGACTGTATACCAAGATTTGCAATTTATGTGAGATTCTATTATTGACTCATATGAAACCTATCAACCCTAAAGTATTCATGTGAGTGTAGGATAATGTTTTGGTAGGTTTTGGAAGATCATAACTTGTCTTGGCATCATGTCTATCAAATTCGATAAAAAAACACATGTACAAGCAAATAAATAAATACATAATAAAACTTGATTTTCAAGTATTCAAACATATGATTGCAAGGTCTTTGTAATTGGATCTTGACTTAGTTCCTTGATCAGCTAAAACACTTAATATACATGTTAGTAATACAATTCGGGAAATATTTGCATTAATATGAGTGTGTGGAATATTAAAAAAGCCCACAACATGATGAGGTAATGATGATGTACAAGAATAATGTGACTGGGTCCTATCACCTAGAAGAGGCTCAATGCCTAATGTGAGGTGATATCGTCTTGTGATGTGATGAGGGATGTTTTTCCCAGGATGATGTGATAATATTGATGGCCTTGAATGGAAATGGTCTTATGAGATGATGTGACAAGTATACTTCATACATTTTATATCTTCTGACGTTGCAACATACCCTTATCTTTGTAGAGTTTGTTCAGGGTTTGTACGTTGTAACTTGTTTGATGGTAAAAGACACCAAATTGGCTTAACTAATTAAGTGAAACCCTAATCATGTATTTTCCCTGTGCCATATATCCATCTTCAATATTAGTATTTGCTAGATGGTGAAATGGGTTTTCCATCAATGGAATCTCAGAGTCGTATACTGTTGATTATATGCATTTTCACAGGATTGGTTGCAGTCATACCCTGGTAAGAGAACAGCCGAGGTCGTATCTCAGATAATGTGATTTAGTATATATATGTTACATTTTTAGGATGGTTGTGGGTATACCTTGGTAGGAATGTGGTTGCGGTCGTAACTCACTTTTCACTAGTGTTGTGCCTACATACCAAGGTGGACTAGGCTGTTTTGCAGTTGGACTCTATATATAACTATGGTGGACTCAGACTGACCGAGGGTGTGAGAGATCATAGGAGTTTGGGTCCTCCTAGATCTTGTCTGGCACTGATTTCAACTTAGCAGTGGTCAGTTGGAGTATGAGTGGTATACCTCATCTCCTCAGGGCATAATGAAAGATGTAATACAATTGTGTAGTATATTTGCTTAGGGTTAAACACAACTCATATTGGATGACCTTTTTCCATGTTTCTTGTATTGACCGGTTGATTTATAATGTGGTAAGAGAAATCAATTATTATACATGTTATTCATATTCCTTATAAAAGTATAATATGTTCTAATGCTTAGTTGTAGATGCCTAAATTGCTTAAACAGTGTTAATTTCATTACTCATATCATTTCGCTAAATTTGCTCATCCTGATATTAATGTTATTTTCCTACTTTAGATAATATGTGTTAATAATTGTTGTTGGTTGAGAGTTATATCTCTTACTGGGATGTTGGTCTCACTCCATGGGTTTGCACATCTTTTAGGTGGTTGTGTACGTCAAGGTGGAGATCGTGCGGTTGATACTGAGTAGCAAGAGGAGCAGTAGTTGTTAAAGGTTGGATATGTTTCTAGTGTTTTGTATTAGAGTCGTGTGTGTCATCCTTGTACTCTCAGGTCCTTGGGTGGTGTTTGTAGTTGTTGTACACCAATATGAGTTTTTGACAGTTGCCATGGTTGTACATATATGGCTTGTGTATGTGATAGATTATCATATGTAACAGGTTGCGGCAAGTTGGTCAAGTAAACAGTGATATGTATCATCTTTTGGCATGATATGTACTACAAGTAGTGTTGTTTGTGGACTCATATGTGATATGTGTCCGCTTTTGTGGTTATATGAAATCGGTTTTAATTTACCATGCTTTATGGTAATCTTGATGTTTAGTTTTAGTTCCACGCTTTGTTTTGAGTAATCTTATTTTCGTGTGGCAAGAGTGTCACATATATACAGGTTGAATTGACTTTAGACTTAGAGGGTTAGGATTCATTATCTGATTTAACAACTCAAGTTGAGGTATGTACATCTTTTCTATTATCTCGGCACTGCTATTATGACCTAACATTCTTTCCCATATAAAGCATAAGTTGATATTCTCTTTTTCATCATTATGAAATTCTTATTTTCTTGGATGATGCTTATGGGTCCTCTGACCCCACATGATATATTTGGATGTTCTCATCTTTCTATTTCACATGGATTAAACTTATGCTTGCCTTTCCCTATTTACGTGCATGCTTAGACTATCCTTATTTCTTATAGTAGTACATGTGTACAACCATATTTATAGGGGCATGCTATCTCCGGCCATGGGGTGACTTTCCACCCACTATTTATAGAGGAGTGCTTTTCCACCTAGGTGTGCTATCTCCACCCATTATTTTTAGTTTGAGATCCAATGGTGTCTCAACCCTACTTGCAATAATTTTAGTCTTTGTTTGTTTCATGCACAATTTATGTTTTGATGTTGTTAATAGAAAATTTTTAAAGTCAAGACTCCCTACTTGATATTCCAAAGTTAGATATGCCTCATCTCTTGGCTTGATATTTCTTCTAAAACTAAATTCTATTGATCATCCCTTAGTTTGATGCTCTTAATTTGAACTTTCTAAAGTAGCGCCTAGTTGTTAATTATTGCACATACTCAACGTTCGTTGACGTTATTTCCTTTTTGTTTTCTTCTACCCTGGGTGTTGCACTCAACCCACCCAAAGGTTGCACAACCTGAGGACCAGGAGATAGATGGTGACCAAAACTAGCTGTTGAAATTTCTGAGATGGAGAGGTTACTCACCACCAACTGATCTGAGTAGTTTAAGCTTTAATTTCAGTTGAAGCCCTCTATGGATAATTCGTTGAACTTTGTTGAGAATGTCATCTAATAGTTAGTTTCAAATTTCCACTATAACAAAACTATGTTCATCTTATTATTTTATTTAAAGATATATTGTGAACCCCAATTACATGCATAGCTTTTATTTTGTTGGATATGATCTATTGGGTATTTTACAATTATTTCCTTAATTTAAGTAAGGAGTGATCCCTCCCAGGCCCCAATCCTTACATTTACCATGTCGTTCAGGGTTCTATTCTTCTTTTGGCTGCACCATTAGATTATGGGTTATATGGAGTAGTGGTTTCATGAATAAGGCAATGATCTTCCCAAGATTAGAAATACATTCACCACTTCAACCAGGAGAGGAGTGACATGTGTGTTTTTAGTTCATCAAAGTACAATGCACTAATCAGCCCGATCAATCTGAAATTCAAAAGTCACAAGAAATACTCACATTCTATGATGTAAACCACATTCAACCAATATGGCATTTACCATGTTGATTGGGGTTCTATTCTTTTTTTTGGCTACACCATTAGGGTTGTATGGAGTAGTGGTTTCATGAATAAGACCATGATCTTCCCAGAACTATTTAAGTTCATTAGAAAGATATTCACCTCCTCAGCCGAGCTGGGTAGGGTGAGGCAAAGTAGGCGCACATCTGTGTGTGTCTTTAGTTTGTCAAAGTAAAATGCACATGTCAGCTCAATCAAATTGAAATTCAAAAGCCACAAGAAAGACTCACATTCTATGACAAAAACCATATTCCTTCAACACGACATTTACCATGTCAATTAGGGTTCTATTCTTTTTTTTAGCTACACCATTAAATTGTGGGTTGTATGGAGTAGTGGTTTCATGAATAAGGCAATGATCTTCCCAAGATTAGAAATATAGTCACCTCCTCAACCGGATCGGGTAGGTGCGGGCGAGGCCCACATGTGTGTGTGTGTGTTCGTCAAAGTACAATGCATCTATTGGCCGAATCAAATCCATAAGAAAGAATCACATTCTATGATGTAATCCAGATTCAGCCAACATGGCATTTACCATGTCGATTAGGGTTTAATTCTTTTTTTCAGCTACACCATTAGACCATGGGTTGTATGGGGTAGTGGTTTCATGAATAAGTCAGTGATCTTCCTAAGATTAGAAATATATTCACCTCCTCGGTTAGGTTGGGTCACACCCACGAGGCACACACATGTGTGTGTTTTTAATTCATGAAAGTACAATTCACCAATCAGAGCTCAATCAACCTTAAATTCAAAAACCCCAAGAAAGACCCACAAGCCTTTGGTTTCCTATACAATATAAGAGGATCCCTTTTACTTCTAAAGTAATAAATATGGGACTAAAGATGGCAAAGAGGTTTAAAATACAATTGACATACATGGATGGAATATAACATTTTGTACTATTTTTTGGAACCGTTTCATGTAGGTAAAGTACAACCATTGCATGTTTATGGAAACCCAATTCATATATCATCTTACTCCTATGAGTAATTGAGTCTGACAAACTAGTGTGAAACTGATATCATAGAAATTGGTAGCATCGCATAATATGCTACATGAATCCAAAATGTAAGTTTGCAATCTCCCTATAGGTAGGACCAAGCACTATGGGCGGACTAGAATTGGTAGTAAACTTTCCCTCTACAATTGCAAGTGCCCTAAAAATCCTTTCCTTCTCCTATAATTTGATTTCTTCCATCAGTTGGTTGTGATTGTCATGTGTCTAATCCATATCATATAGGTTCTTGAGTTATCTATCAATTGTGCAAGAAGAACGATGGAGGTGTGATGATTATATTTATACCCATCTTTGCATACTATTTTACTCACTTTCTAGGCATTGTTGTGTTTCTATTTCCTAGTTTTAGCTTTATATATGTATATATATAGGATATTCACTCGCTGCCCGCGCGGGTAGATAAGCTAAGTTACCCGACTCTTGATTTGACACTACATTGTGTTGATATGGATTAGTGGTGGCACAAATAGTAATTATGTACATCGGATGTACGTGCATGGAGTGGCGGTGGCACTGTTCGTAATTATGCTATAATAATTACATGTGCATGAAGTATGGTTCCTGATTTGGTTTATGGATCATATGTACATTTCTCACCGCACCTGCTAGAAAAGTTATAAAATGAGAACACAATGGGGGATTGTAGGATGGGATTGGGGTATTATTATAATATTTCTCACTGAATCATATATCCATTAAATGTGATCCCTATATAAAAATGATATGAACAAAAATGATTTTTCTAGTTGATATCATACCAACCTTGAAGCATACGCGTACTCAACATAACAAGTCTAAAGTCATTGTAGTGGTGTACGTTTGTGGAGATATTAAACACATGAGAAATAAAATCATACTTCCAGATTATATTACACAACGTCATCCTTGGTTACAAATTTCTCATTTCCATTACAAGTGCTTTATTCTCATTACAATATACCAGTTATCCTTACAAAGTACTTAAATTCTAAAAAATATATTTGCATACAAAAAAATTGATATCACAGTTCTGGTGACGGGTAGCAAGTTATAACGACATGTAAAGAAAGATGGCATTCTGTAATAAGAAAGAAAATTTTGTAATAAGATCAAACAATTTGTAAATGAAAGGAAACAAATGTAATCGAGGGTGACATTTTGTAGTACAATCTGGATGCATTAAATTCTACTATCCATGAGAATGAATTTCATTGCATCAAAAGTTGTAATAATAATAAGGCACACTTAGTAATAAAAAGAGAGAATTCGTAATGAGAATGAAATAGTTTTTACCAATGATGACATCAACAACTACATAGTTATAACTAATGTAGATAATTTGTAATAAGAAAGAAAGTTCTATAATCAGAACAGATAATTTGTAATGAAAAAGAAACAATTGTAACCAAGGATGACATTTTGTAATACAATCTAGATGTATCAAAGTTTACTTTCCAAGAGAATGAACCTCGATACATCAAAAGTTGTAATAATAAGGAACACATTATAATAAAAATAGAGAATTTGTAATGAGAATGAAATTTGTAACCAATGATAACATTCTGTAATACAACATGCGTGTATGAAGTGTTATTATCTAAGAGAATGAACCAAAGTACATAAAAATTATAATAAGGAATGTTTTGGAATGAGAACTAAGAATCCACAATGAAAATGAGAAAGTTATAACTAAGGTTGACAACCGATATTACAATCTCCAGCTATCAATTTTTTTATCTAAGAGTATGAACTTTAGTACAAAATAAATTGTAATAAGAAGGAACATTATGTAATACAAATAAAAGAATTGTAATGAGGATGAAAAAACTGTAACTTAAGATGACGTCTTGTAATACAACTTGACTGTATTACATATTGTATCCAGATTATGTACACTAAGATCTGTTCTGGGTTGCTTGATTACAACCATTATATCTGACATGTAGGTTGAACTACGTACATGGCAACTGCATGGAACATCTCTTAGTTATGAGTCAACGGTGAATATGTGTTTAGAGTGAACATTATTTAAAGTGTTTGTCCCCATTCACTTTTTTATTTATCTAATATGGATGTCTCAATGTCCATTATCTTTCCCACTAGCGCATGCATTCATAATTAATTGTCATCTAGCTACAATAGTGGCATCGCACCCATGCACTAGTAATGAATTTGGAATTAAAAAAATGATGCCACCACTGTTCCATGCATATGTACAAGAATTCTGTATAATGACAAATAGCTGCCACCGCAACTCCATGCATACATGAATGAATTTTACATAATTACAATAGATGCCACCGCCACCATGCAAACGTAATTGATTTTGATTTAATTACAGATCATGCCATCGCTACTCAATGGCATGGGTATTTAACATGGCTACCCGTGCAGGCATTCAATACAATCCCATATATATATATATATATATATATATATATATATATGATTATCTTTAATACCCGTATGGGTAGCTACCCGCGCACCCTTCCTGATTTTTTTTTAATTCGCAATTGTAGAGGAGCATTTTATCTAGCTCCCCAAAAATTTGATCCAAAATAATATCATTTGCCCCTCCAAAATAAAAAAAAACCCGTCCATATATTTAGTGACTGTATATTTTCTACGTAGTTACACTTTTGCTCTCAGAGTTACTCCAGTGTACCATATAGTTACTCTTTCGATTCAGAAGAGTTACTCCATCGTACCATATAGTTACTCTTTTGACCCGAGTTACTCTAACAGGTAGCGAAAATTCTGGCTACCCGTGCGGGTAATGAATGAACAATCTATATATATATATATATATATATATATATATATATATATATATATATGGAGAACCAACCAAAAAACATACAACAATGACCAGATGGAAGATCAAGCCCTCAGGATGCTACACCTCAAGGGAAGGAAGGCCCTAGAAGCCTTCCATTATCTACCTTCCACCCACCTAGTCAAGCAAGCAGCTTCGCCATTTGCCCAACTCGAGTTTCTCTCTACCTAGAGTCTTCCAGATTCTTCTTATAGGACACACACTTCTAGCATCCAATCCAATCTGGTTCAACCCATGCTAGTCCGTTAGAGAACTGGATGTGAGGCCCAAATTGAGTAACCCATGTGAGCAGTGGCGGAACCAGGACTCATAGGTTGGGGGGGCCAAAAACTAAATGTTCATTGTAAGGTTTGAACCCATGACCTTTAGTACATCAAATAACATATCAACCACTACACCATGCTCAGTTTTGTGTCTTTATATGTGAAACATTGTATTAATAATAATTGTATTCTACATTTATTGCCAAAAAACATATAATGCCCACACCAAGAATCGAACTCATGACCTTTGGTACATGAGTGCAGCTGCAAACCAATACACTACTTTCACATTCATGTCTTTTATGCGTCATACATGATATATATTATAATTATAAGTTATAAATATATGTATATATTTGTATATGTATGTTTATTTTTTTATTTTTTTGGGGGGGGCCATGGCCCCTGCCCGCCCCCTTAGTTCCGCCCTTGCATGTGAGTCATCTGTTGGACCATGCAATTAGCTATCTCGACCACAAGTACTCAGCATCAGGGTTTCAACATCTAGGAATGCATCTATAAAAGAGATCCCTTATCATCCATTCAAAAGGGTCTCTGATCAGTGATTAGAAGCCACATTGCACAGTGTAGAATCCTAGTGAGGAGAGAGGAGGTGGCGGCCATAGTGGAGAGATTGGTCTTCAGGCACTAGGCACCATGGCTCCCTCCATCGTTCTTTCTATCTTTTCGCTATTATCCCTCACCATGAGCAAGTAGATGTTTGTGCTCAGGCATGGGGACTAGACCAACATTCCGTATTTTATCCTAGCTTGTATCTAAAATCAATAATATTATTACTAAAATAGTATCATTTTGCTTATTGCATTACCCTATGAATTGACATATTGCTTTGCATATATGTTATAATCATGGATATGCAGATTTATGTGAGCATGATTAGAGCACCAGAATGATCTTGTTATCCCCCTGAGGTGTCAGCAAGGGATAGTGAGGTGATTGGGCTACGATCTGCTAATGTGTTGAGGATGGTCAGCCATAAGTGAGGGGGTCCAATTGGAATAAACATGGAACTTGGGTGTCGAGGATGGTTGGTTCCAAGGGAGTTTAGGCCAAGTGATGGCATGTATCCCATAAAGGTGTAGCATCTAAGCCTCTATTTAGCAGTAGGTATTGAAGAGTTTGATATCATTAGGATAATTACAAAGGCTTGGGTAGAGAAACCCCATGTCGTGATCCTCTTTATTATCATTCATTTACTATTTAATTTATGTTTCTAGTGGCAACAATTTAGTTTAACTAATCAATAAACTTCTCGATGTTAAATATTACTATTAAAACATCTGAATTTGTATAACAACTTAAAAAAGTTTTCCTTTGGATTCAATTCTAAAGTATACTGCAATAAGGCTTCCACTCGTGCTGTGTGGGGAATTTGTGCACCGCTTTTTATTAAACCTAGGAGCTATTTTTTACGATTTATCTTGGGGATAACGGTAGTTAAATATTTTTAGAAGTATAAGTGTAATTAGGGTTTTTCTTTTTTATGCATGATGTTATTGGAAATCTTCTAGAACTCAACACATCGACTCACGATCAATCTATCACTTTTCAAGTACTCCTAGCACATGTGAAGATCCACAGGCTTTGATTCAAGATTGCTTTTTTATTATAAAATGAAGAGAACCCTCAGAAAACTTTGCAATGAGAAATCCATGGTAGACACAACAGCTTCAGATGCAGCTATCCAAGTGTGAATTTAAGTAGCTATTGTGCCCCAGTGACAATTACTCACCGTAGAAGCTAGGGAGCAACCAAAAGCTAAATTCAAGACCAACTTAGAAGCTACCTAAATAGTAGAACACGTAAAAGAATTATGAGATTTCTCTATCCCTAAAGGCACAAACTTGACTCATCTAGTCCAACCTCCAGGCGACCTGATCAAAATTGGGGCTCAGTGGTCTCCCTACTGCAAAGCTCTACCTTTATAGGAAGGATTAGAGATGACCTTTAAGAGCATCTCCTCAAATTCATCGACTTTGCTCAATGATGAAGCCAACTAGTGCCACTAATGGTGCCATGTGATTGAAACTATTCAAATATTCTCTGGCCGATAAAGCTAGAGTGTGGTACATCACTCTTCAAGGGGATCTTATCACTATGTGGGAGGCCCTAGAAAACAAGTTTCTAGAGAAATTCTAACCACCCTTGATGAAATATTCAATTATAGGATAGATCACATGATTCAATCAAGTGTCTGAAGAATCCTTACATGAAGTATGGGAAAAATTCAATGAACTCCTCCGCAAGTGCCCACATCATAGCATCCTCGACAATCAAATCATAATTTTTTTCTATCAGAGCGTTGATCATGAGATGAAGAAATTCCTCGACTCTTCCTTTAATGGAAACTTCATGTGATAGAGATTCAACACCGTGCTAAAAATAATCAACCTTCTTGCATAAAATCAGATTCACTGGACCAGACCCTCAGGCAAGGGCATTCTTAAGGTAGCCATTTTGGGGGATCGTTCATGACTCAAATCTAGCTCTGAAGCATTGAAAGATCTCTCTCTCTCCAGCAGTTTAATCTCAAAAAATCCTTCAGTGCATACAAGAGTAGAACTAGATGCCTCAAGTGAAAATATTACACTTTCTTATAAGTTCTTCCATGCAGTAGATCACGGTATGGTCCATTGTCAACAATTGTATGTTGCATTTCATGAGCACCAGGCTGAGCAATAGTATATAGTCACCCAAGCAGCAAACGTATAATCAATCCACAGTATTCCAGGGAAAGAGTATTGTAATCTGAACCAAGCTCGTAGTCATCATGGTTTCCAATACAAGAACCCCGCTAGAGTCAAGAGTCCAAATTAGACCTCAATACCACCCGCTCAGCCTAGATCACCGTCGAGCTACACTATCCCACACAACCAAGGAAATTTTAGATTTAGTTTTCCTAGACGGAACTACCAGTAGCGGCAGTAGTATCAGAATCCAAATCAGGCCTCACCGTTACAAATAGAGGCAGCCCTAGTGCATGACCCAATGAAGAAACTTCAGAAGATGATGGCATCATACCAAACTCAACTAGCCAATGTCAAAACCAATCAAAAGGTAGGGATTCTCCGATCGCCCGTTTTGCAGCTAGTCAGTAACCCCCAGTGGGCACAATTGTTGGTCAACCCGAAAACAATCCCAAGCATCCAGAGCAGTCGGAGCAGTTAAACATCATGATGCTAAGTCAAGACATGTGTATTTCTCACCTACGACCTCCATTCCTCCCAGCAGAGATGAAAGAAATCTAGTCAAAGCTTTAAGTCACCCGAATGACCGTCTGTCAGTCAGTTCCATAGAAGTCCTGACAACATACTCCCATGTGGCATTGGTGCAGCCAAGTAATGGCAAACATTTAGCTGAAGCATCACCAACAGCCAACTCTGAACCTTTGGTGGCACCCGTAGTGCTTGTGTACAAGCCACGAGCCCCATATGTAGCACGCCTCAAGTAGACCAAGCTAGATGATCGATTCATGAAATTTAGAGACACTATGAAGAAACTTCAAGCTAACATATTGTTCCTCGGTCTGCTGACCGAAATGCCAATCTAATGCAAATGCCTCAAGACACTTTTGTTTGGGAAGTGTTTGACCCAGAAATCAAAGACTGTAAAACTAGCGCAAACACCCTCCAGTGTGGTACAAAATCAGCTACCTCAAAAGCAAAAGGACCCAGGAACTTTTTTAATAGATAGTTTCCTAGGAGACAACACATGTTGTAAGGAACTTGCTGACTTAGGTGCAAGCATATCCATCGTGCCTTACACTTTATGCCACCATCTAGGATTCAGAGACCTCCTACCTATAGCTCTGACCATTTTCAATTGGCCAATGCATCCATTACAAAACCTTTGGGAATAATTAAAGATGTTTAGGTGAAGCTAGGATATGACCCCTATGTCCCACGTTATTTTTTGGTTATGCATATCAAAGAGGACAATCGTTTCCTGCTCATTTTGGGGATACCATTCTTAGCCACTACGAGAGCTTTAGTGGAAGTTGAAGTTGGAAAAATCCTTAGACTGGGAAAGAAGAAGATTGAATATTGAGTCCTCAAAGATCTAAAGAAGGTGCATAATTTGATTGAAGCTTTAAAGGTAGAAGGTAATCTAAAACCAAAACAAACATACCCCCAGGGAACCAAGCAAGGTAATAAGGATTTTCCCACGAGCAAGGTATATGTATCATCTAACCATGATCCAGGGCATGCCGTTTTAAAGGACAAGGGTTCAAGCACCCTTCTTGTGAGAACCAGTTACACTAAATGAGATTACTCAAAACATAAAACATAATCAATCATTGATTAATCACATACCCAAAAATATGGGTAAATTAAAACTGATTTCAACGTCATCACCCACTCAGAAACATTTTCATAAGAGCCCAACATCTTTCTTATATCCATACTATGCCAAGAATTTGATACAAATTGTTCTATCGTCTTAGCCACCACATATATACACAGGAGAACAATATTCGTACATGCCACACAAATAAGTATTAATATGCTAACAAAAGTCTAATTCATTTGAAACACCATATACAAACTTTTTCTCACACGGACCTGAGAGTACAAGGATGACTCTAGGACACACTAGACATCTAATAACCTTTATCAAAGATTCATTACTATAGCTCCTCTTTGCTATCACATGTTTGTTTTCGTCACTTTCGATTACCTTAAAAAATGTGGTGAACCATAAGGGTGAGACACATGTCCCAACAAGAGATATAACCTCCAACAACGTTTATTGATTACAACATTTTTAAGAAATTAAATAGTTAAGCAGTTTAACCAGAGATAACAAATAAGATCAGCAATATTGATGATTAACAAAAAAACATAAAGGAGTATATAATAACTATCATCATTAGCCAGACTATCATCCTTTATCTTGTTGACAATATAAGCAATTCAGTATCATATGCAGTTCTAGCATCATGAGCAAGTCTAGTAACATAGCATAGCTAACAACATGACCATGTCTAAATTGGTTGAACATATCAACATCATAAGAAGAGCTAACAACATAAGCACAACTATCTGGATAAGCATGATTAGCAGTATATGGATCTCTAGTTACAAAGGCATGTCTAGCATGCTAAACATAACTAACAACATGAGATAGCTAGCATCATGATTATAATTAGTAGTAGCAGTATAGTTATCAACATAAGAATGTCTACTGTATGTATTCATCTACAATCTTAAGCATATCCACAACATAAGTATATCTACTATCTCTTAATTGCACTAAGCATCATCTTTATGTAAAGATAACAAACAAGGGCTATCATCCAATGTGAAACATTGTGTATAACCCTAAACAAATATGTTACACGGCTATCTTACATCTTTTATTATGCCCTAAGGAAATTGAGGATACCACTCAAAATTCAACTGACCACTGCTAAGTCGAAATAAGTGCCATACAAGATCTAGGAAGAGCCAGACTCCTAAGATCTTCTCCGCCCTCAGTCAGTACGGGTCTACCACAACAACACATAAGGTCAAGCTGCTAATAGCCTAGTCTATCCTTGGTACAGGTCACACTAATGAAAGGAGGTGGGTACGCATACCCTACCATCCGAGATACAACCGTAGTTGTCCTCCAATCTTGTCACATATATAATCATCGAGATACGACCGCAACCGTTGTCAATCACATCACATGTATGAGGCATGACCATAGCCAACCTCCACAATCTGCATTGTGGATGACAAGGATATATCCTCAACTTGCCACCCCCACATACTTAATAGTATGTGCTATGAGTTTCCCTTAGGAATACTCGTTTCACTGATGAATCCATATTCATCATGATTTCAGTCACCATCTTTGGCCCATTTTTTCTTAAATACTTTCACTTTCATCTCCTAGATCTTACAATGTGTAAATTTACTTAATTGGTTGAATTATCAAGATTACTAACTAGATTTATATAAATTTCATGCAGATCATGCAGGTCACAATGAGGTTGAACCTTCAGTTGGGGCCCACCTTCACACAACCCTAAATCCACCTTCATCAACACCCTTCATCTTCTTCACCTTCCATCTATGGTCATCACCATCACTTGCTTCACATTCCACTTCCATCTTCATCAACATCACCCTTACATCCATCTCCACCCTATTTTGGTTTCAAACCCTACTCTATCTAACCTCTCGGACTTGGCCCTTGTGGATTTGGCCTCTCGGTCCTACCTACATGGTTCTATGCTTCTTTCTCCAAACAATTTCACCTAAATGATCTCACCCTAGCAGTCTGCCCTCTCGATCTTCACCTCTACACAGTTTCCATCCCCTACACAGTCTTAAAACTGAGAGAACCCTCTCTCAGTCTCAAGACCGCGAGCTTTCTACACCATCTGATTGTGGATCGATGCCTCTCCTTCATCTTCCTACACGGTCTTGCACCCTCACACAATCTCCTTCTCACAGTCTCAAGACCGTGAGAGCCCTCACAATCACCAAGACCGCATGGATACCCCCAACAGTAGGACCGCATGGAGATCACCGCAATACCGATGATTTGCTTCATCCTCCTCCACTGTAGGGTCGTCCTCCATCACCTAACCCTGTTGTCATCTCTTCTCTTCTCAACAAACGTCTGCAACCACCACGACAGAGCTCACCGCGCTTTAGCCTCCTCATGACCAGTGAGCGTAGTCTCCTTCCTCTCCCTCCATTTACCACCGACGACAGCTCCTTCTCCATCCATGACCCGACCTCCGCAGACAGTGCCAACCTCCTTGCGACCGAAACCAACAAACGGTCTTGAGGCCGCATGGGCTGTGAATGGTCTCGAGACCGCACAAGCCCTAGCGGTCTTCAAGATCATGAGAGGCACGAGATCGTGTAATGCTCAAGACTGCAGGACCGAGAGGAGCGGTGACCCTCTAAAACCGAATGAATCCATGGACCATGAAGACAGTGAGGCTGAAGGCTGAGACCGTGTGAAGGAAAAACACAAGGTCCGAGACCGTGAAGACCCTCACAGTCTCAAGACCATGAGGAAGTCTCATAGTTTCCAAACTATGAGAAACTAAACGGTCCCCCAATTGAGAAAATTGCAGAAGAAGTCCAAATGAAGTGGGACTCTACCCAAGCCTATAAATAGGACCATAGAGTCATCATTTGGGGGGGATCCATGCCATGCCCAAAGGCTGCTGGACTGAGTTCTCTCCTCCTGTCCTCTGCCTCCACTTCGCCTCACCAACGCAACACCACCTCCCTGCCATCCACACCACTGCCACTCCACATGTTGCTCCTCTTACTGCGAGCAAGGAGGTCAATACAAGAAAGAACGTGGAGAAGAAGAACTGCCCGGTCTTCCTTGGTGATTCTTCCTCCTCGTCTTGGATCTGCTTCGACACGACGTAGAAGACCGCATCTTCACCAAGCTACGATCATCTCCTTCACCATGTTCTTAACAGAATCTTTCCTCTCTCTTGTTCTTTTTGTTCCTCGCAACATGAGCAAGTAGTTTCCTTTCACTGGGGTGCGGGGACTAGCCCCACTGCCCATGCTTATAGGTCCTTTCATTAAACAGTCCATGGAATGTATGTGACTTTTCATTTTGTTGTTAATCGTCAACATGTGTTTGTGAATTGATCACCTTCTTGCATTTATCTTGTTCTTTCCTATGTTGTGAGAACTTTAATATGTAGGATTTGAATGTCGATTAACACGATTGACTCCCTGATGAGAAATCAGATAAGATTCTCTGAAGTCTTAAGTGTATGATCCGTGAGGGGACGAGCCATCTAGCCCACAGTGACACTTCTGTGTACCTAAACATCTTAACGGAGGGCCACAACTTCAGTTGGATATATGTATCTTCATAATTGTAAGTGCATGATCCAGATGTCGATGAGAAATCTGACGCCTAAGGTGATGCTTACGTGAACCTAAACATCCTCCCGAGAGGGTTTGTAGCAGTTCTTTTTGCACAGTTAGATCTTGCTTGGATGTTTGGTGTTAGGATGTGTTTGCATGCATAGCGGTGGTGAAACCTGGGACCACCCCAGTGATCCCCATCATTAATCTAGATTCAACTTTAAATCCTGCTCTATACTTTCTTGCAATTAGTTTAATTAACCTCAAATCACCCCTTTGTTCTAAATATTAGTCTTACTTGAGCTAGACTCGACTAGCAATGATTCTTGAAAACATTGTCCCTTGGGATTCGATCCTTAACTATACTGTGATAAGACTTGTCTGCTTGTGGGTGGTATTATCACACAAGGTTTTGGTTAAAAACTCTGGTATTTTAACCCCGAGTGAATTTGTTAGTGCGATAATAGACCACGTCAAATTTTGGTATCGTTGCCGGGGACAACGGAATCATCTAGTTAAATCTAGTTCTTTTGAGGCTAATCTAGGATTTGGATTTTTTTATACTATTGATCATTCTCTTGAATTCGGTTCTACTCTGTCAACCTTACCTCCAAAAGATCTTTTCATCCCAGGTACTCTTAAAAACTAGTGCATGCACCCCTCGAACAGTTCCATCTTGCTGCTAGCTTTGACCCTGAGATCAAACGAACCTTTCATCGTCAAAGTAGAGAGAACCAAGAAAGGATGGATCAAGAGGAGGAAATAGCTCAAAGGGTCACTCAAGCCCTTAATGCACAAAGAGAAAGGCTTATGCAAGAAGCCCGAGTTGCAGTTCAAGAAGAAATCCAAGCAGCAGAACTGCAGAAGGACCTTAGGGAGTTCTCAATCCCTAAAGTTGCTGACGTTCATCACCCAGTGCAAACTCCTCCCATCAACACTCCAAACTTTGAGACCTGAGCACATTGGATCACCTTACTTCAAAACAGCCCATTCTATGGTAATCAAGGAGAAGATAGTCAGGAACATCTTCTGAGGTTTATTGATCTATGTGCTATGACAAAGCAAAATGGAGTATCCGACGATGCCATCTGACTCCGTCTCTTTAAGTATTCTCTTACTGATAAAGCTATAAGTTGGTACAACTCCTTGAAATGTGAACCCATCACCACCTGGAAACAACTACAAAATATCTTCCTGGAGAAGTTTTATCCTCCTTCTCTCACCTATGAAATCAGGAGACATATAACTCAATTCACTCAGGCCCCTGGAGAATCCCTAGCGGAAGCACGGGAAAGATACAAAGAGCTTCTACGCAAGTGTCCACACCATGGAATTCTTAAGAATCAGTTCATTGAGATCTTCTATAGGGGTGTGGATGATGACATTAAGAGGTTCTTAGACTCCTCATCTAGGAGAAACTTCATGCGTCAGAGTTATGACAGCGCATGGAAGGTTGTCACCCTTGGAGCTAAAAATCAAGCTAATTGGGGTAGATCAGTAGGAAAAGGAGTGTTGAAAGTAGTTATGGTTGAAGCTATTCCTGAGTACAAGTCTATCACTGAATCCCTCAAGCTCTTAGTTTCCAAACAAGACCGTCTCAAATCATCTCTTGCCGCCTATGAAAGAAGATGCTCACTCCCACAACAACAAGAACAGATCAAGTCAGCTTCACTGTTCAGCGAAGCATGCAAAGGCACAGATCATTCTATACTAGTCTGCAATATTCTCTATTATGTTGTTATAAGAAACGTTTATAGCCAATGAGATAATGGTCAAATGGAAAATCTTAATGTTGTCAACACCATCCCTAGTTAAGGATATTATAATCTGATTCAGAATAGGAACCATCCTGGTTTTCAGTATGGAAATCTTTCAGGAACGAAAAACTCCCAGCAACTTGGTTCAAACAACCAACAATGAGTTCCGTCGGGATTCCAGTACAACCAACAGCAAAACTTTAGAAATCAAGGAAACTTTAGAGGTAACTTCCCGAACAGGAACTACAATAATTATCAGAACAGTTCTCAGTACCAGAATCCAAACCAAATATCTTATCAATAGCAAGGACACTAAGCCAGTCCCATCTCTCCTGATGACAAGCTAACAGCCATTGAAAAGATGTTGCAGTCACAACAGACTATGATAGCTAACCAGTAAGCCCATCAGAAGGCTATTGAATCTCAAATAGCTCAACTTATAGCTAGCATGAAGCCACCTACTGGAGCCTCTGTTGGCCAACCAGAGAACAATCCTAAGCACCCAGAGCAACTGAATGTTGTCACCACTAGGTCTGGAAAAGACTATTTTGATCCTCCTATCAAGACACATGTGGTTATTACATACGAGGATGACTCTGTGGTTGTCCAAGACTCTACAACACCCAAGTCTCAACCAAAAGGGGAAGTAACTGCTGATAAAATGGACAAGGCAAGTTCTGAAGAACCTACCATTACAGAAGCTGAAGAAACACCTGAGCCAGATGTGCCAGTGTACCAGCCTCACCCTCCTTTCCCAGCTCGTTTGAGGCAGACAAAGCTTGACACTCGATTCAACAAGTTCAAAGAAGCTATGAAGAAACTCTATGTTGACATACCCTTTCTTGATGCGCTGGCTGAAATACCAGCATGGAAAAAGTACTTAAAGTCTCTCCTCACAAGGAAGTATATAACCGAAGAGTATGAGATTGTGAAGTTGGCAACAACCACATCCGATATCATCCAGAGTAAGATGCCTAAGAAATAGAAAGACCCAGGATCTTTTGGGATTTCATGCCATATCGGTGACTCTTCATGTAAGAAGGGATTGGCTGATCTTGGTGCTAGAATCTCCATAATTCCACTTAACCTTTGCAAAAGGCTAGGATTTGTTGAGCTTCTCCTAACTGGCATGACCATGCAGCTTGCAGATAACATTGTAACTCTCCCCTTGGGAATTATTGAGGATATACATGTCAAGGTAGGCAAATATTCCTATGTTCCGTGTGACTTTGTCATCATGGACATAAAAGAAGACGCCAAATGCCCTCTCATATTTGATCGTCCATTCCTTCCCACTATAAGGGCTCTGATTGATGTTGAAGTAGGAACCTTACTGTTCATACTAGGCAAAGAAACCCTCGAGTTCAAAGTTTTTGAAAGCATGCGAAGACCAAGCATAGAGGTTGTCTTCGACCTTAGAGAACTTGGTTCCACAAAAAATAGAGGGGAGTCGTTTCTCCAGGTTAAAGGAAAGAGAAATCAAGTATAGTTTCATACTTGGGCAAGGAAGAGGTAAATATAGCCCATGGATAAGGATGGAAGCAAGCATGAGGTGTAAAAGTAGCTTCCCCATGTTTCTATGGCCTTAAACTATTAAAAATATACAAGCACACACACAAGAAGATCCTCCACTGTCCTTATAGACCTGCTTAGCTTTCCTTTTTCGAATTTCTCAGCCAATCACATAATTCATTAGTTGATAGCTATTAAAGGTAGCTCATCCGTGAAGGGGTAAACCCTAAAATACCCTTGGAGAAAACACCTTCAAACCAAGGTTTAAATAGGTGCCCCATGGCTCAAAAAGCTCAAAAATGATGACAGAATATCCAAGGAACATATTGCAAGTGATAAATTGCAAAGAAAACCTCTCAATTCGGTAAATTGTAGAAAAGTCCAAAATGTGCATAAAATTGCATAACTTGCTCAAACAACGTCCAAATTGGACCAAATTTGAAAATTAAGCTTGTCTTATGATTTAAAAGCATATCAAAATGTTATATTAGGGTTATAAGAATTCAATTATGATAATTAAGCTTATTCAACTCATTAAGCAAGTTTAGGGGCCTTACAACTATAAACCCCTGATAGGGATTTCACCCTCGAAATCCAAGGTAAACAAAGATGGGTACTTCCCTTGCACCTCATCCTATTACCTTCACATGGTTACTTACATATCATGGTGATGTCACATCATTCATACATATATCATCTTGGGTCAACACAAAAAACCCCACCTAAGAAGACATTCTCAATATGGAATGTAGAAACTTGTTGTGTCAACTGTACAACTCTAGTAGTAATGTTCAACTTTAAATTCTAGCTATCATCCTAAAATTATATCTATTGTATCAACACATTACTAAAAAGTCATACTTTCTAGATTTTTACCAATCATGGCATGTGTCCCATAGCATTCCTTGAAGCATAAAAAAAATGATGTATCCATCCTTTTTTTTAGATACACTAACATTGGAACACTTGTCAGTTCCTTTTTAGCATCAAAAGAAATACTGACACTGACATCTTTCATTCCATACAAGGAAACATCATTCATAGTCACCCTTGTTAGGTGTGAAACAATAAAACTTTCTTCACCTTACTAGGATTTACACAACCTACTTAGAAGACATATCATGATCCATAAAGACACTTAATCAACCCCATCTCACTCTTGTTCAACTTGTCTCATAGCTATTGCTGCTTCGGCAATCCTAAGGTTTTTGAAGAAATATTGATCATATTTATGACCATATTTGAAATACTTTGACATGTCATCATTCAAAGCTTGATATAACTTGTATAACATGACTGGAATACTTTGTTCCTCCTATTCATAAATTCTATTTGTGCATTGGTTAGTCTAAAGGACATAACTCTAAACTCATCATGGTCATGTAAATTATGTCATCTAATCTAACTCTTATGCATTGATATTTGATCATAGGTTTATCTTTAAAGGAACACGGTATCACAAATCTATTGACCAACAAACCATCTATCCTTGATAGTGGTCTTGCCTAGCTATTACTGAACCATACAAACATTATATAATCACTTTTTTTTCAAACAACATTTAGAGGGTCATCATCAACTCTCTTTCTCTCTCTAATGGAGAGAAATACTTGGAATGTTCATTTAATAAACATCTCCAACCTTCACATATTTCTCATACTGTTGATACATCTTGGATACTAGGATTCATTACCTTGGTATCCACCTCATGTGCTATAAGGAACTCACATCATTATCTCATCCACTTTCACCAACATAACAAATATCAAGAAATATAAGAGGAGTATTCCTAATTATTGGAAGGCTCAAAAGAAAAATCATCACAAACTTTATGATCTTGGAACCATAGTCCAAGCAACCTTATGCTATAATAAGCTATCCACCCTCATGTTTACACCAAATCCACACATACCAAGTGGAAATGATCCACTTGAAAGATGTGCCCTAGAAAGGAAAGACACAAAGAGAAATACACTTTCCACATCATAGCAACATTGTTCAACGGTCACTAGCAAAAAGGTAACCAATTCTATTTTCATTATGCAGGTTACAACTTCTTATGTATCATTTTACCTTTTTCATTTCGGGTTCCTTGCCATTAGCATAGGAATCATCATGATTAACATATCTCATTACTCCTTGTTTGATGACTATTTATCACGCTTGGGTATGTTGTCTTATTTTATTATGTTTTTCAACCACTTATCAACAAGTAAATCATCATATTCCACATTTTGTTCATTAAACATGGATCATCTCCCTTAATTTCTTTCACATGCCATGCTGATTTTTCATTAAAATTTTCTTACATACATAGGTTGGTCTGAGATTAACTCAGATTCCACCTTATTCCTTTGTCATTGTTCCCATTCATCTTCTCATTTTGTACTTGTTATAGGAGTTCTCTCCATCTTATGTGGATTTCATACCTTTATTAACTTTATAAGCATAGACTTATCTGTCTTTTACTTTATTATCTTCTTGAATCACATCATCAATAACTCCTCTTTTTCTTATTTGTATTCATATTTAGATACCATGGTGTTGTATCTTTCTCTTATAGTTACCAAACATTCAAGTTTTGATAGATAATGATGCAATTCTCATCTTCTTTAAGGTAGGAATGAGATATTCACGCCATGATTTCTTATTCATTATGCTCTTTAGATTGTCTCAAAATGACTACTTGATCAGAGTAATTAGAAAGATAACAATCTAAGAGTTCCATACCTACCTTTATTCAATAATTGAATACCTGGCCAGGGCATCCAAGTACTGAGATTAGGCAGTATGCACCATGTTTTTGTGTCACGTTCCTAACTTAGACATCATCCTAGTCTTAAGTCCTAGTGTCCCTGTAGACTCAGTGACCCTAAAGCTCTGATACCAACTTGTGAGAACTCGTTACACTAAACGAGATTACTCAAAACATAAAACATAATCAATCACTAATTAATCACATACCCAAAAATATGGGTAAATTAAACCGATTTCAACGTCATCACCCGCTCAGAAACATTTGCATAAGAGCCCAAATCTTTCTTATATCCATACTATGCCAAGAATTTGATACAAATTGTTCTATCGTCTTAGCCACCACATATATACACAGGAGAATAATATTCGTATATGCCATACAAACAAGTATTAATATGCCAACAAAAGTCTGATTCGTTTGAAACACCATATAAAACTTTTTTTCACCCAGACCTGAGAGTACAAGGGCGACTCTAGGATACACTAGACATCTAATCAACTTTATCAAAGATTCATTACTATATCTCCTCTTTGCTGCCACATGTTTGTTTTTTTCACTTCCGATTACCTTAAAACAATGTGGCGAACCATAAGGGTGAGACCCATGTCCCAGCAAGAGATATAACCTCCAACAACGTTTATTGATTACAACATTTTTAAGCAATTAAATAGTTAAGAAGTTTAACCAGAGATAACAAATAAGATCAACAATATTGATGATTAACAAAATACATAAAGGAGCAGATAATAACTATCATCATTAGCCAGACTATCATCCTTTATCTTGTTGACAATATAAGCAATTCAGTAGCATATGCAGTTCTAGCATCATGAGCAAGTCTAGTAACATAGCATAGATAACAACATGAGCATGTCTAATTGGTTGAACATATCAACATCATAAGAAGATCTAACAACATAAGCACAACTAACTGGATAAGCATGATTAGCAATATATGCATCTCTAGTTACAAAGGCATGGCTAGCATGCTAAACATAACTAACAACATGAGATAGCTAGCATCATGATTATAATCAGCAGTAGCAGTATAGTTATCAACATAAGAATGGCTACTGTATGTATGCATCTACAATCTTAAGCATATCCACAACATAAGTATATCTACTATCTCTTAATTGCACCAAGCATCATATTTATGTAAAGATAACCAACAAGGGTTATCATCCAACATGAAACATTGTGTATAAACCTAAAAAAATATGCTACATGGCTATCTTACATCTTTTATTATGCCCTAAGGAAATTGAGGATACCACTCAAAATCCAACTGACCACTGCTAAGTCGAAATCAGTTCCATACAAGATCTAGGAAGAGTCGGACTCCTAAGATCTTCTCCGCCCCCGATCAGTACGGGTCCGCCATAGCGACACATAAGGTCAAGCTGCTAACAGCCTAGTTTGTCCTTGGTACAGGTCATGACACTAGTGAAAGGAGGTGGGTACGCATACCCTACCATCTGAGGTACAACCACAATTGTCCTCCAATCTTGTCACATATATAATCACCAAGACATGACCGCAGTCGTTCTCAATCACATCAGATGTATGAGGCATGACCATAGCCAACCTCCACAATCTGCATTGTGGATGACAAGGATATATCCTCAACTTGCCACCCCCACATACTCAACAGTATGTGCTCCAAGTTTCCCTTAGGAATACTTGTTTCACCATCTCACAAATTCTGACACTCAGATGGATCTATGGCACATGGCACTACATGATTAGAGTTTCACTTGATTAGTTATTCCAATTGGGTGAATTAAGGCTGCATCAAACAAGTGGACAAACAAACCCTAATTCATTTCTAACAAGCACATAAATATCACAACTTCAAAAGATATATAATGTGTGAAACATAATTTCTCATCTCATCATCACATGGTACTATTCACTTGCCATTCATGAGACCACACTAGTCATCATACTATCACAAGATATAAATCCTTTTCACAATATCACAGGGTATCAACCCTTATCAACACAAGAGTATTACACCTCATTCAGTGCCCAACCATGCCCAAAGGTCATTAAGACCATCATACTATCACATGACATAAATCCTTTTCACAATATCACAGGGTATCAACCCTTATCAACACAAGAGGATTACACCTCATTCAGGGCTCAACCATCCCCAAAGGTCATTAAGACCATCATATAACAAGGCTCAATAACATCACTTACATATAATACACCAAATCAACACAATATTGCATTAATGAGCTATGCGATATTCATAAACAATCATAGCAAGGGTATATTTACATTAAGAACATTACTTTATTGCATCAACATGCAAGGAATCTAGATATGATTAACACTCATCATATTCATAATGCACATGTTTAGCATAAGAAAGTATTAACCATGTGGCTATGATAACCACCAATTAACACATTAAGGTTATGATCATGTTAAGGAGGTTATTCCACCATCATTCCATCATATAAGAATGCTAAACATGAATCCTTATATTTATCTATTTGCATTAGATTTAGGTTCAACATGATAAATTATATCAATGTTACTAATCAACACTTATGCCCAAACCCTAACTCACGACATCCCAATTGGATCATGGATGCATAAGGGGAAGCATCACCATCACATTCCATACTATTATCAAGTATGAAGCCACACATAAATCAAGGTGTAACCGTCGGGTTATAGCATACTAGGGTTTCAACAACAATAATAGAGTATTCCATGATTGTATTAGCCATTCAAGGACTATTTATACCCAATACCATCATTTAGTTATATTAAATCTTGGCATAACAAGCTATACCTCATTAGGGTTACATATCAACACAATATGATTATCATACCTTCTATTAATATGAGTGAATAGGTAAGACTACCTTATTAAGGGTAACCCTCCATTTGTTCCATCATCATTCAACCAATATCACCATATCACAATGTCACCTAGAATCATTGGATGTTTAAAAGGTAAGACCATTGGTTGTTTACATAAGTAAACACCTTGGATAAACCACCTATGAAGTCCTTTATTTGTGCTCTAGAAAGAGTCACCATTTAACCATAGACATCCCTTGATTAACAACACAAAAAGTTCCATTGAGAGTAGGGTAAAATCCACAATCGACTCTTCATTTAAAACAAGCCATCCATTGTCAACAAGTAAGCTCCTTAAGTTGATCATATAAAGGAAACCATATAAATCACATTATTAGGACCAACATATTACATTAGCCATCATTCCACTTTATTGGAGGAATAAATAGTAGATCTTGACCATTGGGTCAAGTTCATATATTAAAACCATCAATTATAGTATAGGTCCGACCATTGCATCAAGTGACCCAAGAAACCATTGGTCTAAGGCTTAATTGATGCTACAACTACAATGATTAACTTACCATAGGTTGTAGAGACCTGATACACCATCATTAGTGACAATTAAATTATCATAGGTTGTTATATCAACACTATATTCATTAGTCAACATCAAATAATAAGCTAATGTCATCATTGATTGATAACATCAGTAGGGTACTTAATGGTTGATTATTAAACTTCTAATTGATACAAAACCTGACCTAAGGCGGTGACCATAGGATTTTACCATCATTTGACACCTTTTATCACGACCATCAGTTGTCATGAAGACAAAACCATAGGGTTGTTGCAATGGTAACATCATCGGGTCATGGATTTATATAAGAAATCAACTTTAAACCCTAAAATTGACCATTGGTTGATACGTACTTAGCACCATAGGTTCTCAAACTAACCTGATACAAGTAATATTATACCTTAGGAATAACATACACATGATCACAGGTTCATCTAGAACTGAAATCAGAATAGGGAACATTATAAAAATCAAAATCCAAGTCAAGCATAGCTTTTTAGTGCATGAATCATCATTTTCAAGCAAGAACATGAGCTAGCAAGCTTATGGTAAGCAATAAACGTGGAGCAAGTTATAAAACTTGCCTCTAATGAGAGATGAAACCCCACATAGAAGAAAACTCTAGTAGGTAGGGTAGAAAATCCAAGCATAAGCTATGAACTCGTCCATCTAGCACCTTTCTTCATCAAATGAGCAAACCCTAAGCATAGGGAGCAAGAAAGGTTGGGTTTTAGAGCTTTAGAGAAAATTCTACCATGGAACAACAAGGTTCCAACCTGGAGGAAGGTCTAAGGAAAGAGAAGAGAAAGATAAATGGAGAAGGAAAGAAGAAAATAACTTGGCTTGGTCGGAATCCCTAGAAGATGACCTTGGAATCCCTATGTAGGGCTAAATGGAGCTCTAGGAGACCTTCTTCTCCAAAAAGAGGTTGTCTTCTACCTTAGAGAACTTGGTTCTGTAGAAAAATAGAGGGGAGTCATTGAACCAGGTTAACGGAAAGATAAATCAAGTATAGTTTCATACTTGGGCAAGGAAGAGGTAAATATAGCCCATGGATAAGGATGGAAGCAAGCATGAAGTGTAAAAGTAGCTTCCCCATGTTTCTATGGCCTTAAACTATTAATAATATACAAGCACACACACAAGCAGCTCCCCCACTGTCCTTATAGACCTGCTTAGATTTATTTTGTCGAATTTCCCAGCCAATCACATAATTCATTAGTTGATAGCTACTAAAGGTAGCTCATCCGTGAAGGGGTAAACCCTAAAATATCCTTGGAGAAAACACCTTCAAATCAAGGTTTAAATAGGCTCCCCATATATCAAAAAGATCAAGAATGATGAGATAATATCCAAGGAACATAATTCAAGTGATAAATTGCAAAGAAAACCTCTCAATTAGGAAAATTGCAGAAAAGTCCAAAATGTGCATAAAATTACATAACTTGCTCAAACAGTGTCCAAATTGGACCAAATTTGAAACTTAAGCTTGTATTATGATATCAAAGAATATCAAAATGTTATATTAGGGTTATAAGAATTTAATTATGATAATTAAGCTTATTCAACTCATTAAGCAAGTTTAGGGGTCTTACACTGCTCGCGTGTTTGACGTGTGTAACACTTCATCGGTTGGGTCCATGATGTTAAATAGAGATGCTTGTTGGGAGGCAACCCACCCTTTTTCTTTATTTATTCCCTTTCATTTTTATTTTTTATTTTCTTTTCACAAAATTTCTTCAAAAAAAGAGGAAAGGAGGAGAGTATCATGCCCTTGATGACCCAATCTAATTGATAGATAGTCAGCGTGTCCAACAAGCTCATGATGAATATTATTATCTATTCATAAAAACTCTCAAGCCAATTTCCCATTTGACAGCAAGAGATCTGAAGATCTTGTGAAATGATAAAAACACAGAGAGCGGGCTACATGGCCCAATAAGGATTGCACTTTTATTTTCCATAAAAAAATTTATTTCCTTCTCTTGGATAAATATGTCTTTTATGAGAAGTGTTGTTTCTTGGAATTAGTAGTCACTTTTATCTCACTCCCAACATCAATATTTGCTACCATCATATCATGATTGGGACTTTCCAAGAAGTGATTGACATGCAATCCCTATGGACTAGGCATAATGCGTGTTGTAACCGCTGACTTTTTTGGCATCCCTAATGTCTCTTCTTTGCAGTTATAGAAGGGGTGAAGTCCAGGACTTGGCAGCATGGACATCTTCCTTGTGACGACCAGACACGAGTCCAAGCACCCATATTTGCTCTGCCTCATCACCACCAATGGCATCACCGATTAACAACACCAACGATAGACTTCCACATTTGCGTAGTGGCCCTTGAGTGATGGATGACATACCATTTGACATGGATCTCCTCCTCTACTATTCCCAGGATACTTATGTCCCTTGGGAGTTCTACTTTGTGCATCTGAAACATCGACGAGGTATGCCACCATTAGATCCCCTGTTCCACTGATCAACTTGTCATATGATCAGTAAGCCATCACCCTAGCGATAAGGTTCTAGCTAGACGCAAGTAGTAGAGAATGGGGTGTGTGACTACGACCACCCTCACCAACACTAAATGAGGACAATGGCAATCGGTGGCCAAGGCAGCGTTCGGATCATGGCGTCACCAACGGGAGAAGAATCCATTCTTAGGGTTCTATTGTGTGCTCTTGGATGAAAAACACCATCCATACCCTCCATCCCCTTCCCCACCGCCCTCCATATCAAATCCCCTCCATATCTAACTTCTATCCCCCTGAGGATGGGAAGAATTTTGAAGTTGGGGTGGAGGGTAGGTGGTACGTCATCTTCCCCACCTCAACTCTACCCTTTCCCTTTCTCATCCTCAAACACTTTTTTTCTTTTCTCCATCCTTTATTTGCATATGTCTTTTTTTTCATTTTCTTTTTAATTTTTTATGTGAGTTGTGGCCTTTACCTAGTCGACTATTTTGATGTATGTAAAAATTGGAAATATATGAATGAATTATTCCCTCTTTCTTAAGCTAACCCGTGTAAAAGGACGTTTTAAGGAATAAACATGTTTTGAACATATGTGAGCCCTGATGACAACAATTAAGCATTCTTTCCCCTTAGAAATGACGATAAGAAGAATGAGTCAGAAAAGTCAATCCACATGTGCCTTTGATATGATTTGCAACAAAACTTGTAAACACTTCTTTACCCAATATTAACAGAATTAACTAACATAATATGATGATTCGATTCCAATGTAGCAATACAACAAAGAAGTACAAGCCATCCTCTTGTTCCCACTCATCTTCCATCTTTTCTTATCTCTTCTTCAACCACAAAAAGAAAAAGAAAAAATATTTCCCACTATATGCCAAACCCTAAGTTTGAGGTGGCATCCCTTCCATAAATACACCTCCTTTCTAACTTTCATCTACATACATGACATAAATAAAAGAGGGCAATGAGCCCAAAAGAAATAATGCAGTCAAAATAACTGCAACCAAATAAAAGTCTGGAGTCGAATAGAGGAGAGACCAATAAAATAACTGAATCTCAAATAAGGTCTCGAGTCAAATAGAGGAGAGACCAGGGAATCGGGTTTGAGCCATGTCTTTATCCCCCTTTTATCCAATATTTCATACACAGGGGACTTATCAAAATTCTCCCCAAAATCACCAATCATCCCTGACTTGTGCTCCCTGCTATTTGCACAAACATATCATGAGTATTGTTGAGATGAAATCAGTTGGTTGCAGGTTTTGAAGTATAGCGAATGGAGGAACAAGCCCCAATCAGGGGATATCTAAGTGTATCTATGTTATTCCAAAGGACTAGAGTCGCTTGATCGTGTTTGGTATAAGGGGACCATAAAGTTTTCTCAGTTAGGAGAGGAAATCTTGGATCCTAGTATCAATTGTTGACCTCTTTTTTATTTTGCTTTACTCGGGATGATCAAACGATTAAGTCTAGGGTAGTTTGATGGGTATATTTATACCCATCTTTGCATATAGTTTTACTTACTATTTAGGGTTTTTTGTATTTCTGTTTCCTAGTTTTAGTTTTATATTCACTTAAATGCAATTATCTTCTCTTTTCTAATCCATAATTAATTATATATATATATATATTATGCAGAACCAGCCAAAAATGTACGACAATGTCTAGATAGACGATCAAGCCCTTAGGATGCTACACCTCAAGGAAAGGAATGCCCTGGAATCCCTCCATTATTCACCTTCCACCCACCTGGTCAAGTGATTGGCTTCGCCATTCGCCCAACTCGAGTGGCTCTCTACTCGGAGTATTCTAGATTCTTCCATTTTGACATGTGCTTCCAACATCCAGTCCACTTCGATTCAACCCATGCGGGTATGTCAGAGAACTGGACATGAGGTCAAAATTGAGTAACCCACGCCAGTCGCCTATTGGACCAAGTACGGACCATGCAATTAGTTGTCTTCGACCACAAGTATCCAACATTAAGGTTTCGAAAGCAAGAAATGTGTCTATAAAAGGGAGCCCTTATCTTCCATTCAAAAGGGTCTTTGACCAGTGATTAGAAGTCACATTGCACAATGCAAAACCCTAGCGAGGAGCAAGGAGGCGGTGGCCACAATGGAGAGATTAATCTTCCTACACCAGGCACTATGGATCCCTCCATTGTTCTTTTTATCTTTTCATTGTTGTCCCTCACCATGAGAGAGTAGACATTTGCACTGGGGCATGGGGAGTAAGCCCCAAAAACTTGTATTTTATCCTAGTTTGTATCTAAACTCAATAATATTATTGCTAAATAAAGTAGTGTTCTGCTTATTTCCTTGCCTTGCAAATTGATGACTTGCCTTGCATATACGTTATAATCATGGATATGCAGGTTGATGTGAGCATGATTAGAACACCAGAATGATCTTTTTATCCCACTGAGGTGTCAGAAAGGTATAGCGAGGTGATTGGGCTATGATCTGCTAACGTGTCAAGGATGGTCAGTCGTGAGTGAGAGAGTCCAGATGGAATAAATAGGAAACTTGGGTGTCGAGGATGGTCAGTTGTAAGGGAATTTAGGTCCAGTGATGACATGTATCTGTGAGGGTACAAAAGCTAAGCCTCTATTTAGCAGTGAAGAGTTAGACCTCGTTAGGATAATTACGTAGAATTAGCTAGCAAAACCCCATGCCTTTATCCTCTTTATTATCATTCATTTACTATTTAATTTATGTTACTACTGGAAAAAATTTAGTTTAATTAATTAATCAACTTCCCGGTGTTAAATATTAATCTTAAAACTTTTGAATTTATATAACTGCTTAAAACAATTGTCCTTTGAGTTTGATCATAAAGTATATTGCAATAAAGCTTCCACTAGTATGGAGTGGGGAATTAGTACACTATTTTTTATTAATTCTAAGAGTTATTCTTTTAGGATTTTTCTTGGTGCGGTATTTGGAGCCCTAACAAGGGGCATCTGTGATAAAATTAATCAACGATATAAATGGACTCGCAATACTACTATCTTATTCTTTCACCATGTGTGCATTCACTTTTTCTATGTTTAACCCAAACATCATGTTTGATTATTTTACAAATCAGCCAAAAATGACGGTGAAAAGCTATTGTCCAATCTTCATCATTGGTTCCAAAATCTTGATATGGGTATCATGGTCTTCCCTTCTTCTAAACCAGAAAAAGTTTGATTTTGACTTGTTTTCATTCAACATTCTTTTGTTTTCTAGGCATCTAGCCATGGTACCAATGTCACAGGAGGCCAAACACACCATCTTCATTTTCAATATTCATGTGTGTATTGTACTCCGCAATGGAAATTTGGAAGCTATAAGGTATCTACCCTTCTTTTATGTTGAAATTCCTATTTTACATACACCACTGCAATCGGGATTGCATCAAGAAAATATCTCTTCTTCTATACAATTGTAGATGATTTCCTCACAATAGATACAGAAATGACACACAGACATCATGGGTTTCCATATTTCCCACCTCAATGAGCAGCCGAAGCTATGTATGTTAAAAAGGTAAACTGCACAACAGCTGAGAAGTGGAGCGTCATATTCATGTCATGGTGTTCCTAACAATGCTGAATTTGAATCATAATTTAAAATTTGAGCTGCTACCAAAGTACCTCTGTCGTGTATAGATATGCATCTCATGTTATACAAAATGAACGAGATGTTTGTCATTGTTGTTAATTTTAAATTAAGTCGTTACATGCAATAGAGATAGGTGCAATTAAGTTAATAGTTTAGGCTGATCCAGATAAGAAAACGTAGAGTAAACCAATACAGGAGAACAAAGTAAATAAAGTTAGGATCAAATCAGGTCATTCATTGAAAAACAAATGTGATATACTTAAAGAAATCAATGTCTTGCAATCCTTCTAGATAGGCGTCGTTCTCCTAGTCGAGCTGATACAAACCTGAAGAAAAAGTGCCACGTTCATTTAGACGACGAACATTGTAGATGGAACAACACACCACTAGTGTAGCTCAGCAATTGTAGGAACCACCGCCTGACAGGTTGCGTCTTGGAAGGAAAGGAAACTACTTCGTCCAAGAGAGGGTCTCCATGAAGCACCATGGAAGCGATGGCTGTAGAGAGAGACTCCAACTTTAGGGTTTACAAACACGCTCAAATGACTGACGGTTGTGAGTTCAAAAGATGTGTTTAACCCTAATGATCGGAGGTCTATTTATAGCCTTACACACCCCAGTAATCCTATTCCAGTTAAGACGCGACCACTCGGTTGCTCTTGTACATATTGCAGAAAAATCCACAAAAGAGACACGTTCCAAGTAGGATTAATAAATCCAAATAGGAAATAAATAAATAATTAAATGAGTAATTAATTACGTAGTTGTATCCGAGTACAAAATAAAGACGAAAGACATTATCCATAATCCACAATCCACAATCCATAAGCCACAAGCCACAAGCCCGAGCCTGAGCCCGTACCAGGCCAGGCGAGGTGTGGCGTGGCGCATGTGGTGCGTGAATATGTGTTGTTGTCACCACCCCCACCAAGGAGGTGAACATACCCTCCTCCTAGGACTCCTTGGATACTAGTGCCCCATGTGATTCTACATATAAGGACCACAAAATTTCTAGGAGTGAGCAATATGGGATAAAACTTCTTTGCCATTTGCACTAGAGACAAAAGTACTTTTCTCATATGTACTAACTACACTACATTGGGCTTAACCCATGCTATATATATGGCTGCTACAGCCATATATCTAACAATCCCCTTCAAATTCCAATGTGTAGTGTGCTCTACCATTCAATCCTCCATACTGGGCTTTCAGCAGATACCTTTCAGTTTGAATCTACTAGAGTTATCCAACTGTGACCCCCATAGGAACTAGGTGAACAAAAGTCTTGAACCTAAACCTTGGGTACAAGAGTATAGGTTGGTAACAACACAATAAAGACATGGTAGAAAAGAAAACAATGCATTAAGGCAATGCATACGAAATTTTATGTGATGATTGATAAAAGAGAACAACCCAATTCTCATGTTGCAGCCTACACAACATCAATCATTTAGTTGGAGTCTCCAAGGATGTACTGCTAACGTCTTGTCCTAATACTTGACACCATTCATAGAATAATATCTTACTAACTTGCAATCATGACACTAACATGTTTCCCAGGGGATAGATACACAGATGCATGAAGCATCAAAGTAAATACATAGTGTCATCCAATTCACCCGACAACTTGTTATTACCACATTGAACCCAATTTGTGGGATCTCCACTCTATTGGGTTGGGTTGCTACTATCTGCAAATAATGAGGGGTTTCACTCCCATCCCCAACCTGGATTTTTCCACTAAAGCTAAGGTAAGACCTTTAGTGAAATGATTAGTTGTATTTTCTTTGGTACCGACGTAGTCCACAACCACGACCCCATTAGACACTAACTCCCTTACAGACTTGAGTCTGACTTGGATGTGTCTACGTTGTTTTTTATTGTACTTATAACTGTTTATCTTGGCAATAGTTGTAGTGTTGTCATGATGAACTAAAATTGCAGGAAACAGCTTCTTTACCATAGGTAAACTGGACATAAGTCCATGTAGCCATTCTGCTTACAATCCAATTTCATCTAAAGCACACAACTCTGCCTCAAAAATAGACTGAGACAAAATGGTCTATTTCTTAGACCTCCAAGAAACAACTTCTCTCCCAACAGGAATACATATCCTGAGACACCATTACTCCCAAAGTTGACGGCAATCCAACTTGCATCACTATATCCTTCGATTACATAAGGATATTTGCCATAATGCAACCCAAGGGAACAAGTTCCCTTGATATACCTTAAAACTCTATCAAGAGCTTCCCAATAGGTCTTGTCGGGACAACTTGTATATCTACTTAACTTACTCACGACAAATGCAATGTTTGAACGTGTACAATTCATTAAGATATATCAAACTTCCGATAATATGAGAGTATCGTAATTGAGATACTAGAACCCCAATATCATTCTTGAACAAGGCCTTGGATAAATCATATGGAGTCTTAACAGGTTTACGTGATGTGTACTCAAACCTCTGCAGTATCTTCTCAACATAGTGAGACTGAGAGAGAGTTATACCATCAATAGACCTTACGATTTTAAGCCCTAAAATCACATAAGTGACATCCATATCTTTCATCTCAAACTTTCTACACAAGAATGTCTTTGTCTCATTTACTACTTTCATATCAGAACCAAAAAGCAGGATATCATCAACATATAAGCATAATAAAATGAATCCATCATTGACAATTTTACAGTAGAGACACTTATCAAATTCATTAGAAACAAAGACAAACGGTGATATCACAGAATCAAACTTCTCATGCCATTGCTTAGGGGTTTGTTTCAAGCCATATAATGACTTAACAAGTTTACCCACTTTGGACTCATTCCCACAACCCACAAATCCCTCAGGTTGTTCCACATATATCTCTTCATGAAGATCACAGTGTAAGAATGCGGTCTTCACATCCATCTGATGGATACAAAGATTATAAATAGAAGCCAATGCTATAAGAACTCAGATTGTGGTCATACGAGAAACAGGAGAATAGGTATCAAAATAATTTATTCCTTCCCTCTATGTGTAACCCTTAGTAACTAACCTAGCCTTATACTTATTTATTGTCCCATATGCATTAAGTTTCTTTTTAAAGATCCATCTACAACCAACTGTAGAACAACCAGGGGGAAAATCCACCAATTCCCAAATTCCATTTAAGAGAATTGATTGGATTTCATCATTAATGGCTTCTTTCCAAAACTTATCTTCTGGAGATTCCATAGCTTGTTTGAAAGTTACAGGATCATCCTCAACATTATAAGTGAGAAACTCACTTCCAAGGTCCTTGGATGTCCTAGACTGTTTACTTCTCCTTGGTTCAACTATTTCTTTAGAATCATCAGATTTAGAAATAGCTTGTTCTGAGTCACCCCACACATTATCATCCTTTCTACGTGATCGGGAGTGGAACCTGTGGTGAATGAATCCTCTTGAGATACTTCATTGGGAACACCAAATTTCATGAGAAACACATCCTCAAAGAATGTAGCATCACGTAATTATACAATTGTATTGACCTCAATGCCTGAGATATCAGATTTTACAATTAAGAATCTGTAGGCATAACTTGTCTCTACATACCCCAAGAATATGGCATCAACCATTTTTAGTCCCAATTTCTTTCTTTTGTGTTCAGGGTCAAGTACCTTAGCAAGGCACCCCCACACTCAAAGGTATTTGAGACTTAGTTTTCTTCCTCTCTATAACTCAAACAGACTACTCTCTACATGTTTGTGGGGAACACTATTCAGAATATAGCAAGTCGTATTCAAAGCTTCCCCCCACATGAAGTTGGGTAGACCTGTGGTTTGGAGTAAAGAATTTACCATATATAAAAGGGTTTAGTTTTTACGTTCGACTATCCCATTAGATTGTGGTGAATACAGAGAAGTAACCTCATGAACTATACCATGTAATTGGCAAAATTCCAAAAACAAATTCAAGATATACTCGCCTCCCCTATCAGACCTTAATCATTTAAGTACTTTGTCTGTTTTAGTTCCAGCTTCTTTCTTATAAATTTTAAATTTATCCAATACCTCATCTTTACTTCTAAGCAAAAAGACATAACAGTATCTACTAACATCGTCAATAAAAGTTATAAAATAATGTTTTCGATCCCTTGTAGCAATACCATTGAATTCACAGATATCCGTATGTACTAAATCCAATATTTCCAAATTCCTATTCATAGAATGAAAAGGTTTCATGGGTAATTTAGCTTGCACGTAGATTTCACATTTATTATTGCTAATTTCAGATTTAGGGATTAAATTTAGATTCATCATGTGTTTCATCGAGCCAACATTCACATGTCCCAAACGTGCATGCTAAACATCAGATGATACACGATTCAAGCATAAAGAACTATTATCATTCAAATTTAAAATAGAATTTGAAACAGGTTCTACAAAATCTTAAACAAGTTTTCCATATCACAAAGATACCCCTTGCCAAAAAATAAACAATATCAAAGGCGAGCAATAATAGGTTTATTACATTTACAATCTATTCTAAAACCATCTCTAACTAAAATTGCGCCACTAAGAATATTGTGTCATATTGATGGAACATGTCTGACTCTATGAAGCGTCAAAACCTTTCCCAAAGGAAACTTCAAGTCCATCCGTCCTTCGCCTTTGACTTCTATAGCGCTGGAATCACCCAAAGTCACGGATTGACCTTTAGAGGCCCGATAAGACACAAATAGGGACTTGTCATTACACACATGCACATTAGCCCCAGTGTCTATAATCCAATATAGTGGTTCAAAAATAGAAAGAACTTCAGGTTTTATAGAAACGTACCCATCATTGAGGTTCAAGGATTCAGTCATCATGTTGACCACAGCCTCCTTAGTTGCAGATGCAACAACTTTCTTAGCCTTCTTTGAAGGACAATCCTAGTTCCAGTGGCCAACCTGTTCACAAGTCCAACAAGGTTTGTTCTTTGGTTTCTTCTGGATCTTGGCCTTAGGTTTAAGTGAATTCTTAGATTTCTTATCCTTGTTCTTAGCAGTATTAAAATTAACAGTCGCATTAACATCAGTTGTTACTTTGATAGTCTTCTCTCTTCCTGAATGTTGATATCCATCATGAGATCGTTCATTGACATGTCTCCTTTGTGGTGTGTAAGAGTCATGCCAAATGTGTAATGACCCTGACCTGGGTTATGAGGTAACCCTATTTGTTTTGGATAAGTAAGTTTCTTAGAACTTTAATATAATCCTCTAAAGTGTTTTTCTATTAGGTAACAAACTTATGTTTCAAGTTTGGTCATGTTTGAATAATGTTTGAGCAATGTTCTCATGTCTTGGACCAAAATACAATTTACCCAAGATAAGGGGTTATAGTGAAATATGTCATATGTTGAACATGACTCATGTGTTTTAGCATCATTATAGAGAGAATGATGCAAGGTGGTGGCTTGTGGAAAGCCTAAATTCCAAGTTTGAACTTGGTTGAATAATGCTAGTGACTTGTGTACCGATTTTGGTGCAAGTTGTAATTTACCCAAAGTATAGGGTTTATATGCAAATCACCACCTCTAGAGTGTCCCTACTACCTCCCAGTATCATTTATAGGAGAGAGAAATAATGATACACCATGTTTGAATCAATTATGAGCGATGGTACTCTTGGTGATGAAAAGACCAAGAAAGGGGTTGAATATGAAACCCTAACTTGAGTTGTATCAATTGAAAAGCTTATATATGAGTACCTATCAGCTAAGGAACCATAGGGGGAGTATCATATCGGTTTTTGGACTCTTGGAAAAGGCCATTATGTGCAAACCACCTCAAGGATGTGAAATGTATCGGTTTACAACTTCCTTAGAAAAGTTGTATCGGGTTGTGAATAAAGTGGTAATTTAATTGATATATCTTATCAAAAGAGATAAGTAATGGATGAAATATCATCTCTTGATTATCCTCTAGTGTTTTGCATGTCAAGATAAATATGATTGCATGAAAGGATAGGTTTCAACCATGCATGGACACGTGGCACGTAGTAGCTTAAAATGGTGACACCTCATATACACACTTTTTCATGAACCTCAAGTATATATACCCTTCCTTTCACCCATAAGTGGAATTTTTCGAAATCTATCACCCCCTTGCTCTTATATATCATGCATAGAGTCTAGATATTGTGCAAGGATGAAGGAGTATCGTGCAAAGAGCTTTGGTATCACCCATAGTAAAGTGATATCGCGCATTGTAAAGTGATATCGACCAAGTGAGGGATATCGACCATAAGTGAGGGATATTGGCCACAAGTGGTGAGGTACCGTGCATAGGGCTGAGGAACACAAGTCTTGTACCTTTTAGAAGCTCACCTTCAACCTTGGGAACGTGAAGCTTTGGAGCTTGGATCTTTGAAGTTGCTCTTGAGGCGGGTTATATAACTTGAACTCAATTATGTTATTATTTATCATCAATCTTGCCTTAGTTAAATGATTTACTTTCAAATAGAATTTTATTGCATAATTTATGAATCCATGAGCTCTAGTAGTAACTTAGGACTGTTTTCCATGAATTATAACAAGTATAACGAAGGTTTAGAGCTTGAAGATGATAGTATCACCTTATAAAGTGATATCGGGTTCAAGCACACAAGCAAGCACCTCTAACCCGATATGGTGATGTACCTACTCCACTAAAACGATATGGATATGAGTTTATACTCTCTTGCATGATATGGTAAGGTATTATACACCTCTTGGACGATATAAGGTCAAGCATACACCTCAAAAATGATATTGGGTTAATCACACACCTCCTTGCTCGATATGGTGTGAGGCACACACACACCTCCTTGCCCGATATGGTGTGAAGCACACACACACCTCTTTGCCCGATATGGTGTGAAGCATACATACACCTCTTTGACCGATATGGTGTGAAGCACACACACACCTCTTTGCTCGATATGGTGTGAAGCACACACACACCTCTTTGCCTGATATGGTGTGAAGCACACACACACCTCTTTGCCCGATATGGTGGGAAACACACACACACCTCTTTGTCCGATATGGTGTGAAGCGCACACACACACACCTCTTTTCCCGATATGGTGTGAAGCACACACACACCTCTTTGCCCAATATGGTGTGAAGCACACATACACCTCTCTGCCCGATATGATGTGAAGCATACACACGCCTCTTTGCCCGATATGGTGTGAAGCACACATACACCTCTAAAGTGATATGGAAGCAAGCATACACCTCATACCCGATATGGTAAGCACACATACACCTATAAAGTGATATGG
This sequence comes from Alisma plantago-aquatica, assembly GCA_963693085.1. NCBI lineage: Eukaryota > Viridiplantae > Streptophyta > Magnoliopsida > Alismatales > Alismataceae > Alisma > Alisma plantago-aquatica. The sequence goes on along the minus strand of OY856414.1, from coordinate 938,918,119 downwards.
GTAGAAAGCACACACCTCATACCCGATATGGTGGAAGCACCTCAAAACCCATATGAAGGAAAGCACCTTAGATGCAATGTACTTGATGGAGTAACACATGAAGCTTCTTATATCAAGTCATACATTAACAGGTATGGAGTTTAATGAATATTGATTATGTAGGCTAATGAACCTTGAAGGAAAGGTTGAGCCAACTTAATAAAGTATGAAGTAATCAACATCCTAGTAAGGATGAGAGAGAAACTCATACTTATGTGATAATCATGAAATGAGCATACATTGATACTCCAAATATGTGTGGAGACTGAATTAGGGTTTTATTCTTGATAAATGTACTTGAAAACCCTAGATGGTTTTATAAGAGAAACCTTAACCCTAATTAAGGGTAATGATAAGAGTTTAAATTATAATTGGTTAATAAAGGGGAAAGCTTAACCATATTGAAACCATGTTGGTAGCATGAGATAATGAGCATAGCTAAGTATGAGCTATGATGTTACATATAATACAATTTAATGGGCCTTGTGAGCCATGTGATTAGTTGTTGCCTAGTGAGAGGTGACAATACGTTTAATGGGCCTTGTGAGCCATGTGATTAGTTGTTGCCTAGTGAGAGGTGACAAGATGTTTAATGGGCCTTGTGAGCCATGTGATTAATTGTTGCCTAGTGAGAGGTGACAAGATGTTTAATGGGCCTTATGAGCCATGAGAATAGTTGTTGCCTAGTGAGAGGTAACAAGATGTTTATAAAAGTCTCATGTAAGAAATGATAATGTTCAAATAAACTATGAAATGGAAACTTAGTAACATAATAATAATAATAAATGGATACAATAATAATAATGAAATCTTAATCATACATGATTTATGCTTATAGCCAAATAAGGGCTATAGTGTTTTGAATATGCTTAAAGGAGATAAGAGGAATACTTGTATTATATAAAGGATGTGAATAAGTATGATGGCTTGGCTAAGGTATAATGCCTAGTAAAGGTGATGTGGTATTCAGTGATGAGATATACAGGATTGGCATAGTCTAATGCCTAGAATAGATGTACATGGTTGGCATAGTCCAATGCTTGGAATAGTTTCACAGGATTGGGATAACCCAATGCATGGCTGTTAATCACAGGATTGGTAATAACTTAATGCCTGGTTGTTAATCACAGGATTGGTAATAACCCAATGCCTGGCTATTTATTACAAGACTGGTAATAACCCAATGCCTGGAGGTTAATCACATGATTGGTAATAACCCAATGCCTGATTGTTAATCACATGATTGGAATTAACCCAATGTCTGGCTATTAATCACATGATTGGTAATAACCCAATGCCTGGTTGTTAATCACATGATTGGTAATAACCCAATGTCTGATTGTTAATCACATGATTGGTAATAACCCAATACTTGGTTGTTAATCACAAGATTGGTAATAACCCAATACCTGACTGTTAATCACATGATTGGTAATAACCCAATGCATGGCTGTTAATCACAGGATTGGTAATAACCCAATGCCTGGCTTTTAATCACAAGATTGGTAATAAACCAATGCCTGACTGTTAATCACAGGATTGGTAATAACCCAATGACTGGCTGTTAATCATAGGATTGGTAATAACCTAATGCCTGGCTGTTAATCACATGATTGGTTATAACCCAATATCTGGTTGTTAATAACAGGATTGGTAATAACCCAATGCCTGGATGTTAATCACAGGATTGGTAATAATCCAATGCCTGGTTGTTAATCACAGGATTGGTAATAACCCAATGCCAAGATGTTAATTACAAGATTGATAATAACCTAATGTCAGGATGTTAATCACATGATTGGTAATAACCCAATACCTGGTTGTAATATCATAGGTTTGTCAAAGTCCAATACCTAGAATAGTTGAACATGATTGGCATAGTCCAATGTCTGGAATAACCTCACAGGGTTGGCAAAGCCAATACTTGGACAGATGATAATGATGTATATTCACATGACTGGTACAATTCAATATCTGATTAGCAGATTGGCTGAGGCCAACATATAGAAATGAGAATGATTCATGGATGCCATACCATGATAATGAGTATCACAAGATAAGCTTGAGATGTTGATATAGTATGATGGGTAAATGATATATATGTTCTTCATATTCCTTATAAAGTAAATATATGATTTACTGCTCTATCATAGATAGTTGCAATGCTTTAAAAGATGAGAATGTTCTAAATTGCTTATCCTCTTCTCAGTTTAATACTATTTTACTGTGATAATAACATTGTTGGCAGAGAGTTATATCTCTCGCTGGGACAATTGTCTCACCCCGTGGGATCCATATTTTTTTAGGTGGACGTGCACGAGGGGGGTTGAGACCATACTGCAGAGGGAGAACATCAGCAATAGGGACAGTAGTGACAGCTCAGGTTGAGTGTACTGTCTGTCATGTCTTGTAGATAGAAGTCCTATGTGTCGTCTCTATACTCTCAGGTCCTCAGATTTAGTACGTGATGGTTTTATGAACAATATGAAGTTTTAGCTACTATGTCTCGAGGTTTTATGTTGCTTCAGTATATGTTTTGACAAAGCAACTGTATATGTTATCCTCGAGAAGAGATGGTACAATGTATGTACAATGTGAACAATGATGTATATAAGGTTTTGGTTCTTCCTTAAAGAGTTTTCTTGGAAATGGATCTCTTTGTAAAATAGTTTTAATTTTTAGTGATTTTTTTTAATCTGTTGTTTATGATTATTATGCATAATTAGTAACGATTTGGCTGTCGGTTTGGTGGCGGTCGTTACAAAATGACTCCCATGATTTTGGAAACTTCTCAATGTAGGAGAACAAAGTAAATAAAGTTAGGATCAAACTAGGTCGTTCGTTGAAAAATAAATGCGATACACTTAAAGAAATCAGCGCCTTGCAATCCTTCTAGATAGGTGTTGTTCTCTTAGTCGACCCGGTATGAACATGAAGAAGAAGTGTCACGTTCGTATAGACGACAAACATTGCAGAAGAACAGTGCACCACCAGTGTAGCTCTGCAACCGCAGGAACCACTGCCTGACAGGTTGTGCCTTAGAAGGAAAGGAATCTGCTTCATCCAAAAGAGGGTCTCCACGAAGCACCACGGAAGCGACGGATGCAGAGAGACTCCGGCTTTAGGGTTTGCAAACACGCTCAAACGACTGATGGTTGTGAGTTTGAAAGATTTATTTAACCCTAATGACCGGAGGTCTATTTATAGCCTTACACGCCCCAGTAATCCTATTCCTGTTAAGACGCGACCACCCAGTTGCTCTTGTACATATTGCAAAAAAATCCACAAAAGAGACACTTTCCATGTGGGATTAATAAATCCGAATAGGAAAGAAATAATTAATTAAACGAGTAATTAATTACGTAGTTGTATCCTAGTACAAAAAGAAGACAGAAGACATTCTCCACAAGCCACAAGCCCAAGCCCGTGTCCGTGCTCGGCCAGACCAGGCGTGGCGTGGAGTGGCGCACGCGTTGTGATCACCACCCCACCAAGGAGGTGAGCATACTCAACTTCTAGGACCCCTTGGACACTAGTGCCCCATGTGATCCTACATATAAGGACCACAAAAGTTCTAGGAGTGAGCAATATGGGATAAAACTTCTTTGCCATTTGCACTAGAGACAAAACTACTTTTCTCACATGTACTAGCTCCACTACATTGGTCTTAACCCATGCTATATACATGACTACTACAACCATATATCTTCCAGTCGTGTATTTTCACAATTCCGCAGATCGCTCATAGTCAACTTGATGTGTAGATAAGAACACATAAGCCAGCTGAAATATGAGAAAAGTGTAAAAGTTTTTCTTCTTTTGAATTAGTAATTCGTTTATCCCATCACCACCGGTTCGAACTTGTGACATCTTGATCATACAAGATTATTTTTATTATTTAGATACCACAACATTGCCATGATTTAATATTTCAGATTTATTATCCCTCTCTGTTGACTAAGACATGATGTTTATTACAATGGTAATAGTAAATTTATAACAGAGACCGACATACTATGCCAAAGTTCATCCGAGGCTGTTGTTCAATATGAAAGGGTCGAACACCTTAATTCAGATTATAAACGTACATCTTTTATCATTTCTTTCTTTTATTATATTATTGAACATATTTTGTAGGCTGACATTAGATGCAACGGCATATATGTTTTCATTTCAGTGAATATTAGTTTAAAATATAAATTTGTCTCTAATATTAAAGTTGTTCAATTATGTTGTTTGGTAATAACGAATAAAGGGTACAAGAAGAAAAAAAGTCCCAAATTGAGATGGTCGACACAAGAAGGAATATTTTTGCTCCAAACAAATGTTATATCTTTGTATGTGCGTTTGATCATTAATTAGAAAGAAAAAAGAAAAGAATGAAAGGTGATCGTAACTTGGAAACTAAAATGTTTGATTTTAACTTGGTTAAACGAGCCAATGGTTAACTCCAAATATTTAGTCTCTTTATGTAATGCCCCAACGGAATGCGTTGAGATTCAATCCCGCAACATGCGCTTCACAAATAACATATTTGACCAGCTGAGCTAGCCGACAAGTACAACTTGATTAAAAGTATATCACCATGTTTTGTGGATTTCTTTAAAAGGACATGAATGTTATCACTCCATTTTCCTTAAAGTTCCGCATCACACTTGTACATAAAAGTGAGTGAGATTATATATCAAGTAATATTTAATTGATTCACTACGTATCACATTCGTTCTTTTTGAATATACAAATGTAGATATAGCATATTTTAATAGTCTGCATCGATTCATCGTTTTGCTAGGATTCACCACCAAACGTTTGATTTTTTTGGCGGAACCCATGCTATAGATGGAAATAAGCTTAAACTTATTAATCAAATGGTTAATAAGTTTTGAAGTATAAGAAAGTAAGGTAATTTCATATTCTACAACAACATTATGATTAATGAATAGTCTAATATAGTATATCTTATTTTCTTATAAAAGAAATGTCTATCTTGTACATTATATCAGTCTTATAAATAATGCATCACACTGACATAAACTTTTAAGATTTGTATATAATTTCAGGTAATTAATATCATCCTCCATTTATTTCCCAAAACATTGTATTTTATATTCACAACATTAAAGAGGGCATAGATGATACATACAAGTACAATAAAATAGAAGACAGACAGACAACAAGTTGCGTCGCCAATCCCTTTTGGATGGTAAAATCAATCCTCTGAAATACTACATCCATAAACCTAGGATCATATTATTACTGTGCGTAATTTTTTGAATCCTTTTGAGGAGCTCTATTGCCTCTAGTGCTAAGAATCCAAAAGTATTAAACCTGAAATGTACAAATATATATTGATTCTGAATGCACGTTTTCTCATGCTTAACTACTTTGGCTACAACAGCTTTTAGGACAATAAATCCCTCGATAAAATCTCCATCTTTCAGGCCCATCAATGGGGAGACTACTGTTAGATCGACACACACATGGTTTCTTCCAGACTAGCTAAAAAATTAGGGCATAAACTAGTCTAAATGTCGATCTCTCTTCTCGTGAATCAATCAAGAAATTCACAGACGTCTCTTTTTTAGCAGCAACTCTAGTATACATAAGTACATCATAGAGAACATCTCTAACGAGATCATGTCTATACTTAAAATTTGGGAGCTCCCCTACAATGAATCATATGCTTCCAATGATATCTAAACACGCATTGTGACAAGCAGGACATATCTCATCAATTGGAAAAAGAGGGATCATAAGGTGATAATTGAGGATAGTGTTGTACTCTACTGGTGACATATGTAGTTCAAGTCCATCAATAAGAATAGCCAAAAGAAAGTATTGAGCATGCTCAACTTGCAAATGCATGAAAACTGCTTTCTGTCTAATGGTCATGTAAAATTTAACATCGATGTCTTTAACAATTTTACTAAAAAGGGCACTCGTCAAAGCATTTTAGACTTTAGTGGGGATGATGTCTGATGTGATGATTTTGAGTCGCATTTATAGACTTGTTTGATATGCGTTTTATGCATTTATTAGTCATTTTCATGGTTAATGTTGCATAATTCATCTACTTTGGTCTATGCTACTTCTCTATGTCAAAATTCCCTTATTTCAGCATTTTGAGTATTATTTATCAAAAGAATACGTTTTGTGTAGACTTATGTGGTTTCGTGTGTTAATTTCAGAAAAAACAAGTATCTGCTACTGTCGATACCATTGATAGTGGTCGATACCATCGACCGGACCACAGGTTGCCAGCCACAAGGACCAAAAGAAAGTCGATACTATCGACAGGGATGTCGATGGTATCGAGATACCATCAGGTTGCTGGTGAGAAGTGAGTCGATACTATCGACACATATGGTGATACTATCGACTAGTGGAGCTACATCGACAGTAAAAGGACAAAACCGACGCCTATGAATGTCGATACCATCGACCCGCGTCGATGGTATCGAGATAGCATCAGTCGCGACAGAGAAAAGAAAAGAAAATCAGCCGATACAACGCAAGGTCGATACTATCGACCCGCGTCGATAGTATCGACACCGTCAGATATGAGTTTGCTTCATATTGATCTTAATATGATGGCTGTGATTAATTGGCGATCTAACTCGGGAATTATACCTAATGACGGTGCCCAAGAGGGGAGGAGGACGTCATTAGCCACAGCACACATCCCGAGAAGGTGTGGAGAGAAGAACGGAGCCCAGAAGCACGCCCCAGCCGATCCGGACGCCGAAGAAGATGATTTCCACCACTAAAAGGCGGGAGAACACGTATTCTACGCTAAGGATCGCTTGGATCTTCTCCGTTCAGGGGTTTCACCACTCAATCATGTTTTTCTCCATGTTTCCCTTTTCTTGACCATGTTTTTCTTTGAGATGAACATGCGGGGCTAATCCCCTTTGTCTTTAGAACTGGGAGTAGCCCGGGAATTCATTGTATGACAACTTTATCATAGTAATTCATATCTTATCTCTTAAATCTATGGTATAACTTCGTTTTCTCAATTATATTGTTATGCTTGATCACCATAATAATAATCTAATTCCCTTAATTGCTTTGAAAGAAGAATTAATGGTTGAAAAGAGACGGAATTTACATTAATTGACAAATCCCTAGAACAAGGTGGTGTAAGGTTAATGGTGGATACCGAGAGATCGTTGTTAATGCACCTAGTTTAGGGTATAAGTTACTACGACGGTGGAACCGACCTAGACGTAGGTAGTGAATTGTACCACGACAGTGGGTAATTCTGATTTTAGGCCACTACCCGGATAGAGAGATAAAAATTGAGTGACTACATAGAATTTAATACAATGAAAACCCGCGATGAAACCATAATCCTAAAGATCTCATTTTGAATTTATTAAACCAAACATTTAATCGATTGCTTTATTTTATTTTATTTTATTTTTATTTTCTTTTATTTTTAAAAACAACTCTCAACTATTTAATCGGTCTAGCTGATCGCGAGTAGTTAGTAGGAGTCTCTGACAATTTCACGTATCCCTGAGTTTGACTCGGGCCTCACAAAGGCCTATATTACATTGACGCGTACACTTGCGTTTCTACGCACGGTAAATTCGTGTCAAGTTTTTGGCGTTGTTGCCGGGGATACGGCAAATTGTCGGCACTACGAGTGCTGCAAGCGGCCACTCTAGGCCACATTTTTATTTTTTTTATTATCAGTTCCAAAATTTATAATCTATTTTCTAAATATTTGCAATGGACAAGCACTATATTGAAATTAAACTTTTCTATTTGCAGGTATTGTGCATGGTGCAGACGCGTAGTACCGACTACACGCAACAAGCACCAAAGGTTCCATTAACGGGACCTGACGACGAGGAAGGCCACAATCAAGACCATTTAGAAGAAACAGATTTAGAATCCGAACAAGAAGAGATGGCAGAGCCACAAACAATATAAGAGAAGATCAAAGCTTCTTCCTCATCCGCTTCCAAGGGGCCGATCAAGAGGCAGGCGGTTAATATTTCGACATATAAGATTGATCCAGCATTAATCAACTTGGTGAAGTCGAATGCTTTCCATGGGCTCAAGAATGAAGACCCCGTCGCACATATAAGTCAATTTGTGGAGAATTGTGATATGATAAAAATAGACAGATTTCTACAAGATGTGCTCTACTTGAAGCTCTTCCCGAGTTCTCTAGCGGGAAACGCACAAGAGTGGTTACATAACCTGGACGATGAATATGTGGAATCCTGGGACCACATGGTGGAGGTTTTCTTTGAACGGTTTTTCCCGCCCGAGAAGACCAATGACATGATCAAGAAGATCCACAACTTCACCTAGAAAGCAAGAGAGACTTACTCTGAGACCTGGGAAAGGTTTCAGATCATGCTTAGGGAGTGCCCGCATCACGGGCTTGACAAAGAGACACAGGTCAAGATCTTCTATTTTGCTCTTTCCGAGCATGATAGAAGCAACCTCGATTCAGCCGGCTCAGGATTCTTCTTGAACAACACAGACACCAGGTGTTGGGAAATCCTTAAGAACATGGCCAAGAAGCAATCGTGGGGCGAAAGAGACGCCGTGGAGCATGTTCGAGTGGCAGGGGAATCTAAAGCAATCAAAGAGTTGAATGAGAAGATGGATCTTCTCGCGAAGAAACTGTTTGGAAAGGAGGATACTGAGTCCGAGGACGAGGCATAAGTCAAATTCATGAGGCAGCAGTAAGGCTACAGAAATAATAACTATTCATGGAGGAAAGACAAGAAGTTCTCCTGGAAGGATCCGAACAACTTTCTGCAGGATCCAGATGCAAAACCCCAGCCAGTAGCGGAGGATAAGAGCACGGAGTTGCTCAATCAAGTGATAAAGCAAAATCAAGAATTAATGACTACTTTTGGCCAGCAAATAAAGCAACAAGGGGAGTTTATGAACCAATTTGGGCAGACACTATAGAGCCATGGGGCTCAAATGAGGACAATAGAGACGTCCATGGCACAAATGGCAGCGGAAATAGCCAATTTGAAGAAGTCAGCGCACCAAGGTTTTCCGGGTAACACTAATGTTCCAGGAGGAAACCAGTAGGTGAAGGCCATCTTGCTAAGGAGTGGCAAGAAACTGTTAAACCCCAGAGCCGATGAACCAAGCAATCCCCAAGCAGAAATTGAAGGTGAGGCCACTGAGGAGCTGCTCATACCGGTCACAAAACCAGTTGCGGACATAGCAGTGGATGCTACTGAGGATCCTATTGCAGAGGAGGAGGAGCCACAAAAAAGGACACCTTATGTGCCACCGCATCAAAGGGCACAGGCTGTCCCGGTCCCATATCCGAACAGTGCTAAGGCAAGGAAAGTGGATGCCCAATTCAAAAAGTTTCTAGATAGTTTTAGAAAGCTTTCAGTCAACATCTCTTTATTGGAAGCTATTGAGCAAATCCCTTCTTACGGGAATTTTATGAAAGACATCATCACCAAGAAGAGAAAAATCCCAGACACAGAGGTTGTTGTGCTTAAGGAGCAGGTGAGTGCCTTCATCATGGGCACATTGCCACGAAAGAGGCAAGATCTGGGCTGTTTCAACATCTCATGTTACATTGGGAAAGTTAAGTTTGGTGAAGCGTTATGTGACTCAGGGGCGAGCATTAACTTGATGCCCCTCTCTACATTCAAGAAGCTGGGATTAAAAGAGTCACGACCGAGCAACATGACAATCCAATTGGCGGACAATTCAGTAGTAAAGCCATACGGGATTTGTGAAGATGTGCTAGTGAAAGTGGATCGATTTGTTTTTCCAGCAGATTTTGTTGTCATGGAGATGCAAGATGAACAAGGCAATGAGCTACTACTCGGACGACCATTCCAAGCTACATCCGACATGATACTTGAGATGGGGAGAGGTCGTTTGACTTTAGGTATAGCCGATGACCGATTTGAGATGGTCATGCCTTCCAGCGCCACTTCACCTAAGTCCAAGGAGCAATGCCACATGGTAAAACATTTTGACAACAATATCTCACTTTGTCCAGGGAAGCCATTTTTAGATATGGCCCATGTAATGACCAAGGTGGAAAAAGGGACTTTGGCTGTGGACATCATGGAGCAGACCAAGGTGGTATCTCTTTGGAAGGCTGTAGGTTTTCCGAACGATGAGGATGAGGACATTCCTCCCTCTACTGAGGATGAGGCTATAACAAATTCAGTTTTTGATGCATATCTGGAATTACCACTTGAGGCCTGTTTAGTCAATATCACTCATGATTGGATGAGAAGTAGATCACTGAAGGAGTGTGCCAAAATGCTTCAGATGTTGCCGTATTTCTATGTGAGGTACTATGAAGATTTAGGTGAACTCCCACCTCCGCTTCAATCATCCTTAATCAGCCCGCCGGATTTGGAGTTGAAGCCGCTGCCACCGCACCTCAAGTACGCGTTTCTAGCTGAGGAAGAAAAGTTGCATGTGATTATTTCTGCTTATCTGAGTGCTGAGGAGGAGGACCAGTTGCTGATAGTGCTGAAGAAGCATCGAGGAGCATTTGGGTGGTCTGTTGCAGATATCAAGGGGATTTCCCCTACTTTGTGCCATCATAAGATTCGGCTCGAGGAGGGAGCCAAGCCCGTGATTCAACCGCAACGTTGACTAAATCCGAGCATGATGGAGGTTGTGAAAAAGGAGGTGATTAAGCTTCTTTCCGCAGGTATCATCTATGCAATTTCTGACTCGACATGGGTGAGTCCCACACAGGTAGTCCCTAAAAAGGGGGGAATAACTGTTACTCAAAATCTCTTAAATGAACCTGTCACCACCCGCTTGGTAACCTGGTGGCGAGTTTGTATAGATTACCGATGACTGAATGCCTCTACGCTAAAGGATCACTTTCCTCTTCCGTTTATTGATCAAATTCTAGAGCGCTTAGCTGGCCGATCACATTTTTTTTTTGGATGGGTATTCGGGGTACAATCAGATTTCAATTGATCCTAAGGACCAAGAGAAGTCCACCTTCACTTGTCCCTATGGAACGTTTGCGTACCTCCGCATGCCCTTTGGATTATGTAATGCACTGACGACCTTTCAGCGTTGTATGCTCGCCATTTTTTCTGATATGGTAGAACGCTGTCTAGAGGTCTTTATGGATGATTTCTCGGTTTATGGTGCATCTTTTGATGAATGCCTTTACAATCTGGATAAGGTGTTACAACGTTGCGAGGACACACATTTGGTCCTCAACTGGGAGAAATGTCATATGATGGTGAGTGAAGGGATAGTTCTAGGACATAAAGTGTCTAGAAAAGGTTTGGAGGTAGATCTGGTAAAAATTGAAGTAATTTCTAAATTGCCTCCACCGAATTCGGTGAAAGGGGTAAGAAGTTTCTTAGGTCACGCCGGTTTCTATCGTCGTTTCATAAAAGATTTTTCAAAAATCGCCAAACCTTTATCTGAGCTTCTAGAAAAGGATGTTGTTTTTTATTTCAATGAAAAATGTTTACACGCGTTCAACGTGCTTAAGGAAAAATTGATTTCCGCACTAGTTGTGCAAACACCGGATTGGACCAAGCTGTTTGAACTCATGTGTGATGCATCCGATTTCTCCGTTGGAGCTGTGTTGGGACAGCAGGTGGACAATAAACCCGCTGTGATTTTTTATGCCTCTAAGACTTTGAACGATGCCCAACTCAATTACACGACTACCGAGAAAGAATTGCTTGCCGTTGTTTTTGCTTTTGAAAAATTTCGGCAATATCTAGTTGGATCGAAAGTCATAGTTTGGACTGACCACGCCGCTATTAAGTATTTGATGGAGAAAAAAGATGCCAAACCTAGATTGATTAGGTGGATCTTACTTTTACAAGAATTTGATATCGAAATCAAAGACAAGGCGGGGATTGAAAATGTTGTAGCGGATCATTTGTCTAGGTTAGAGAGGGTAGATGAAAAAGATTTACACATACCCATTACTGAGACATTTCTGGATAAACAACTTTTGAAAGTGAATTCTAAAGATATGTGGTTTTCATATATTGTAAACTATCTTGCTTGCAAAATCATCCCGGATGATTGGACGTATCAAGAGAAGAAGAGATTTTTCCATTCTCTACGATATTATTTTTGGGATGACCCTATCCTCTTGAAGAAATGCAGGGATGGTGTCTTATGTAGGTGTGTACCTAAGGTGGAATACGAGAGTGTTCTTCGTCATTGCCACATACTACCGACGGGCGGACACCACGCAAGCTCTCATACGGCAGCCAAAGTACTGGAAAGTGGCCTATATTGGCCTACCTTGTTTAGGGACGCGTATGAGTTTGTGAGGCAATGTGATTTCTGCCAAAGGGCGGGTAATATTTCGAAGAGACAAGAGATGCCCCTAAATGTTTTCCAGGAGGTTGAGGTATTTGATTTATGGGGTATAGATTTTATGGGACCCTTTGTGTCCTCAAATTCTAATTTGTATATCCTTAAAGCTGTTGACTATGTGTCAAAGTGGGTAGAGGTAGTACCCACAAGGACTAATGATTCCACTGTAGTGTGCAGGTTCGTTAAGGAAAATATCTTTTGTAGGTTTGGTGTGCCCCGAATGATCATTAGTGATGGGGGTACGCACTTCCGGAATCAAAAGTTCTCGGCACTTTTGAGAAAATACGGGGTCAAACATAATATTGGTACCCCGTATCACCCGCAAACTCAAGGACAAGTGGAGGTCTCCAACCGAGAAATTAAAAAGATATTAGAGCGTATTGTGGCTTCCACGAGGAAGAATTGGAGTGCCCTACTACCGGATGCATTGTGGGCATACAGGACGGCATACAAGACACCTATAGGCACCACGCCTTTTAGGTTGGTGTACGGTCGGGCTTGTCACTTACCGGTGGAATTAGAGCACAAATCACATTGGGCGCTGAGAAAGCTCAACTTGAGTTATGATGAAGCGGGGAAGAAGAGATTACTTGAATTGAATGAACTTGATGAGCTGCGAATGAATGCATATGAAAACTCTTGGATATACAAGGAGTGCACAAAGTTGATCCATGATCGCCACATTCAGATGTGCACCTTCAAGAAAGGAGATCGTGTGCTTTTGTTTAATTCGAGGCTGAAGTTGCATCCCAGGAAGCTAAAATCCCAATGGAGTGGACCATTCACAGTAGAAGAGGTCAGACCTCATGGCGCAATCATGGTGCGCGATGGCGAGACCACATTTTTGGTCAATGGACAAAGGTTGAAGTTGTATTTTGGTGAAGATTACATGAGGAAGGTGAATGAGGTCAAACTCATTGCACTTTCGGATGCATGACGAGCTTCAAGTTGTCTAGCCTAAGACGTTAAATAAGGGCGCTTGTTGGGAGGCAACCCAACCATCGGTACTTTAGTTTAGTTCCTTTACATTCATAGTTTGATTTGTTTTAACTTAGTTTTTAGTGTAAAAAAGATACCGTGATCATTTGCTCATTGTGCAGGACTGAGGCAGAGTCGATGGTATACCCCGTGGTACAGGTTGGCGACTGCAGAGATCACACTGCGTCGATACTATCGACGGCCTCGTCGATAGTATCGACACACCAACAGGTTGATCACCAAGTCAAGGTCGATAGTATCGACATGCCAGTCGATACCATCGAGATCTCTGGAGATATTCAGAAGAAATCATCTCAGTAAAGTCGATACCATCGACGGGCCTATCGATGGTATCGACACATTCACACACAGAAGGAGGCGGCCGGGCCTCGCGAGGGTTTTCCCTAATCAGAGAGTCGATACTATCGACTCGCGTCGATACTATCGACGCGCGTCGATAGTATCGACGCGCCACGTCAACAATTTGTGAGGAAAGATCCACGACGATCGCAGCAACCAGGGAGTCGATCCGGGGAACGGGTTGATACCATCGACACCTGTCGATAGTATCGACACGTCAGCGATCCGGGCCCCACAGATCCAGCCATCGACGACCATCGATACTAGCGGCAGTACAGATTGTGCTACCCGTGTCGATACCACCAACCCCCGTCGATGGTATCGACGGGCATACAGTAGCGTCGGCCATGGCTATATATGAGTAGGATTGTCATCATATGACATCACAACTCCAGAGCAATCCTCCTCCACCTGTGCCGAGTGTATTCCAGAGCGATCCAAGGCCGACGACGAGCAACACCGAGCACGTTCTTCATCGAGCGGAGATTTCTTTCCCCGATCTTCGCCGAGCTCTCTCTCTATTCCTCTTTCTGTTGCGATCATGGTGCATGTTGCTGGTGCATCTTCGTCACACGCCGACCCGATGGAAATCCCAGAATTCGTGCCACCACCTATCGCGTTGATTTCACTCCCGCGGCTGATTCATCCATCTGCGGAGATCAAGAAGATTTACAAGGAGATCTTGAAGAGAAAGATCGAGCTGACCCATTATGTTGAACGAGACACAATCCGCAACTTGGAGTTCGAAGCCAACCTCGACTATGTTCTGAAGGGGCAGGCCCGACACACGGGAAGAAGGCCTGATGAGCTAGAGTTCCATGCAGATGGCCAGCCATTCTTCGGCTAGTGGCCTACTTACAAGGAGCTGGTGGCTGAGTTTATGGCATCGATGGACGTCTGCGTCATACCAAATGACGTCATAGCCACCAACCGCATGTGGATCAAGGGCCGAGTGTCTTTCTGGTTGTACAACAACGATTACACCCTTACACTCTGGCAGTTCAACAAGATCTTCAACTGGAATCATTCGCGGTCTGACTATCGGCGGCCGGACAACCGCACCGACTACGACGCGATCTTCGCTGAGCTTGTGACGGTGCCGCCGGGCAAATCAGTGAGATACCATAATGCGGCGGTAGCAGATTTCGAGCACCCGTTTGTGCGGGTTTTACACCGCATGATCTGCACCACTTTATTCGGCCGTGGTGATCTGGCTCTCAGCAAGTTCCAGAGGACAGACTTGTTTTTCTTGAACAAGCTTTTGAAGCGCCAAGAATGCAACTGGGGCGCGTTTTTCTTAACACGCGTTTTGGCGGTAAAGAGGAGTACACGGAAAGCTCCAATTCACTTTGGAGGGCTTATCACAAAGCTGGCCTCCTATCTTGGGTTGAATTTCCAGCAGTTTACTCCTCTCTTCAACAGGAGAAAGGTGAACCTACAACATCTACACCGCTCCAACCTCATCCTTCTTCAAGATGGCTTGGCGTATGCACACTGCCACATCAATCATGCATACCAAGAATGCTCGCTTCCCGATCTTGTCTTCAATATAGAAGGGGCGCAACATTTCTGATGGCCTATCATAACCATTACTGACTCTGATGAAGACGGCAGCAACGACGACGACAACAATGACGATGAGGCTGAAGAGGAAGAGAAGACCTACACTCCTCTTCGGGCACGGGTGGCACCACGGAAGCGTCCTCGCATGCATCCGGGTGCATCTTCATCTTCGCAGCCTCCGCCACCACCACCGCCCTTGCAGCAAAGCGAGGATGTCTATTTGATGCAAGGCATGTATGCTATGCTGCAAGACATACAACAGACGCAGCAGCATCACACTGCAGTGTACACCGGTATTCATGAGATGACGAACCGGTTACTTGACAATCAGAGGCATATCTTCAAGAATGAGCGCCTCCTCCTCGACAACCAACAACAAATTCATGACCGGTTGCATAGGATGGAGATGCAGCAGCAGCCCTATTATGATCACTACTGGAGCCAGAACTACTTTGGGGAGTATCCACAACCTCCACCTAGGGCCCAGTTTGATCCGAGCTTTCAGGGAGAGTACCCATCTTGGGACCCCACGGATCCACAGTACCCGCCTCCGCCTGAAGAGTAAATCGGTATCTCTATTCCAACCTTTAAGATTGTTTTTGACTATGAGGCCATAGTCGAATTCAAGCTTGGGGGGGAGTTGGAACAACTCTATCTTTTATTTTCTCTGTTTTTAGTTTTATTGCTTTTGTTCTTGTCATTTATTTCTTGCAATCTTAGTTTGTTTGTAGGATCCACATTCTATCTAGTGTAATCGTGGATGTCTTAAGTCTTGTGTCATCTCAGTTGCGTGTACATGGGAATTAAGGGAAAATTAAAAAGAATTTGAGTGTTCGCAAGCTTGAGTGTTGTTCAATTTTGAGCACTTAACTTAAGAAAATGATTGGTTTTGTCAACTTTAAAATAGAAAATCACAACTGTACATTCCTAATGATTCATGAAAGTGGATGGAATTGGTTGTTTGAGCCTAAATTGACCAAATGATAATGAGACTCTAATTTGAAGTAAGAGAGAGAAACCTCTTAACTACTACACAGGTCAGTAAGGAGGGACACATAATACTTTTCAAAGGTTCAGTCAATTAGTCTTGTGATCTTTCCACCTCATTGCTTTTCATAATCCACCACAAGATTTGGAAGTAAAGTACAGTTTTAACCTTTTTGATTGCATGTCATGCAGATAGGACTTGCATTGCAACCACTTTCATATGTTTTGCATGAAAAAAAATAGAACAGTTATACATGCACATTACCCTTAGGTGCATGTCATTTAGTTGCATTCATAACTTTTATGCATAGAGTACATCGTGTACCTCATTTCTTCTTTAATGGTGAATTAAATTGTTCCATACCTTCTAAATAGTTCAAATATTCGAGTTATGCAGAAAAAGTAAGCCCAATAAAGTATTCCTGGTTAATTATGGATATAAGGGCTTGAAGAAAAAAAATGAAATTGAAAAAAAAAAGTCATTAAGAAGCAAGTAGAATAAGAAGGAGAAAGGAGCATAATCTCACCTGCATTTTAAGATGAGTAAGTACATGATGTAGCTCAATTAGATATCCATCTCATTTTGAGATAGGATGTTAGTGCATGCATCATTCCACCCAATCTTAGGCATTAGGGCATTTTTGTTTTATGCATGTTGAAACCGTATAATGCTTCCACTTCTTCCATTAGCCACCCATTCCATCCACCCGTTGCTCGAATTGGTAGGCCACCGTGATTTTCTCCTCACTTGTGAATATTAGGAGAACTGCTTCCATGTAGATGGTAGTTAGGGCGAGCAACGTAGTATAAGAGATCACAAGATGCACTAAGTCTGGACCGGCGAATTCTATTATGTTAACTGCCTTATGTGATAGTGTTCATCAGTTTTGGGGTAGATATCTTTTATGGATGATTACTGTCGCCTTTAGGGTAATTATCATTCTGTGGTTAGCGAGGGCCGGTATGCGAATGTCCGGTGGGAGTCATATGGGACGTTAGTTGTGATGCTTTGTTCTTTAGTTGACTCTGGCAATTCTATTCTAGGGTTTAGTTGCTCGAGGGCGAGCAATGTTCAAGCTTAGGGGAGTTTGATGCGATGATTTTGAGTCGCATTTATAGACTTGTTTGATATGTGTTTTATGCATTTATTAGTCATTTTCGTGGTCAATGTTGCATAATTCATCTACTTTGGTCTATGCTACTTCTCTATGTCAAATTTCCCTTATTTCATCATTTTGAGTATTATTTATCAAAAGAATACGTTTTGTGTAGACTTATGTGGTTTCGTGTGTTAATTTCAGGAAAAACAAGTATATGCTACTGTCGATACCATCGACAGTGGTCGATACCATCGATCGGACCACAGGTTGCCAGCCGCAAGGACCAGAAGAAAGTCGATACTATCGACAAGGATGTCGATAGTATCGAGATACCATCAGGTTGCTGGTGAGAAGTGAGTCGATACTATCGACACATATGGCGATACTATCGACTAGTGGAACTACAACGACGGTAAAAGGACAAAACCGACGCCTATGAATGTCGATACCATCGACCCGCATCGATGGTATCGAGATAGCATCAGTCGCGACAGAGAAAAGAAAAGAAAATCAGTCGATACAGCGCAAGGTCGATACTATTGACCCGCGTCGATAGTATCGACACCGTCATATATGAGTTTGCTTCAGATTGATCTTAATCTGACGGTTGTGATTAATTGGCGACCTAACTCGGGAATTATACCTAATGACGACGCCCAAGAAGGGAGGAGGACCTCATTAGCCGTAGCACACATCCCGAGAAGGTGTGGAGAGAAGAACAGAGCCCAGAAGCACGCCCCAGCCGATCCGGACGCCAAAGAAGACGATTTCCACCATCGAAAGGCGGGAGAACGTGTATTCTACGCCAAGGATCGCTTGGATATTCTCCGTTCAGGGGTTTCACCACTCAATCACATTTTTCTCCATGTTTCCCCTTTTCTTTACCATGTTTTGCTTTGAGATGAACATGCAGGGCTAATCCCCTTTGTGTTTAGGACCGAGAGTAGCCCGGGAATTCATTGTATGACAATTTTATCATAGTAATTTATATATTATCTCTTAAATCCGTGGTATAACTTCGTTTTCTCAATTATATTGTTATGCTTGATCACTATAATAATAATCTAATGCCCTTAATTGCTTTGAAAGAAGAATTAATGGTTGAAAAGAGACGGAATTTACATTAATTAACAAATCCCTTGAACAAGGTGGTGTAAGGTTAATGGTGGATACCGAGAGATCGTTGTTAATGCGCCTAGTTTAGGGTATATGTTACTACGACGGTGGAACCGACCTAGACGTAGGCAGTGAATTGTACCACGACAGTGGGCAATTCTGATTTCAGGCCACTACCCGGATAGAGAGATAAAAATTGAGTGACTACATAGAATTTAATACAATGAAAACCCGCGGTGAAACTGTAATCCTAAAGATCTCGTTTTGAATTGATTAAACCAAACATTTAATCGATTGCTTTGTTTTGTTTTATTTTTATTTTCTTTTAATTTTAACAACAATTCTCAACTATTTAATCGGTCTAGCTGATCGCGAGTAGTTAGTAGGAGTCTCCGACAATTTCACGTATCCCTGAGTTTGACTCGGGCCTCACAAAGGCCTATATTACATTGACGCGTACACTTTCATTTCTACGCATGGTAAATTCGTGTCAATGTCCTTATTAGCAAACAACTAAGGTCAAACGATGGAATCATGACACATAGAGAATCGGAATCATAGTCGAAAATAGAGTTCATATCATGTGTGTCGTTGTCTCACAAAATATGATTTTGGAGCATCAAATACTGGATCATGGATGCCACAAAAGCATATGAAGAAGTCTCTGTTAATACAGACCCAGACCACCAAGTTTGATAGGTAAGAAAGTCAACCTCCATTGAAGGTCCCCAAAGAAGGGACCTCTGCATACCACAATATCCTCAATAAACTCTTGTATCCCCCTATCGCAGTAGATTGCAACCTCTTCCATATATGTAGGTTGGCATGTCCCTAAATCAAACATAAGTTTGACAATACCCATGCAGGACCGTAGTAAAAGAAGCTCACATTGTGGATCATCTAGTTGGAGAATATGCATCAAATCAAAAGCCTTAGTAGCACTGCTCATGAATAAACCCTCAATAAAACATTTTTCTCTGCTAATGCCTAATAGCTCCTACTAGTAGCTTCACTTTCAGCAAAGGCCTTACAATGTCTCTGGAAAATATTCCCTTAAGTTTCCTCCCATCACAAGTAGGCCAAAAAGGCTCAATTTTACGAATATTCAAATTAAGTCCCAAACTATGACCCATATATGGAATGATGCCAAGCGCCTTTGACACCTCCCTTGTGTCCCCAATGACAGTTATGTCATCAAGATACCAAACATGGAACATAAGGTTGTAGTTGTCTCTAATCTCATAAATAAGTCAAGCAAAAAAAGAAGTGGAACCAAATGATCGCCTTGTTGCACTCCGGTGGCTGACCAAATATGTTTGTCACCAATATACAACATGACCACCTGACTATAAAGGAACTCCACCCACTAAGAAATATATGGACACCTTGCCCTCACCTCTCAGAGCAACACTGACCATCCACCATGTTGAAACTTGAAAGAATTAGAAAAACCCACAGTAAGCAAAAAAAATACAACATTAATTCCAAAAGAAACTAATTGACTACTAAAATAAAAATAAAAGATTTTTTTCTTGCATCTAATGTACACATACCATTTAGATTAAATTTAAACAAAAATGGGTATTGTGTGATAGTACACATGTGTGACACATGTGGTTTCACTAGTACCAATAAATGACATCATGACGCCACCACCAATCAGATGTCACTTCTCCCTCCAACTATTTTGTATAGAAGAGAATTATACAAGATCATATATGTTACAAAATAAATTGTGAGGGAACATATATTAATAAGTCAATCTTATTATAGGCACCTTGGTTGAAACAAAAATATTGTTTGAATCCAAGCACTTAGCGCCTGGGAGCGAATTCACTGTTCTGGTTCCCTGTAGCAGTATTGTTCCGCTCAAATCATGATTGTCCGCTTTCCAGTTAGCCTTTAATTCTCTACTACAACTAAATATTGTTTAATGCAGTATATTGATGACAAACTTCATAATGCTCTAATGGTTGTTCAAAAATGTACATAGTGGACAAAATAACTACATCAAGAAACCTCACAAAATCTCTAACGGTTTTAGGAAAAAAGGAAGGTTTCTTTCCAATGGTCATATGCTCTGAGTTAGCATCTTGATGACAACATTCTCTGATTATACATTGTTAGTTGGTAGTTTTATTCAAGGGCTTACAGAAGTTTATGTACCAAGACCAGTCTTCATTGTGTATAGTTTTTCTTGAGAAATATTAAATTTGCACTGGATTTTGATGGTATTGCTCCTAAATATTCTACAGAATCCATACCAATGCAGATTTTCTTATCACTAAGCACAATACAATGTACATTCTAATAAAATGAATTAATCAGTTTGTTGCTGTCATATTTGATGCAGTTTCCATTCCAGTTTGACCAACTTAATAAAAATTAGAGAAAAACCTCTCAAGAAATTCTAGAAAACCTCTTGAGTTATTACAAACAATAAATAACTCTTTATACATATTCCAGTTGTTACCCAATTCGTTCATGTTGATGGACTTGATGTTACTTCTTATTTTTTGTTCTATTTTTTTATAAGAATTATTTTCATTTCTATTATCTTCCTCTACCTCGTGTGACTTAATTTTTTTACTCGTTAATTTTATATTTTGGCTCTACACTATCAGTTGCGTTCTTATTGTTCCATCCATGCTCCATGGATACTATAACCATAAACAAAATTTAAATTCTGTTTTTCTTATTATCAGATAAATCAATGACCTTTTTAGTAGCATAAAACTCTCAGGTCCTAAGTGTCCCTCGCACTCATACTCTAGTTAAAATGCATACTTGACTAGCCAGAACGACATGCATAAAAAAGTTTAATTTTATTAAGAGTCCGGTTAGAGGAAATTATGAGTTTGTGTATAGTAGTCCACCCCGATCCGGCTTGGACGTAGATTTTCTAAACATAAGGGCGAGTGGTGACAAGAGGAAAACCTGAAAATGCCCTTGTACTAATGATTATCCGATTAATATCATGAGGGTACCAAGGTCATAATGTAACTCGATTTGTTCCCCTTTGCTCTCTGCCCCGATGAGTAGTCATTGAGCTCTGAGGTTCGAGACCTCCAGGAAGGCTGGGCCTTGCTCACAAGTCCAGGGATTGCAGTGATTCTCCATCCCCTGGCGTAATCGAGGAGCTAACTGGGAAACTCTGGCGTGCACTGGAGTTCTAACTCCATCACTGCCGCCATGGCATGCAACATATGGGAGGAACCAAACGATATGGCCTAAAACTCTCAAACAGTGAGGGTGAAGAACAAGCATACATCCGCGAGGATTCTGCTAAATCGAAGGCATCACCTCATGCAGAGAAGGGAAGCTATGTTCATCATTCTTCAGAAAGTAGCGAGAAATAGGGGAAGAGCAAACCACGATCAAACCCACTGAAAACAAGGAACTAATCCCCTACTAGAGTCTCCAAATCATTATCGGAGGCAATGTAAGGTCAATGAGTGAGTTTCAATGATTGGACAAGCACCAAAACAATGAGGCGCTTAATCGCCAGCAAGGGCTCAAAGATGAGTTATAGGTTATGGCAATTGGGTTCGTCGCGGATCGAAACAACAATAAGGAAACAAGGAGTAAGGTCCCTCGATGCTTACCCGGTCGTCAATTGCACCTGAAATGGAGAAGGAGGCTGGGTCTGAACCGAGGTCGTCAGAAACTAGAATCGAGTAGGTCGGGGACCCTGAGGTGCTAGAGGCCAAATTGGGCAGGTCGGAGAGATGGGTGATCTCCAAGGATCGTGCTTGACCTCTTAAATAGTCATGGGATACCTGTAGCTTGCTCTGTAAGATGGGGGCGACGAGAAGAGCACCCCGAACCTGCTTGGACGTAGATTTTCTAAAGTTTTTGAATTTGTATTGGGATTCTTTTTTATTATTTATAACCATATATCCTTACTAATGTAATCATTAGTGGATACAATATTTAAAAAAATATTAGTTTGTATTGGTCTAAGAGGGTCGGCAATCCTAGTTTAGATGGGTCAATGCATGTTTGGGCGAATTTGGGCAGGACCATGGGTATTGTCTGGTTAGGTTTATATGACTCGGTTCCAGTCTTGCATGGTCTGGGCAGTTCGTGTCAGGGTTTGGGTCTGCCTACATATCTAATTTTATTGTTAAAATAATAAGAAAAATAAATTTAACTGCATTTGGCTCAAATTGGCACAATATTGGTTAATATAGGTTCATGTGAGTGGTCAGACTTTGTGTTACTCGTTCAAATCAAGTTGGTCAAATGCGTCTTAAATGACCATGTTTAAGTTGGGTCTAATTTTTGATAAAACACTTTCAACTGACCCAACCTTCATTTGAGTAACCCGACCAATGTAATATGAATAAGGAAGTCCGTTCTTACTTGACAAAAAATAAAAGATTCAAATATTTTGACTTAAAATTACATGAAAATGACTAATCTACCTAGGATTAGAGGCATGTTCAGACAATTTTAAATAAGTATTTTTTAAAAATATTGCAACCATACATGATTTTATTAATAATAACATCAAATTATGTATTATCTAAAAAGATCTCAATATGTATTTTTTTTCTAAACATATGGGTATAAGTCCATCTGACTAGGAGTGTTGTACACAAATTTGGATATTTTTCTAACCAACCGGAAAAAAATATTGTGGCAATACTGTAGGAGAATTGTGAAATAAACTATCAATCAAAATATAAAATTAACTATTAAAAAGTGAAATCTCATGGGTAGAGAGAGATGTCAGATGTTACAAAAAAGAAGCAGTGAGTCATCCAATTTATGGTGGGAACATATAGAGGGGTAGGGATGCATTTATGATGAGTGATATTTCCTCGAAATTGAGGGATTTTTTGGAAAAAAACTCTAAAAATTATGTCATTCAATCCGCTTTAACTGTAATTGATTGTTCAACCATTAATTGCTTTAGTAGTCAATGTGATTTACTTCTTAGAAATGTTTACCGACATGAAAACCATGTTTTCTCTGTGAAATGGATACAATACTACTGCTATGCCTAAATGTCTAGCCATTTTCATGAAACTATTTTGTCCTCACCACTTTTTATGTCAACTTTATTTAGCATAGAATAAAAAAAAACACAAAATGAAGGTATGACTGTTCATTCACTAAAATGCCGCTAAATCCATCATTATTGTTTCACTGTCACATCTATGCCAATTTTATGAAAATATTGTCTGGAAGAGAGCGGCCAAATGGCCAATATGATAATTAGATATGTTTCTATGTGGCACAGGTGCATTTGGTGGTCAATTTTTATACTGATGATGAAAAAGTCTACCAAGATGTTGCGGTATTAGCGAGGAGGTTCCCTGGTATATGTGCTTTGTATGTATTTTACACCGTAGAAGTAGAGTCTTTTTTCCTAAGAATATTAACGTTATTGTTTGTCATAACTCGTTGCGGGAGTCCAAACTGCTTGCAAAAGCAAGTTAGGAGACCTTCACATTGAAGGAAAGGATTTTGATTCATTTGAGTTAGTAGAAGTTCTGGAAAAAGGCATTTGTAATACTCTAGGAAAATGCCACTCTTTCGTCAATGAGCACATATTGATGATGTATATTTTCTTTGAGAAGGAAAAAAATGAGGACAACAAAAGAAAGTGAAAGAAAGCACCCTACTTTATTCTTATAGAAAACAATAACCCAAGTCTTTTTTGACGATATTATGCAATAAAGCATGTATTTAAGATGATAGGTTTGTCTTTGGTGAGGAACAAGTGAATAATTAGTTTCTGCAGTTTTATATCTATACATATTTGTTATTTGCCTTGAATTGTTAGATTTAGTTCTCTACAATAAGATGATATCCATTCCTTTTATATTGTCTTAATAGTATTACAAAGATCCCCCATGTAACTCGTTAGAGGAGTTTTCTATGCAAACATGTAATTATTTGTCCAGTAATAGAAATTGTTTACTATTCTGTATTATTTCTAGAATCTGATCCTGGAATTTATGAGTAATGATTTGTGCCTTTAAGGTCTTTTGGACACTCAAAAGTACAGGTCGTTACATTTAGTATTATAGCACAGATTCATCAACTAATACTTAATAGTTTATAATTCAAAATCATCCTTAGAAATATAAGAGAAAAACTAGTAAAGCATAATATATCTTTTAGGTTTCTCGTCTCACATTTCGTCTACTTCTCATCTGTTTGCTTAATAAGCCTTGAAAAAAAATTGTAAATTAGAGATGTAAATGTGAAAAGATATATAACCTTTTGTGTAGGTCCCTCTAGGGACAATAAACACTAGAAAGATACAAACTAGAAGGATACAAGTACAGCTAAGCTCTTTCATAGAGGAAGGACTTGGATTAGGGTAGGAAAACTCTAGTAGGTCAAGGGATATGGAAACTCTAAGAGGTAGAGTATAGTCCCTAACCCTAACCCTAAAATATTAATCTTAAATAATGAGCATGGCGTGGTGATATGGAAGACCGCCCATATGAAACTTGAAATCAGGAATAAGAAAGATAAATGTATGGGTTTAGATGACCCAATCTCCCATGCTTGTGTGCATGAGGAGCATGAAATTTATGTAAGAGTTCTTAAGTAATATAATAACCTAATAGTTATATTAATGGAGATGAAAAATTAAGTATAACTTGCTCAAACCCCTCATGCTTTCTCTAGAAATTTGGTGATGATGGCCAAGCCCCTATAGGGGAAGGCCAATGTAGGCACCAAGCCCCTGGAGGGGAAGGTAGCCCAAGTTCATTGAATGGACAGAACCCATGAGAGGGTAGCCCAGAGATTGAGCAAACATGGGTTGATAAGTTACAATGATAAAAATTTATGCATAATGGTGAAAGAAAAAAAATGAAACCCTTAGGGTTAGTGTGCCAACTTGGGGTGGGTCAACCCAAGAGTGGGAAGATGACCTATGACGGAGGAAAAACCTTAGATCCTGGGATCAGGTTGTGGATAGAGAGCTGACCCCTCCTATGATCTTAGAAGGCACCCTATGCTAGGACTTTCCCTTAAAAGGTAAGGGAATACACATATTTAAGTATTGAGATAACCTTAATCCTCACCTAGAGGGGTGAAAAGTTAAAGATATAAAAATGAAAGCACTTATATTCTTTTAACCCAAGTATGCCATCTCTGAGTAACACAACTGGTCAAGCCTAGGTAAGGCACCAAGCCCAGGAGGGAAGGTGGCTTGAGTGGATGACCAAGCCTAGGAAGGAAAGGTCATGAAATGGTCAAGCCTAGGATTGGGAAGACCAGTAAGACACCAAGCCCAGGAAGGGAAGGTGTCCCAAGTCCATAGTTCATATATTTAGGAGCAAGCCCCTGGAGGGGAAGATCACAGAAGGTCAAGCCCGGGAGGGAAGACCAACATGGCACCAAGCCCTGGAGGGAAGGTGGCCTAAGCCCAATGTTGGGACTATACTGCATAATGTGTACTCAAAAGAGATAGAGAGATGAAGGTGATCTGGGTTAAAGAATTAAATGAGAGAATAATGTGCTTGAAAGATGTGACATCTAAAAAAAACCTTTAGGAAGGGTAAAGTCCCAATGCAATCCTAGGGCTAAGTAGGGTGTATCAAAGGTACATAGGACAAATGAGGTTGGGAGTTGATTGTGCCCTGAATACACATGGCCATGTGGTCGGGAGGTAACAACTAGGTTTTCCCAAGGTACATGACTCAGGAGATTAGCTACCTCCATGATGATCATGTAGCCTAATGGGTGAATGTGAGAGGCACTCCCTTGATGCATAAGGATGAGATCACTCCAAAGGTACCTATACCCCTAGAGAACTCAAGGAAGTGGCTAAGGCTCATAATACATGAGGTGTAAATATAAAAGATATAATGAAGTCGTGAAAACTTGAGAGAAGTTGTACCCTAACTTAAGAGTAAGAAAAAGGACACTTGGCTTCATGAAATATAAGAATGCTATGAAATTAAGAACAAGTAAGTTTAGAGTCATATCGAGTATGATTCAACTTAAATGAGAATTTGAAAGGTAATGTGTAGATGTACCATCTCTACTCTTGGAATGGAATGAACTTTGTGTTTGAGCTGTAGTCAAATTCTTATTTCATCTCTTTATGAGTGAGAGAGATTGGGAGGACACACGTTATTGAGATAAGAGAATGAATACCTTAAGATGAGGTTAATGACGTGACCTAGGGTTTGAGGTGTCACCTCACCCTTATGTGAAAATAATGAATAATAGGTTGGAAACCTAGGTGAAAAGAGAAATCACCAAGTGAAATTGGAATCACAAAATGAGAATAAAAACATCAAGAGATGATAAGGTGTGAATACTAAGGATGTGGATACACTTGAATTTCAATTCAGGTGCCAATCTTAGTAATACGACGGGAATTGGTATAACAAGAAAAGTGGTTAAAGCCTTTTAAGTAGGGTGCTAACCCTAAGTTTTGAAAATAATGCGAGTTATCATTCACCTAGGTTTACTTAGCAGGCCTGAATTTTGAGGGCAAAATTCCTTTTAAGGAGGGGTGAAAGTTACATCCTTGAAATTCATAGATTTCAAGCTTAAATGAAATTAGGGAACAAATAACAATGAAGTGAATTGAGGGATCTTGGTTCATAATTCCAAACCCTAGACTCATAATAAATGTTCAATTTGAGGAAATAATGTGCTTTTGAGCATAAGAGGTCATATGAGGCTAATGTAAGGTGCAATGATTACCAAAGCCTTAAATATGTAACTAGGATTGTAGTGGGGCTCAAGGAACCTTTGGAAGGCCCAAGATGTGGTTCATGGGCCTTAGGACTTGCTTCAGTCCAATTGGTTAATTAGGGTTTACATATGGGTTCTTGGGTTATGTATTTGGATATTGTGGATATTTTTTATCATAATAGGTATCCAAAGTATTTTTGGTTGATAGATAACTAGAAGATAAGATAATGGGAGAATTTCTAGAAAGTTCCAAGTTATTATGTGGCTTGGGTAATTAATTGAAGAATTATTCACCTTTTAATTAAGGACTCTATTCCGGATAATTAAAGAAGGAATTAAGCTCCCATCTTTTACTAGGAGGTAGATAATAGTAACTTGGAGTTTATCCCAAATTTTGATATAGTTTGGGATAATGGTGTGCCCTAGAGAAATGTTTATCCAAAGAGGACTTTTAGTTAAAAGAATATAGAAAAAAAAAATCAGTTGGGAGGAGTCCAGCCAGACCTGGGAACCGGATCCAGGTGGTACCAAGGGATGCGAAACTCTCTCCCTTTCCCAGACTCCGTGAAGTCCCGCTCACATGAGGATCGCGGGGACCCTGACCTCTCCCTTCCTCTCTAGACTCTCTCTGTTCCATATAAGCCAGTAGTTGTAACCAGGAGGTGAGTACGAACTCAACAGGCCCCTGGATGCCCCATATCCTATAGACATTGGATAACGCCCAAAATCCCAAAGTAACTAGGAAGTTAGGACCAGGCATTGTCGACTCCTCTTGTGTACCCAAGCCTATTTAAGGCATCAGGGAGCAGGTTCGTGACCTTCAGAGCATACACCTTCCATCTACTGCTCCCCTTTCAACCATGAAGGCACCCCGAGTACTTCCTGCCCTCTTGGAACTTGAAGCAAGAACTCCTCCTTCGATTCACTCCAAGTCAGTTGCTTGGATGTGTAGCACCTGCAGATGATGGGGAAATCGAGACAATTAGGATGATGTGTGCAGACCTCAAGATCCTTCCCCGAATCTGGCCGCCGTTGGAGGGGAAACATGACGATGGAGTTGTAGCCCAATCCGCCTCAGACCACCATGGACACCTTACGGTGAATAGGGATCTTTAGGAGTCTACCTCCACCCAAAAATGACAGAAAAGACATGCGAATATCTACTTCCGTTCCCAGTTGTTTCAGTATACCTAATGGCCTTGATACCTTCGAATCCGGCTACCTTACGGTGAGTAGGGAGCTCACTAGACTCGGGGAGTCCCTACAGACTCAACCCCACCCACGAAGAGGGCTGCTGAGGCTGGCAAGTCGGAGTCAACTGTAGAGTTGACTCACAACAGGTTGTTCGCGAGCATGCAGGTGGGGAGACAATCCCTGGAGGGATTAGTCTCGTTTACCCTGATCCACGTGACACATCCAGGTCACTGCGCATGGGAAAAATGGTAATTTGCACCGTTGCGAGCCAAGTTCGCCTGGAGGCTCTGGGTAGACATGGCGTTGCACCATCAGTTGGGGCCATCCTTTGTGGATATTAGCTAAGAGTGATTAAGTGATGATGTGGTGATTAACGTTGGTCAGAACAAAATTATCTTACAAAATTTGTAGTTAATTAATGGAAACTCTGATGATAGCAAAATTACATATTAAATTGCTCAGAGAAACGAGTAGAATCTGAATAAAATATAATCAAAGTATAAATATGCTTCCTATTCCAAAAGTATATGCAATATATGTTTTAATGAGATTAATAGAAAGGAAAACCTAGATTCCTTTAATAAGATGCTAATTGGGTAAATTCATTTATGTTGAGTTAATACATGATCTTTTCATGTATAATGAAGAAATCGTTGATAATGATGAATACTTGAAGTTTCTAGATTAATAATCTTATACATGCAGATTTAGGGTTTTAAAATAATGTGAGTATCATGCTATGATCTTAATGCTAGTAATATGATCTAGGTAACACAGATAACTAATATGTTTAAGACGATGATTAGGGTTTCACCTAATATGCTTAACTAAAGGTTGTAATCTTAGAAATCATGACATGATGGAATTAGGGTTTGAGACCCTTATTCCTAGTCCAACCATGAGACAACCCTAAAACCTAGTTTAGGAGCAAATCTAGATATAATTAATATAATGAGAATACATGGTGATACATATGTAAAATGCATGTTTTAGATAATATTGATTGAATGCTTTATTTCTTGGATGTTTGGATGCACTTTTAAAGTACATGAGATTCTGCATGGTTTCTGTAATGGCATAAGGTACATGGTTACGCTTATGAATACATGTATCAAATTCTGAGTTTGCTGATGTTTCTCAACAAGATTGAATGAATGATAAACTGCTTGCTTGTTCATTTACTTCTTGCAGATTATAAAGTTCCTATGAGTATCATGTAAAGTAAATAGCAATATTCTGAACCCTAGGTTAGACTGATCTCAAGGGTAATGCACACAAGCCCGGGAGGGATGATGATTAAACCTGAGGTATTAGACTAGATATGGGTTAGAATATAAAAGCAAGTTTATGTTCTTATGTTCAAATAAAAGATGTTTGTTTATATGTGTACTTGTGATTATTGGATGAACCCATGTACCAATATAGAAATATAATGGCCGCGTATTTGTTTGTCGGTGTTTTAGGTATTAGGCATACTTGATTTGTGAACGTGAGGTTACAAATAAAGATGATGAAGACACTAAAGTTATTCATGGAGGTTTAGTCATAGTGGTATATCTTCACACATGTATAAGTTAATTCTTTCTAAAATTTATGTAACTCCTTAGAGGAGCTTTCTATGCAAACATATAAATATTTATCCAGTAATGGAAATTGTTTACTATTATGTATTATTTCTTAAATCTGATCCTCAAATTTATGAGTAATGATCTGCGTCTTTAAGATCTTTTGGGCCCTCAAAAGTGCGGGTCATTACAACTTTATTCTAGTTACAGTTATATCACATGTATTAGGGTTTATAAAGCATAATTTGTAAGAAACCCAGATTTTTGACCTTCTATGAAAACCTTTGATTTAGGACTCAAAACCTAGACCAATCAATTATTTGGATTCTCTTGATTAAGAAAACATATTTATTTCTTACACTGGATTTAAAATGAATTGGTTATATATTTTAAGACTTTTTATATAACACCAAAACATGGATGCAAAACAATACTTAAAAACCATAAAATCATATTCTACTCAAAAAATGCTTTTTAACAATTATTTATTTGTATTTTTCTGATAAACCTTCGATTTACTATGAATTATATAAAACTGACCAATAGTAAAATGAAAAAATCCACATCAGATTAAGGACCAGGATATCCATTTGCGACCCACTTATCTAACTGGCCAATGGAAAATCGTCATGTTAGTGTCGTGTTCTCAAAACATAAGGGCGAGTGGTGACAAGAGGAAAATCTAAAAATGCCCTTGTACTAATGATTATTCGATTAATATCATGAGGGTACCAAGGTCATAATGTAACTCAATTTGTTCCCCTTTGCTCTCTGCCCCGATGAGTAGTCATTGAGCTCTGAGGTTCGAGACCTCCAGGAAGGATGGGCCTTGCTCACAAGTCCAGGGATTGTAGTGATTCTCCATCCCCTGGCGTAATCGAGGAGCTAACTGGGAAACTCTGGCGTGCACTGGAGTTCTAACTCCATCACTGCCGCCATGGCTTGCAAGATGTGGGAGGAACCAAATGATATGGCCTAAAACTCTCAAACAGTGAGGGTGAAGAACAAGCATACATCTGCGAGGATTCCGCTAAATCGAAGGCATCACCTCGTGCAGAGAAGGGAAGCTATGTTCATCATTCTTCAGAAAGTAGCGAGAAACAGGGGAAGAGCAAACCACGATCAAACCCACTAAAAACAAGGAACTAATCCCCTACTAGAGTCTCCAAATCATTCTCAGAGGCAATGTAAGGTCAACGAGTGAGTTTCAATGATTGGACAAGTGCCAAAACAATGAGGCGCTTAATCGCCAGCAAGGGCTCAAAGATGAGTTATAGGTTATGGCAATTGGGTTCGTCGCGGATCGAAACAACAATAAGGAAACAAGGAGTGAGGTCCCTCGATGTTTACCTGGTCGTCAATTGCACCTGAGATGGAGAAGGAGGCTGGGTCTGAACCGAGGTCGTCGGAAACTAGAATCGAGTAGGTCGGGGACCCTGAGGTGCTAGAGGCCAAATTGGGCAGGTCGGAGAGATGGGTGATCTCCAAGGATCGTGCTTGACCTCTTAAATAGTCATGGGATACATGTAGCTTGCTCTGTAAGATGGGGGCGACGAGAAGAGCAAAGCCCTAAATGGGCGTTTCTCGATTAGGGTAGGCAACCCCACAAAACCATGGATGGTTCGAATCGTGTGAGTGCTATGGTTTTGTTGGAGAAGGAATTTTGAGAAATGGAGGTGAAATGAGGGAGAAAGAGACCAGCGAAGGAAAATGTCGATCCTATGAAACCGTCGGGGGTAGAAGACAAAGTTGGAAGCGTTGGATCAGTATAGATCTCAGATGATTTAATACAGACAGTTGAATGGTGTGTGTGAGGGATGAGGCACGTGACGATGCAAAAATAAATGGGACTTTAGCGTTACACATCACATTAATGAAATCGATTGTAAATCTTGGTCACACTACAATCAATTCTTATAAAATCTATTTGGAGGGTCAAAGATGGGTCAAATGACCTCAAATTTGGATCATAGGCTAATATTAATGCCTAGATTAATGCTATGCAATTAGACTTTCATTTTACACGAGATATGACCATTAACCATTATATTGACCATTAATATATATATATATATATATAAATGTATTAAAGAGGGTGAATTAATATGAAAAGGTTTTCTAATTAAATCTTTGGGTGAATATTCGAGATAGACATTATACACTCATTCAAGATTCATGTCACACCTCTTATTCTCCTTTTTATGCTTTATTAACATGTAAGAGGAGAGAGAAAAGAAAAGAGGATTATGCTCTCATTAACTAAATCAATTCCACATTATTACTCATTTCTTGTCCCAAAAAGTTATAAAAACTCT
The DNA here is from genome assembly GCA_963693085.1 of Alisma plantago-aquatica. Taxonomy (NCBI): domain Eukaryota; kingdom Viridiplantae; phylum Streptophyta; class Magnoliopsida; order Alismatales; family Alismataceae; genus Alisma; species Alisma plantago-aquatica. The sequence goes on along the minus strand of OY856414.1, from coordinate 938,885,890 downwards.
AAATTAATATAATCTACTAATTATCTCTCATTAATGGTTATTTTGTATTATTAGACTTTAATTAAAATACTAGTTGAGATATTTATGCAAAAACCCATTCATTAAAATGAATGTGGGTCAAATATAATTCACATCATTAAGTATTGCTCAATTTCAACTTTGAGGACAAAGATGATAGAAAAGATAGGAAAATTTAGGGAAAAAGGCCAAAAGAATATGAAGGAAATAAAATCTTAAAAATGAATTAAATTACAAATAAACCCAAGATTCAGTATGTTACAACGACAATCCTGGGAGCTCCTTGGCACGACCGCGCTAGATAGCACATCCATGGTGCTGAGGTTGTTGTAGCTGCTCCTCAACCTGGATTCTATTGTAATTTTTTGTGTTTGCAGCACAACCGTTCTGTGTCATAATGTCCGTGCTGGGGGCTAGGTCGGCACTTTGAGCTTCAAACTTCATAATTCATAGATCTCTTTGCTTTAGATCGACCTTTGGCCATGAGGGGTAGGTTGGGGGAGCTCTAGGACCTTCTTTGGACTCCTTAATGGGTGGAGAAATCCTAAGACATCTTTCTTCTCTCACGTCTATCCAAGGCATGACCCAAGTACTTAAAATACATGCAAAGAGTGTCCATAAGTACATTCAATATAAAATTATTTATTAGGAAAAATAACTTCCATTCTATCATGTCTAGATGTGATTGAAATATAAGAACACACAAGATGAAGTCCTAAAATAGGACTGCCTCAAATAATGTGCTCACTCTAAAGTGACACATGTAAGGATATTTGAGCGAGTTTTTTTTTTTGAGTCTCTTACTCTTCTTTCTTAACATTGTGTATGGTACATCGTTGGTCAAAATAAGTTTCAAATGATTCCTTTCCTTCTAGCCAACCTTACTCACCGTTATACGCTAATCTTATCTATTTTTTTTTCAAATAACCTCATACTATGATTTCAAAATAATCTAATATTTCGAATATGTGCAATGCACGAATATGTTAGTGTTTTATAGATTATATGCAAGTGCGGACGACAAATTGAATGAAGAAACAGCTAATAATTGTGTGTACTGTTGCAATACATGAGATATAGAATAGGAAATGCAATTAGCCATCATTCTCTCTCCTCACCCAAATAAGATTTCACTGCCGGAATCTGGAAGACTTCTAGGCGGCATGGATATGGCCGGCGCTGCAGCAACTTCTCAGAGCTCGTACTGTTGTTGCTCCTCTGCCAGTGTTACTGCTTCCGCTCCCCTTGTCCATTCCTGTTCCCCTCCTTGTGCTCTATTCAACACCAGCCACCGCCGTCACCTTTGCTGTTCTTCAGTCGGTCCCGACTGGCTTAGAGTAGCCACTACGGCCGGCGCTGCTCAGGTTCGGGCAATACCACCCATCCCCATGTTTGCTTCTAACGCTGCCACTCGTCTCTATTGCAATGGCACTGGCGTCACGACTTGTACTGCTCCGGCCTGTCCATCCCCGCCTCATTCCGCTGCTATTTCTTTGCCCCAACTGCCCACCTCTTTCTTGTCCAACAACAACAAGTGGAAGAAGTCCAAAGCGAAGGCCGATTTGGACAGGAAATACAATCGCCGTCAGCCATCTTCTTCATCCCTTGCTCCCAATGGCAAGGGTTACTCCTCTAAACAATCTCGAGGGGTCCATAACGGTACCCCCGAACAAGACGCCGACCCTGGCAAGGGGAGGCGCCGTGGCAGGGGCAAAGATAATAACATTCACGAGGACGAGTTCCACGATAGCAAGGGTGCCAACGAAAGGCTCCACCGCCATGTACGTCACGGGGAACTGGATGAGGGCCTCCGCTTCCTTGAAAACATGTTCACGCTTGGCAAGGAGATCCCCGACATCATCCCATGCACCAGCCTCATCAGGGGCTTCTGCCGTCTCGGTAACACGCACAAGGCCACTCGCGTGCTGCAGATCCTGGAGCGCTCCGGTGCCTCTCCTGACGTGATCACCTACAACGTCATGATCAGTGGCCACTGCAAGACAGGTGAGCTCGACCATGCCCTCAGCCTCCTTCACCGCATGCCTTCACGGGGCGTCCCTCCAGATGTGGTCACCTACAATACCCTCTTTCAGTCCCTGTGCGAGAGGGGCAGACTCTCCAAGGCACTTGAATTGCTCGACCATATGCTCCACACAACAGGTCGAGCCCCTGACGTCTTCACCTATACCATCCTCATCGAGGCTGCTTGCAAGGACACCAGTGGCGGGGGCGGCGTTGCTCAAGCGATGAAGCTACTGGACGAGATGCGCAGTAAAGGTTGTGTCCCTGATGTTGTCACCTACAATGTCCTTATCAATGGTATCTGCAAGGAGGGACGCATAGATGACGCCATCAAATTCCTTGAAGCCATGCCCTCTGTATATGGTTGCAACCCGAATGTCATCACACACAACATCATCCTCCGCAGCATGTGCAGCACCGGTCGGTGGCAGGACGCTGAGAAACTCTTGGCTGGAATGGTCCAGAAAGGTTGCTCCCCGAGTGTGGTCACGTTCAATATTCTTATTAATTTTCTCTGCCGAAAGGGTATGTTGGCTCGTGCAATCAACATCCTAGAAAAGATGCCTGAGCATGGCTGCACCCCAAATTCCTTGAGCTACAACCCCCTGCTCCATGCTTTCTGCAAGGAGAAGAAGATGGACAGAGCCATTGAATATGTTGAGAAGATGGTCTCTAGAGGCTGCTACCCTGACATTGTCACTTACAACACCTTGCTCACTGCACTATGCAAGGATGGTAAGGTAGATGCTGCTGTTGAATTGCTCGGCCAACTTGGGGCTCAGGGCTGCTCCCCTGTATTAATCACATACAACACTGTCATTGATGGCCTCTCCAAGATGGGCAAAACCAATAAGGCTTTAGAGCTTTTGAAAGAGATGAGGTCCAGGGGTCTCCGCCCTGATATTATCACTTATTCATCACTGGTTGCAGGGCTGAGCAGGGAAGGTGAGATACAGAGAGCAGTAGACGTCTTCTCCGAATTGCAAGATACAGGGATCAAAGCCAATGCTATTACCTACAACTCTATCATCTTGGGCCTGTGTAAGGCTCGCCAAACAGAACGTGCGATTGACTTCTTTGCATACATGGTCTCTCAAGGATGTATGCCAACTGAGTCTACTTATACAATTCTGATAGAAGGGATTGCCTATGAAGGTCTGCCTACAGAGGCCTTGGAATTGCTCAGCGAGTTGAGTTCCAGGGGCGTTGTGAAGAAATACTCTTTACCAAATGTGGTAGTTAACGTCTAACAGTAGAATGAAATCGTTTTGCGTCTGCAGTTTGCAAGTGGATCCAGTACTCTGTGCCATAGCACCAGGTCTTCTCTCCCTAACAAATTTTCATGCGATCTCTTTGAACTTCTTTGCTTAGAAAGTTAAATTGACTTGATGTAGTTCTTTAGGAAATAATGCAGCTTAATTTAATCTGCATGATCTTACATGGAAAAGGACATTTTCAAACTTGAACCTCATCATAAACATGCTTTATTTTCATATTCTTGTTAATTTAGAATCTTCCTTAATAAGCAATGCCAGCTGCTGCATTCGTTTTATGAAATTCTCCGTCACAACCCGCACTAACGCCTAGACTTGAAAATTAACATGATAACTTCAGAATTACTTTTAATAAACCTTGTCTCGTAAACTTTTTCTTTGAGTTAGCTTTCAAATTTTCATATCTTCCTCGTGCCTAAAATCAAAGTGTTGGTTGGTTAAACCAACACAAGTATGCTAAATCTGTCATACATGCTAATGTTTTGAAAAAAAGTGTAAACTTTCTAAATAATCACAATTTTCTAGCTCGATAGTCACTTCAACCTCATCGTTTTATCGTCAACCAGTATAACGTAGCTGTTTGGCACTAGCATCTTTACGGTTGGGTGAACAAAGTAGCTAATAATCAGTCTATATGGAGTATGTATAAATGGTAACTGAATCCAGACTGGCCGTTTTCTTTGGTTTCCCTCTCTCCCTATATTTCTATTCTTGTCTCTCTCCCTTTTTCTATTATCTCCCAATTTGCCCAGTACTGAGGTGAAGTCCTAGCAAAGTTGCATAGAAAAGGAAATGACTTGTAGCCTTCACCGTTAGGGGAGTATGATTCTATGTTGTAAAGCTGTTCAATGGGCAAGTATTGTTTTGAGCTGATACCACATTGGGTTGAGTCAAATTTCTTACTGAATAGTAGCTAATTAGTTGCTAGTGAGTAGGCATACATTAGTTTGTGGTGTTGCCCAACTGGGCCTAAAGTCATGGAAATGCTGGCAGAGCAGTTGTACAGAGTCACCTATACATATTGTGTGGAGGAAAAGTGAGAATTCATGGAGACTAATTAGCAAAATTTTCTATGAGCTTTCTCAACTTATTCAATATTCTATCTCCAACTAGTCAACAACCAGGACAGTCTGCGCGTGCTCATTGTTGGGAGTTATGACTTGAGGCACAACAAAGTGGTGTCACAGACTCACAGCGACACCAGCGGAAACTTTTGGGTGACTTAAGAGTCAGTTAGTCTATAGAGTGGAGCTCGAGACAGAAATTTGCTTGGTGAATCGCCAATTCTCATAGAATTTGGGTGCTACCAAAAGGCAATATAAGAAGTAATCCTCGAGACAAAACTAGGAGATTATTTAGTTGATCACGGGACATTGAGAGCAGTCTCAGAAATATATAGGAGAGTTAAAGAATATCAATCTATCTCAAAGGAGTGATATTGCGATGATAGCTCACCCTGATATGATCATTGAAGATGCTCAAAGACACCATTATGGTATGGGATCTGTTCTTCCAAATTGATTGAAGATTGAAATACATTAGTGAAAGATGGTGATCAAGTGACATGCATCTGTTGGGTGAAATTTTTTTATTCCAATTCCATGGCATGAAGGCAGATCTGAGTAAAATTGGATATGACTTCCTTCTATGGTTGTATCTCATCAGTGACTCTTTAAGTGGTGGCATTGTATTGAAAAGACACTTCCATCCTCACTTGGTGGGAATATGAGCTGAATCTTTACAAAAGGATGGGAACTAATATAAATAAATATATGACTGGTGAGTTCTTCAAAGCGTGTACGGACTAAAGACCACTCAGTTCACAACTACTTAGTGAAATTTGTGAGGCTCACAAATAAATTGCCAAGCCTATCAGTAGCATACTGTGTGAGTGGCCTAAAATCTATTCAGGGGTTAATATGGATGCAAAAGCCCCAAAGCATGGTCAATGTTGCGGGCAGCTTTAGCAGTGAAGAAAATTTGTACTCGTTAGTTCTTCAGTGGATTGTTAGCAAGAGGAAATGAGTTAGTGCCAGCTTTGAAGTAGTCGACTACGGAGAAGGAAAAGTATCAGCATCTGCATTGTCTTTGCTTCAAATGCAATGAACAGTGATTTCCAGGTTTCAAGTGCAAGATCAATGATAAGGTTTTTCTAAGTTCAGCAGGGTTCAGATTATGAAGAAAAGATTGGAGAATGAAGATGACCAATCTCATGCAGATGGATGGATAATTGAGTCCTTGGAAACCCTCTGAAACAGTGATAATCATCATATTCCCTGTTCAAACCATCCCTGAAATCATGACTCCACAAACGGCGAGGTAAAAAAGTTACAACTAGACATCACTCAGTGCAGCTCCATCTAATACAGGGAGTAGTGTACCCATGATTTCATCACTCCCAACATAGCAAATGGATGCAACTTCATGCTGATAATACCAAAAATATAAAGTTATGGCAGCAGATGGTGACAACATGGTTGCATCATTTTGTCTGCAGGAATGAAAATATAGCTCACTTATCTTAGAATGAACTCCTTATGTAGGCCCCCCGGGGATATAATTTAGTTTTGGGAGTAAGATGGCAATGTGGAGTTAGTCCTTTTGTTAGGTATGTGTGTGTGTGTGTTTATATATATATATATATATATATATATATATATATATATATATATAGAGAGAGAGAGAGAGAGAGAGAGAGAGAGAGAGGCTAGAATACACTCGAGTGTATTCGGAGCAGAATACACTCAAGTAGTTTTTCATGATGCAATATTTTTTTTAAAAATCTAATCCGTTGATCTTCTTAAACATGTTGTGAATAGCTCATACGGAAAATTTGAGCACATTTGGACATTTATAGGTCATGTTATAAAGACCGCAAAAATTATGCATTTCAAATTAGTTTCACGCGTCGATTTTGTTGCCCTCGGATGAGTGATTTACACTCAATCCAAATGGGCTTAAAATTTGTATGTAGCCTAATAATAGTATGACGGTGAAGATCAATGGTTTACATCTTACAAAAAATAGTCTTGATATGCAAGCACACTTGAGTGTATCCGTGTGATCTATACACTCGAGTGTATTGATGGAGCTTCCACTCACGTGGAGTTGCGTGCACCACTAAAAATCCTAGAGATAGTAAGTCTCTAAGTTTAGCCTTGCGTGTGCTACAATAAGATCTCCACCCACGTACGCTAAGATATGTGGAAAACTTATTGTAGTACAGTTGAGGGTCGAATCCACGAGACAACGGCCTTGTTAAGGATTAACAAGATGGAAAATGTTATAATTGTATTTATCTACTTAGGAGTTGATGTTTAGATCGAAGAGTTGGGTTGATGATTAAACTAATATGCAAATGTAAATTAAATGGCAGGAGAGTAAAATTAAGGTTGTAAACAATATTTAGAAAACCACTAGGATGTGATCAAGTTTCACCACCACTACACATGGATCATAACATACATCATAATAACATGACTTGCAAAAGGGGCTAATCAGTTAGTATCTTTGTAGACTTAGCTTTCTTTCGAATAGCCAACTACGAGAAACGTTGCAATGCCAGCCATCCCCGAACAAATGATCACTTACTTTGCATCACTCCCTTCGCAAAATGTGTTCCTCGACCTGTCAAAGTTGTACTTCCATACGTCAACTGATTCCATTTCATAGTATGAAAGTACAACAATGGAGGTGAGTTTACTCCACTCCTTGAAAAACGCTCCTAGATACCGAAACAGATATATGATGACTACATACATCAAGAACTAACATACAATAGATAATCGAATCTAAAAGCACAAACGTAGACAATTCGTACTAGTAGATAATAGGTTACACAAGTTGGTGATCAAGCAACTAGCGTTCATCAAACGATTGATGTTGAACTGAAAAGATAGTATTTCTCTATTGCAAACTCATGAATTACAATGCATGAAATGAAAACATGGGTAGCGGGGCTACTCCCCGTACCATAGTGTATGGAACTACTCGCTCATGGCAAGAACAAAGAAGGAGACAGGAGAAGAGAAGGAAAACATCATCTCCACGTAGGAGGAAGGTTGACCCCTTGGAGTAGTAAACAACTGTCTTCACACTGCGTGGTTGCTTTGGTGATGAATCCTTCACTCCCCACCATCTATGTCGATGAGAGAGAAAGTAGGCTTATGGATGGAGTGTGGATCTTAGACCGACAGCGTTGGGGCGAAAGATGAAGGAAGAAACAACTCTGGAACAAATGAGGCAGCCTTTGGGCGTCTCCCCCTTTGTCCCTGAATGAGGACCCCTTGAGTCCTATTTATAGGCTCCAAGGATCTTGAACGGTCTTGAGAACTTTTGGGTCTTCACGGTCTCGAGATCGTTAAGCATCCTCACGGTCTTAGAGGACCGGTTGGGTTTTCGCGGTCTTGAGACTGTTAAGCGTCCTCACGGTCTTGGAGACCGGTTGAGTCTTCGCGGTCTTGGAGACCGGTTGAGTCTTCGCGGTCTTGAGACCGTTAAGCATCCTCACGGTCTTGGAGACCGGTTGGGTCTTCGCGATCTGGAGACCGGTTTGAGTCTTCGCGATCTGGAGACCGGTTTGAGTCTTCGCGTTCTTGAGACCGTAAAGCATCCTCACGGTCTTGGAGACCGGTTGAGTCTTCGCGGTCTTGAGATCGTTAAGTATCCTCACGGTCTTGGAGACCGTTTGAGTCTTCGCGGTCTTGAGACTGTTAAGCATCTTCACGGTCTTGGAGACCGGTTGGGTCTTCGCGGTCTGGAGATCGGTTTGGTTAAGACTTTTGTGATTTTTTTTGTGTTTATCTGTAGGAAGAAAAGAGAAATATCAGTCTATTGATATATTTACAATAAAGCTAGAAAGTTAAGTATTTAATCTAATTTATCTAAGGAACAATATGGAAAATTAAGAAAAACTATTAAGATAACATCACAAAATGGGAGGTTATCACCCCCCTAACTTAGAGTCTTGCTTGTCCTCAAGCTGGAAAGAGCTAAGGCACGCAGTGGCGAGGCGATTTTATTTAGTGAAGATTTCCATACTCTTGCTTCAGTTCTATACCAGAGATCCCCTTAAGTTTTTGTTGAGGCTTCTACTTACTCTGGCTCTTTCAGGTATCGGGAGTTGCGTGGTCATCAAGTTTCTTCCTTGTCACGTAACTCTCATTGGGACCACCTTTTCCTTGACCGTATAATGTGCATGTCTTTGACTCTAAGTCAGTTTTATACTTCTTTAAAATCCTACTGGAAGCTAAAAAGGTATGAGGGTTGGCTGAAGGCTGGTGTGTAACTCCCCCTTCGAGGGGGGAGGGTTTATCTAAACTTTAGGGTCTTACTACCAGGCGCGACACATCTGCCTTTGTGAGGGCAGTTGAATGTTCCGGCCGGGCAAGACCTTTGTCAGCTTTTCATATATTTAGGGACTTTAGAATCTTACTACCGGGCGCGACACATCTGCCTTCGTGAGCGCAGCTGAATGTATCGGCCGGGCAAGACCTTTATTGGTTTTTCATATAAGTCCTTATACATGACACAACTCTCATGTTTTTATTCAACACTCAAGCTTTTATTCATATGCTCACCGGCTTGGGAATTGGGTATTTAGGGATTTTGTTTGGGCTGCCAAGCCTCTTTTTGAAAAGAAGAAAACTGTTCCCTAGAGTTTCCGTCATGCACTTGTTCCGGTTTCGTACTTGGCGGTCCACTTACGAGGTTCCTTGATTTAGATTTCACCTGGTTCCCTCCCGTCCTTGAGAACGTTTGGCTTGTTTCGGCCGCAGTTTTGACCTGTGGAGAGTCTGATGTAGAACTGAAGCAAATGCATGGATATCGAGTGTAGAGGTGATTTATTAATTCGCCATTACATGACTAAATGCTACTATGTAAGTGCTTCTAAGGACTACTTAGTTTCTAACTTAGCTAGGGGTGTCCCCTTACCTAAGCGAATGTTGTCTTATGTACATAAATTATTTTATCAAAGAAATTATCAGAAAATTTAAACAAAAAGAATAATTTGTGCGAAAAACAAAGGTAAATGATTAAAGGAGAGAAGAGAAGTTTTGAATGTAATACCTCTTCCCTTGCCCAGTGTACTCCCCCCTAACTTATCACTCACTCTGTCCCCAGAGTGTCAAGGTGATAGGTTGAGAAGTACATGGGCAAGGGTGTCAAGGTTATGTTAAACCCTTGTTGGCTCCATGAGAACGGAGCAGATTGGCGGCGAACTTCCCCCGTAATGCGTGATAGTCCACATCCGTGATGTCCTCAACGCGTTTGTCAAGAACGGTGAGGGTATACATCCAGTAAAGGACATGGAATCCGCAGTCGTCAAGGAAGCACGGACACTTCTAGACAGCCCCCGTGTCCGTGTCGGACACATTTCAGACACGGGCACTTCCCAGACACGGCCCAAAACGTTTTGGACACGGCTGGGACGTGTCCAGTTCAATTTAGTTTTTTTCAGCACACCGGACACAGCTGGACACTGCCCGGACACTTCCTGGACACTTCACTACAGCAGATGCTGCTGTAATACCATATTTGACGATGCAAATTTTGAATATACAGCTGCTGTTCATGTCCTATCACTGAGAAAATGTCACATAGAGCTAAGATCTGATCACAATTATAAGCAAATCTGTTGAAAGAAAAAACAATATGTAAAGTCTAAGCACTGAATCAGATACTATGAATCAAATTATGGTCTAATAAGCTGGTTAAATGAGTAATATGAACCTCATATATATAAATATTATATTATGTAATATACTATATTTACAAAAACTACATGTTTAGTTTTGTTCTTCACATTATATCTACTACACACACAAAGACACACCTCTACATGCATATAAGATTATATATATAAATATGAATCAAATTATGGTCTAATAAGCTGGTTAAATGAGTAATATGAACCTCATATATATAAATATTCTGTAATATACTATATTTACAAAAACTACGTGTTTAGTTTTGTTCTTCACATTATATCTACTGCACACACAAAGACACACCTCTACATGCATATAAGATTATATATACATAGATACCTTAATCTGGACAAACTTAAAAATAAATTCCAGTTCATACATCATACATCCACACATATTGATATATTAAAAAAATATTTTCCCCTCATCCAATGCCGTGTCCGTGTCCTACATTTTTGAAATTTGCCGTGTCCCGTGTCCGTATCCGTGTCAGTGTCCGTGTCTAGAAACGTGTCTGTGCTTCCTTGGCAGTCGTTAGATTCTCTAATTTACTGGGGACATCTGTGGCAGAAGGCTGGGCGCTTGAAATGTGCTCTGTTGTACGCCTTTGTGTGCTCGCCTAGAAGATTGTGTAGTTGTTCGGCACAGTCCTTTGCCACTTCCTCCGTGGGCGTCTTTGTTATGATGTTATACTGTCTCTAGTTTGGATTGATCTGGCTATCGGAACTGTTGTAGATAGTTGTAGTTCCGTTGTGTAAGTTTGTTGCCAACAACATCCAATGCTCAGAGTGAAGGAAGGGAAACAAGATGAACTTTGGAGTCGTATGTTTAAGGTATGAAATAAGAGCTTCTGTGGTTCCGAAGTTCTTTGATCCAAGCAAATCATCCTTCAGGTATGCGGACGCCATGTAAACCGTAGGTAAGTCCCGTGCTAAAAGATATTGGTAGGCGGCCATCACGCTCACGAACATTGTACCTTTTACTTGTACGGTCTCGCGGAGGGCATCAGCCATTACAAGAATATTCCCTTCGAGAAAAACAAGCTCGTCATTCTCTGCATATAGCCGAGACATGATGAGTTTGAGTTCATTATCAGAAAGACTCTTACATGGGTCGAAATTCGGAAATGTCAGTTTTATTTCCGAAAGGGGCACCATATCTTTGGGGAATCTGTTGATGATAGCTCCTGTTAGTAGATCTATGTCCCCCTTATCTTCCGCCATATCAAAAGTGTAAGGGTCCCGTTGATGTTTTTCTGGGACCGTGGCGGTTTGTTGTTGTGGTTGCTCCAACTCCTTTAGAATTTGTCTGAAAGGTTGCTTTTGTGGACGTTGGATAGCAGAGAATAAATAACGGGGTACGTCATCATGCGCCATTGTCGGGTCCTTGAAGAACTGTCTGTCGCAAATGAGCTCCATGGCGTATTGTCCCCGTAAAGCATGCATATCTTCTGTAGCTAGCTCGGTAAAGGGGATATTTCGGTTGAGGGCTTCAATGAATCTGATTGTGTAGAGAGCGCAGTCCCCTGAGCCTTCTAGTGCCTGAATGGTTGGGTTGATGATCTTGAACCATGGTTGGCTCCAGCCGTGTGCAAGAGATGGGAAGGCGGCCCATATAACTTTGAGAAGCCGGAAGGGAATGCATCGCGCTTCTCCGGCTTCTGAACCAGTGAAGTTAATGGTTCCCGCCTTAAGCTCACTGGCACAGAAATTGTACACCTTGGCGTCGCGAGCCTCGGTGTCAACGATAATGAGGAGCCAGTGGCCAGAAACTTTGAAAGACACCGTGATGTAGCGTGCTTTTCTCGCGAGACCCGTTTGCAGCCGCTCGATGGATTTTGCAACTCCTTATTCAATAGGCATAATGCTAGAGTAGGTGAAGCATTAAAAACTGACTGCTTTTTCTTTGGGCTCCGAAATTCCTCTATTGCGTTGGCAAGCAGGACACGGAAGATAACCATCTTCACCGCCGACTGCGGTTGTAGAAGAACACGGAAATCTTCGCGTGTCAGCTTGCATTTTGTCTGTGTTATTATAGAGGATGCCCCCCTATCCTTGGCATCATCTACAATAGTGTTTAAGATGAAGATGTCCTGAACATCTAATGTAGAGATGGCCGCCAAATCTATGCCACACATCTTGTGAGGTAGGGGTGGCGGCGGGGGAAGGTCTTCTGGAGGAAGAAGTGGAGTCTGTTCATTGTAATCAAAATATTTTGGCAGATCTTCATTCTCTTCAGTGTCGGAGTCGAGTTGATCGTTGGTGTCGAGACTCACTCTGTCAGAATCCTCTTGTTCTGGGGGGATGACTGCAGCTTGCCCCAAGGCAGATGGTTCGGGAAGCGTGAAAGCTGCTGCTAGCGGGCTAGTGTTGGTTTCCAGTATGCATTGTTGAAACTCAGCAAAAGCTGCGTCTTTGGCAGTGTCCCCCAGAGAGCCCATAGCAGAAAAATTGAAGAATTGGTCTGCATAGGACATTGTGACGTTGTCATTGTTGTCAGGAGCACGATGGTCTTCAGAATCTTTGCTACCACCCTCTCTGTGGTCTCCACCGTCTCCCCGTTTTGTCTTATCTGCTCCTCGGCTGGTGCCCTCTCCAACATTGCATGGGTCGTCCGGTTGGTCGTCTGAAAAGGAGTTGTCGGCGTTGGAGTCAGCCGAGGAATCAAAATCATCGTCGTCGTTGTCGTCATCTTCGTCATCCGCCGCTTTGTCTTTGTTCTTCTTAGTGGATGCTTTCTTGCATCGCTGATGGATGGCTTGTAATTCTTCAAGTGCCACTTGTACGTGCTCGTGGGTTTCGAGCAGTGCGTCGTGGCTTTCCTTGAGATATGTGTATCTTGCTTCAGCGGAGAGGAATCGTGCTGTTAGATCAGTCACTTTTGTTTGTAGCTGATCTAAAGCGTCGTTTGCATGCTCTTTCTGGCGGCGGATGATTTGTGTGAGGCTGCTTTCCATGTGATCCATACACGTGCTCATTGCAGCTTGTTGCTGTTGAAGCGCGCGAAGGGTCGCAGGAAAATGTTTAGATTCTTTGGCGATCCTGTCGACTTGCTGGACTAACGTATCTTGCTGGCTCTTCATGCTAATCATCAACTCCGGCAGGTTACGTAAGCAGTCGTCAACTTGGTTGACTTGCTGGAAAACTGATTCCTATTGTTGTTGAATGCTTGTGAGGAGGTCCGGTAAGGTGTTAATCCGCTTGTCTATGTTGGATATCTGCATGGAAAGCCCCTGCACACTAGAAAGAATAGATTGTAAGATGTTATAAGGGTCGGTGAAGAGGGTTCGAATAGCGTCAAATTGACGTCCGAATGCCTCACCGACTTGTGAAAAGGGGGCCCCAGTGGTGGATGGGTGTGGTGGCTGGGGTCCAGGTGGAAGGGTGGTGGTGCCGTGTGAGAGAGACACCATTAGTGGACCCGCGAATAGCGTGGCGACTGTAGGAGTCACCAGCGGTATCGGGGTGGTGGCGAATGAGAAAGGTGGCGACATCTCGGATATGAAAGGTGGAACCGAGAATGCCGAGGGGAAGGTGGTGGAAGTGAAGGTGAGATCGGGCGTTGAGGTGAAAATTGGCTCGCCCGTGGGAAAAAGGAGTGAAACAAAAGATGTGGTGGAAGTTGAGGTTGTGGAGAATGGAATGCTAGTGGGTACGATTGTGGAATATGGTGGAAGAGTGGTGTGGTGTAGGGTGGTGGAAAATAGCGGAATGGTGGAAGGTGAGGTGGTGGAGGGTAGAGGTCTCGACCCCTCTATCCCTAGGATGGCGGGAGTGGATGTAGAGGTGATCCCAATATCCGGACCCAAGATGAAGGGGTCAGATGTTGGATTCAGGAAGGTATCTGCCTGGGCATAGTCACAAATTCGGTATTCGGGATACGTACGGTGGAGCTGAAAAATTCGGAATTCGGGAATTATGCGGGAAATTCGGATAAAAAACGGTAAAAGTACGGTCAAATTCGGTCAAAGTACGGTCAACTATTCGGGAAAAAGTCGGCAAAAAGTCGGCAATATATATATATATATGTATGTATATATGTATGTATATATGTATACATATATATATATATATGTATGTATATATGTATGTATATATGTATAGATATATACATATATATGTATAGATATATACATATATATGTATATATATATATATACATGTATACATGTATACATGTATACATATATATGTATATATATACATGTATACATATACATATATATACGCATGTATATATATACATGTATATATATATACATATGTATATATACACATATATATATATATACATATATACATGTATATATGTATATATACACACACACACACATATATATATATACACATATATATATATGTATACATATATACATATATAGATATACATATATATATATATATATAGATATGTGTATATATATATATATGTATGTATATATGTATATATATGTGTATGTATATATATATATGTATGTATGTATATACTTTGGACATATATATATATATATATACACATATGTATATACTTTGGACATATATATATATATATACACATATGTATATACTTTGCACATATATATATATATATACCACCGTACAGTAGCGAATAAAACGGGAAAAAAACGTTTAAAACGCGAATAAAACGGAAGTCGCGTTAAAACGCGAATAAAATGCGAATAACGCGTATAATACGGCAGGACAGTATTAAACGACCGTCACATACAACAGCTGAATTATACACGTTTAAAACGCGAATTTTTGAAAAAAACGCCGATTATTGTGACTATGTGCCTGGGGGTGTTCTGCCTCTGGGGTGATCTTGGAAGTGGGCGTCTCAGACTGCTGTTGCTTATGTGTTCGCAGTTTGGACGGCTGTGTCACCGGTATTTTCTTTGGCTGTGTTGTGGGAGCTGTGACACTATGCTCCATTCGCCCTTCTGTCGCTTGTTCCCCCTTCCCTTTTACAGAGGCTAATAGACTAGCCAACTCCTCTTGAGTGAACATATATTTGTCTTTATCATAATCAGCGAGCTCGGGAAGTGGTAACAACATTCTTGATTCTTTGAAAGTGGGGCAGAAAACATAATGGAGCGTTTTATCCTTCTCTTTGATGATGTATGTGTTTTTCAGAATCTGCTCGTTGGTTAGGTTGTCACCTTTTATCAATGTACAGTTCTTGAGTGGTCCGTCCATCTTGTGGTATATCAGAATTGTAGTCACGTGACCACCCATGCAGATTTCCTTCCCGGGGGCATAAGATGTATGTTTATGTATCAAACGCCGTCCGATATTGACTGGCTGCCCCTTTAAGATGGACCATAGTTTGAAGAGGTCTGAGATGAGTACATTCCCGTTCTCTGTTCTAGGGAAAAATGCTCATGTTATAGTTCTGTGCAGCGCTCGCACCAGGCATGAGTGGATGTTGGAGGCTTTACAGGTATGGAATTCCAGTCAAAGATTTCCAGAAGGTGTGCCTGTTGAACAGTTGGTGATCCAAACCTGCGTCTATAGCATTCTTCAGATGGTCTGGGCTGTCGATGAAGATTTTGTTCAACAGGTGTTCAGTTAATGTAACCTACTTTCCAAAAAGCGAGGTGACGAGCTTGCGTTCACCCCCATCCCTTTGTTTGTCCTTGTCTTCCACTGGTTGTTTGGTAAGGTGGGTGAAGAATTCCAATGTGGGCTCGAGGTAGGAATTCTCGGCGACGAAGCAGAGTTTGGAGAGGTTTGCCATGTCAAGGAGATCGAGAACTCTGTTGTATACTCCCATCCTCTTCAGTATGCTGGAGCAGATGTACTTTGTTGGCTTCAAAATTTTGTCACCAACTTATAGATGTTGAATCTGAAGATCAGTTGGTGCAACTGCGGTAGTGACAGAAGGAGTTGTTTGTCCTGCCAGAATTGGTTCCCTGGAGGTCGTGGGCTGAACTTGTTTCCTTGCCCGTCTTTTTATTGGTCGTTCGGTTGCAGCCTCCTGGGCCTTCCGCTTCCCCTTTGACTTGCTGGCTGGGGATTCTTCATTGGAGATTGGCTCGTAGTCAGAGCCTTCATCAGTTGTGGATGGTTCTTCGAGATCCTCAACTGGGTCCTCCGCCAGACATTTGTTGACGCGCTCAAGGTCGTGAAGGACCTGGGGCAGTTTAGTTGGAGTTTTGCCCGTCTTTGCACACATGTCAACAATGTGTTGGAGCCTATCTCGGCGCTCCAACAACTGTTCTTTGGTCCATTGGGTTGCTTCAGCAACTTCCTTTGTAGGTGAGGCCATTCTGTAAATGTGAGCAAAAATGATATATTAGAAATATTTTGTATGAATGATGAAGAATGTGCAAAATGGTGCAAGCATCACGGTCTTAAGACTGCGAGGAGGTTATGCGGTTTAAAGATCGTGAGAAGTGAAATCGTTAAGAATAAAACCGCGAAGAGTGAAACCGTTAGGATTGAAACCGCGAGAGGTGAAACCGTTAAGGTTGAAACCGCGCGAGGTGAAACCGTTAAGGTTGAAACCGCGAGGGTGAAACCGTGAGGGTGAAACCGCGAGGGTGAAACCGTTAGGAGCATGGAACATAACTTCGACGATTTTTGGCGAAATTTCACCGAAACTTCAAACTTCGACCATAGGCGAAGTCGAATCCCAAATACTTCGGCCTCGTCCAAACTTCGGGGCGAAGTTTCTGTGATGTCGGCGAAGTTGACTTTTTTGTGTGTATTTTCGTCTCAACTTCTCCGAAGTTGTCGAAGTTTCCTCGAAGTTGGGCGAAGTTTGGTCGAAGTTGAGACGACCCAGAGCATTAATCCTAACTAGTGTCCCAAAGGCCATATAAGGCATAAGTGTTGCCTCCAACCCTCTTCACAACTTCTAATATCAATTCCTATGTTGTTTGTTGCCACTCTTTCCTAGATAGGGTGTTTTAACTACTATTTGACTGTATATTGTATAGAACACATATGGTGAACTATATTTGTATATGTGTATTGCACAGTTGACCCTTGAAACTAGGGCTAGAGAGTTGTGAATTGTGTTTTGTGTTAAATTAACATATATAAGATAGATGTATAACATATATAGTAGTTTTCAATTAAAGTTTCCTTCAAATTCACATCATTTTCTTCAAAAAATGGCATCGAAGTTTGTCGAAGTTTGCGTCTAAACTTCCTCGAAATTTCCACAAACTTCCACTTCCCCACCTGGCGAAGTTGACACGAAGTCGAAGTTCTGCACCATGGTTAGGAGTGAAACCGCGAGGTATCATGCGGTTTGCAAAACCGCGAGGGCCTGCTTGGTTTCGAAAACCGCGAGGATCCATGCGGTTTGCAAAACCGCGAGGGTCCATGCGGTTCGCAAAACCGCGAGGGCCTGCTCGGTTTCGAAACCGCTAGGAACCTACAGGTGCCGAAACCATAAGGGAGGCGAAGCGACGGCGGCGACGAATGTGTCGACGGTGATGGGTGCATGTTACGACGGCCGGATGTGCGGCGATGGCGAAGAAGAAAAACGCGCGCTGCGGTGATGATGTTGGTTGTGAGAGCCGTCTACCTTTCTGTAGGGTGAACCGACGGGGAAGAAGACAGAGTCGCGCGCGAAACGGGAATGCAAGAAGTGCGGCGCGAACGTTGCAGCTAGAAGCGTGTGGTGGATGGAAGGTAGTGGCGAAAGAGGTGGCGGCGAGTCTCGGTTGGCACGGGAGCAAGGAAGAGAAGACAGTGTTGCATGGGATCAAGAAAGAGGGAGCAGTGTCGCGCGGGAAAGATTCGAGAATCGAAGAAAAGAAAATGGAGGGTTTAAGGTTGTATTTATAGATACTGGGGGGACTGTTCATATTCCCTTTAGGGTAAACGGTCTCGGGACCGTTTGGGTCCAAACAGTTTCGAGACCGTGAGGACCAAACGATTTCAAGACCGTTTGGGTCCAAACCAAGGAAGCACAGACACTTCTAGACAGCCCTCGTGTCCGTGTCGGACACATTTCGGACACGGACACTTCCCGGACACGGCCCAAAACGTTTTGGACACGGCTGGGACGTGTCCAGTTCAATTTAGTTTTTTTCAACACACCGGACACAGCTGGACACTGCCCGGACACTTCCTGGACACTTCACTACAACAGATGCTGCTGTAATACCATATTTGACGATGCAAATTTTGAATATAAAGCTGGTGTTCATGTCCTATCACTGAGAAAATGTCACATAGAGCTAAGATCTGATCACAATTACAAGCAAATCTGTTGAAAGAAAAAACAATATGTAAAGTCTAAGCACTGAATCAGATACTATGAATCAAATTATGGTCTAATAAGCTGGTTAAATGAGTAATATGAACCTCATGTATATAAATATTCTGTAATATACTATATTTACAAAAACTACGTGTTTAGTTTTGTTCTTCACATTATATCTACTACACACACAAAGACACATCTCTACATGCATATAAGATTATATATATAAATATGAATCGAATTATGGTCTAATAAGCTGGTTAAATGAGTAATATGAACCTCATATATATAAATATTCTGTAATATACTATATTTACAAAAACTACGTGTTTCGTTTTGTTCTTCACATTATATCTACTACACACACAAATACACACCTCTACATGCATATAAGATTATATATACATAGATACCTTAATCTGGACAAACTTAAAAATAAATTCCAGTTCATACATCATACATCCACACATATTGATATATTAAAAAAACATTTTCCCCTCATCCAATGCCGTGTCCGTGTCCTACATTTTTGAAATTTGCCGTGTCCCGTGTCCGTATCCGTGTCAGTTTCCGTGTCTAGAAACGTGTCTGTGCTTCCTTGGTCCAAACAGTTTCGAGACCGTGAGGTCCAAATGGTTTCAAGACCGTTTGGGTCCAAATGATTTCGAGACTGTGAGGACCAAATGGTTTCAAGACCGTTTGGGTCCAAACGGCTATTGAATTTTTATATTTTTATGTTTGTTTGGATTCTTATATTAATTTTTATATTTTCTGAACGAGATTAATAGGTCTAAGGAAATAATCAAATAAGAGACTAGAAGATTGTCAAAACTAATCAAGGAAGAATTTAAACGAAAAAGAAAGGTGATACTCAGTTCTTGGGTTGCCTCCCAAGTAGCGTTTTGGTTTTACGTCGCTGGCTCGACGAGATTCTGGCTTGATCAGGTTGATGCATTGGGGTCATGAATGTCAATGGTTTGTCTTGGAGTTTTATCGGCTGGGGTATAGTATCTTTTCAGTCTGTGGCCATTAACAGTCCTTTCTCCTCCATTGTCATCAAGGATGATGACCGCTCCACTTGGGTAGATGTGCTTGATAGTGAAGGGCCCGGACCACTTCGTGCGAAGTTTACTGGGAAACATTTTGAGCCTGGAGTTGAAAAGGAGGACTTTGTCTCTGACTATAATATCCTTTCGTTTAAGGTGACCATCATGCCACATCTTAGTTTGCTCTTTGTAAATCCTGGCGCTCTGGTAAACAGACATTCTTAGTTCCTCAAGTTCTTGTAATTGAAGTTGTCTGTATTCGCCGGCACTTTTGAAATCGAAATTCAACTGTTTAGTAGCCCACCAAGCCTTGTGTTCTAATTCAACTGGAAAATGGCACGACTTTCCATACACCAAATGGAACAGAGTTGTTCCTATTGGTGCCTTGTAAGCAGTGCGATATGCCCAGAGAGCATCAGGGAGCTTGGTGGACCAATGTTCTGAAAAGCGGTAATCGGTGTACGGGTGAAGAGGGTACCGAATAGAGTATATACGGTATGCGGGAGTATAAGCGGGAGAATATTCGATTTTAATTGGTTTTGATTTTTTTTAAATATTAATCATAAAGATATGTAAATTATATTATGGGGGAGGATGACGAGTACTCAATTTTGTGGGAGTAAGGAAAAGGTATCATGGCTAATCTGTTGCATTAATACAGGAAGAAGCGGAAATTGGAGTAGGCAACAGAGTTGGGGAATTCAAGGTGAAATAGGTTGATAAAGGGAGATAAAGTGTGATTGAATCAACAATTACAGGGGGATACATAATGGTACAGGAGGTAATGACATAGGAGGAAATGATAGTGCCGATTGACGACGAATATTAGAGGAGAACAGGGTGTGGGATGGGAATAAGAGAAAAGGTGAAAGAAGGGGGATTAGAGGAGTAATTAGAGCAGGGGGATGGAGGTGAAACAGGGAGAGAGGGAATAAAAAGCGTTGAACAAGTTGCACATTTGAAATGGAAGATAGGGGGTATGTAATGCTAATGTGTGTGTGGGGGGGTCATAATAGAAGGGAGGAGAAAATTGAAACATGATTCAGTAATTGGAGGGGGAACAACACAATCGAGAGCCATTAACAAACAAAATTAAACATAATAGAAGCATCGTCACAGTAGAGCTATTCGGAGAAGAAGCTCACCTCACAGTTGATACCGCTGCCAAGAAGAGACGCCGCCGCCAAGATGAGTTGCCGCTTCCGCCAAGATGAGTTGCCGCCGCCAAGATGAGCTGCCACCGCCAACTGCAAGCTCGTCGCCTACAACAGCGGCCGAGAGCAATGTCCATGGAGGGTACCAAAGTCGATGATGGACCAGGGAGCAGGAGCCGTCGGGGGAGAGAAGGCTGTCGGGGGAGGAGATGGCCGCCAACAAGTAGGAGAGCTTAGGGGGAGAGACGAATGCAGCTGTGCATCCCTAGCTCCGTGTAGGGTTTATTGCGTTGCGAGGGAGTGGGTTGGGGTCGGGGTTGTGGGGAGGATCGGGGGAGTCGGGGTAGGGTCTGTGTAAGTGACCCTTTTTTTTTCTTTCATTGGGTCTGGTTTTAGAAAATCGGAGAATAATCGGCCTTATAATCGCCTGGGCGGCCGATTAATCGGCCCATGTCCGACTGCACGTCCGAATTGGCCTAGGCGGTTCGGTCCACCCACCAAACCGAATAATCGGCCGATTATTCGGCCGCTTAGACCGATTTCCTGAACACTGTGGTGGACCAATCTGTGCGGTTCCCGTTGACAGTCTTTTTTAAAATAGCTTTTAGTTGTCTGTTTGAGACTTCAACTTGGCCGCTTGTTTGTGGATGATAAGGCGTGGCGACCTTGTGTTTTACTCCGTATTTTCTCAGAAGGGCTTCGAAGCTTCGTTCCAAGAAATGTGACCCTCCGTCGGATATGACGGTTCTAGGAACTCCGAATTTAGGAAAGATAGTCTTTGAACAACTTAATAACCAATTTAGAATCACAAGATACAATGGGTATAGCTTCTACCCATTTGGATACGTAATCCACAACAACTAATATATAGGAGAATCCATATGATGAGGGAAATGGACCCATATAGTCCACTCCCCATACATCGAAGAGCTCAATCTCCTGCCACAGAGTTAGTGGCATTTCGTTCCGTTTGGATATCCCTCTAGAGAGCTGACATCTACTGCATGATTGTACAAATTCATGTGCATCTTTTGCTATTGTCGGCCAGAAGAAACCTGACTGTAAGACTTTAAGAGCAGTCTTCTTTGAACTCATGTGCCCTCCAGTGGGGCCAGAATGACAGTGTTCTAAGACTGGGGAGCGGAAGAGGTATGGTTCATCCCAGAAGTACTGCTTGACGTCATGGAAAAATTTCTTCCTGTCATGATAGGAAGCAGAAGGATGGACAATTCCCGTAGCCAGATAGTTTACTATGTCGGCATACCAGGGGAATCCAGTGGTGACCTTAATGAGTTGGTCATCAGGTAGAGAGTCACGGATATGTATATTATCTTCATCTTGAGCCTCAATGCGACTCAAGTGATCGACGACAACATTTTCCACCCCACTTTTGTCCTTTATTTCCAGGTCGAATTCTTGAAGCATCAACACCCAACGAATAAGTCTAGGTTTTGTGTCTTGTTTCTGAATCAAATATTTTATTGCTGAATGATCTGTGTAAACTGTAACCTTTGATCCGATCAGGTAAGAACGAAATTTCTCAAAAGCATAAATGACTGCCATGAATTATTTTTCTGTAGTTGTATAGTTTTTTGGGCCTCATCAAACGTTTTTGATGCGTAATATATCACATAGGGCTTCTTATCTATCCTCTGCCCTAGTACTGCTCCTACAGTGTAGTCACTGGCGTCACACATTATCTCAAAGAGTTGTGACCAATTAGGGGCTCTTAGTATAGACGCAAAGACTAAAGCGTTCTTTAGGGTCATGAAGCTGTGTAAACATTCTTGATCAAAATTGAAATCTGCATCCTTGGTTAACAGGTGAGTCATATGTTTGGCTATTTTTGAAAAGTCTTTGATGAATCTTCGATAAATCCGACATGGTCCAGGAAGGTTCGTACTCCTCTGATGTCTTTTGATGGTGACAACTTTGAAATGACATCTATTTTTGCTTTGTCTACTTCAATCCCTCATTCACTCACCCGATGCATGAGGATAACACCTTCTGTCACCATAAAGTGACATTTTTCCCAATTAAGGATTAGATTTGTTTCCTCGCATCTTTGCAGTACTTTACTGAGATTAAGCAAACAGTTATCAAAAGAATCTCCGTAGACTGAAAAGTCGTCCATGAATACTTCCATGATAGATTCGGTTAATCCTGTAAATATGGCGGACATACACCTCTGGAATGTAGCGGGTGCATTACATAGCCCACAGGGCATCCTCCTGAAGGCATAAGTTCCGAAAGGGCAGGTAAAAGTTGTCTTTTATTGATCTTCAGGGTGTATTGGAATTTGATAAAATCCTGAGTAGCCATCAAGATAGCAAAAAATTTTCTGGTGAGCTAGACGTTCAAGGACTTCGTCAAGAAAAGGTAAAGGAAAGTGGTATTTCCTTGTTGCCTTATTCAATTTTCTATAGTCGATGCACATCCTCCATTCGGTAACAGTCTGAGTGGGTACCAATTTGTTTTTATTATTCAAAATAACGGTGGTCCCCCCTTTTTTAGGAACTACCTGGACTGGACTTACTCATTGGGAGTCGAAAATCGGATAGATAATACCAGCTTTTAGAAGTTTTAAAACTTCGAGGCGAACTACCTCTTTAAGATTCAGGTTTAGCTTCCTCTGGTGCTCCCGTGATGGTTTAAACTCTTCCATCATAGGTAATCTGTGCATGCACAACGCTGGATTTATCCCGGTTAGATCGGTCATCTTATATCCAATGGCTTTCTTGTGCTTTCTAAATTTAACAAGGAGTCTTTCTTCCTGGTCATCTATCAAAGTGGAACTGATAATGACCGGACATAGTTTTTCTTTGTCTGGAAAGACGTGTTTGAGTCCAGCTGGTATGACTTTCATCTCAGGTGCCTTGAGCACTTCAGTGGTCTCCAGAGTGGTGACAGATTTTAACTCCTCAAAAGTAGCTTCTGGAACTTCTTCGGCTTGTCCTAGGTATTGCAGACATTGTTGAACTAGTTCGTCGGTTGAAAATTTGGCTTCTGGATTCGTTAAGACATCTTCCATAGCATCAGATGGTTCAGGAGTTTCTTGCTTTAGCTGGGACATTTTATCTATTGCCTCAAGAAGAAAGACTTCTTTGTGGATGCTAGGACTTTTAAGGCTGTCAAAGACTCTGAATTGAATAGTTTCTTTCCCCAACCTTAAGGTAATTGTACCAACTTCGATATCAATTAGTGCTCTGGCTGTCGCGAGGAAAGGTCTGCCAAATATTATTGGATACCTCAGATCTTCTTTTATGTCCATGACAACAAAATTACAGGGGACATAGGAGTCTCTTCCTATTCTCACTGGTATATCTTCAATAATTCCCAAAGGTGCGGTAATGGTAGAATCAGCCAGTTGGATTTTCATTGTTGTAGGTAGCAAGTCAGTAAAGCCCATTCTTTTACTCATAGAAAAGGGCATGATAGATATGCTGGCCCCCAAATCAGCTAATCCTTTCTTGTAAGAGGTGTTTCCTATAGAACATTGGATGCCGAAAGAGCCAGGGCCCTTTTGTTTTTTCGGCATTTTGTTGAGAATGATGTCATAAGTAGTCTAAGCTAATTTGACTGTCTCGTGTTCTTCGATCATGTATTTCTTTGATAGCAAAATCTTCAGATATTTAGACCAAGCTGGGATTTCAGAGAGAGCGTCAAGGAACGAGATATCAACGTATAGCTTCTTCATCGCTTCTTTGAACTTTAAGAATCTAGTATCCAGTTTAGTCTCTCTCAATCTGCCTGGATAGGGTATCCTGGACTTGTATGGTGGGAATTCTGGTTCTTTGAAAACTAGTTCTTTGTCCTTTTCCTTCCCAGCCTCCATAGATTTTTTAGTTTCTTGATTTATGTTTATAGTTGGGATGATTTTAGCGGTATCGTCGTCTTCCTGAATGACTTTGGTAGCTTTAGTAAGAACATGACCAGATCTTGTGGTAACTGCATTCAATTGTTCTGGTCTGTGTTGATCATGTCTCAGATTTATTTCCGTCTGACTGGTGAAAGTACCCACCGGAGGTTTCAACTGTGCTGCAATTTGTGCCAATTGGGTCTCTACAACTTTCTGTTGAGCCTCCTGATTGGCGTGCATGGTCTGTTGAGATTGCATCATTTGCCTTATCAGAGACAACTCATCTGTTGACGGAGCTTGAGCATTCTTTTGTTGATGCTGTGTAATTTGTTGCTGTCCTTGAGGTTGCTGTTGTTAAGGAGCTGTCAACTGAAGTTGTTGAATTTGCGGCTGTTGTGACTGAGGTTGGTGCAATTGTGGTGCAACAGAGGGTGAGTGTATTGATAGTATGAAGAAGAATTTCTTGGGTAGACAAATCTTTGAAACCCACCTCTATAGTTTCCTTGGTTTTAGTTATAATTGCTCTGGAATCCAAGTGGTGGTCTATTAGAAGACCCACCTTGTGTTTGGTGCTGCGGATTGGCAGTTCCCGTGGGGTTCCCATACTGAAATCCAAGGTGGTTTCTTGGTTGATCCGGGTTATAGTATGCTTGACCCGGTATGGTGTGGATAGAGTTAACCTGCTCTAGCAGCTGATCCTCGGGTTGTTCAATGATTGGTTCATATTGTGGCTGAGGTGTCTGCAGATTCATCATCACATCGTATAAAAGGCCACATGATAATGTGGGGTGATCCGATGCATGACAAGCTTCACAAGTCTCAGTAGTTGCTTTAACTTGTTGAACTTGGGAGTTCTTCTTCCTGTCATATTCTCCAAATGCTGTTTTAAGGGCTTGTTGCTTATGAACTATGTTTTTCAGAACTTCAGCGATAACTTTCATTTCTACAGATTTTTCAGCTTTGCAGACTTTTAGGACTCCTCCTGTAGATGGCCTTCCCCAATTAGATTGGTTCTCGGCTCCGAGCGTAACAATCTTCCAGGCGTCCTCATAATTCTGTCTCATGAAATTTCCTCTAGATGAGGAATCTAAAAACTTCTTTATTTCATCACTTACCCCTCTATAGAATGTTTCTATGAGCTGGTTTTGTGAGATTCCGTGATGTGGGCATTTTCTCAGAAGTTCCTTAAATCTTTCTCATGATTATGCTAGTGATTCTCCAGGAAGTTGAAGGAACTGGTTGATCTGTCCTCTAATCTGGTAGGTCAATGGAGGAAAGAACTTCTCCAAAAATTTTTCTTCCAAGGGAGCCCAAGTGGTGATTGACTCTCCGTCTAAAGAGTTATACCAGCTTAGTGCCTGTCCAGACAGAGTGAAGTTGAAAAGTCGGAGCATGATTGCATCGAAGGTAGCTCCGGCTTGTGGTACCAATCAGCAGAGTGCCTTGAATCGCTTCAAATGGTCCATGCAATCATCTCCAGTGTTTCCTGAGAACGAGATGCCTTGCATGATTTGGATCCATTGTGTTCGAATTTCAAAGTTAGGAACATTAATGAGTGGAGGCTGAACTGGGTGATTATCCTCGGAGTTCTTAGGAACAACGTAGTCTCGAAGCTGCTTGTTCCTTATCAATAACTGAGCAGCTGCTGTGGATGCCTCATTTTCAGCTTGGATGCGAGCTTGCTCTTCAGCTCGAACTTCAGCCTGGACTTGAGCACGCGTATCACCGATGAGTTGTGCTCTCTGAGCTGCTATAGCTGCGTTGACTCTTTCCAGTACCAAGGCAGCTTGGCGTTGTTCTTCAGCCATCTGTCTAGCTTGTTGGCAGTTGAGTCTGATGCGTCGGTGGAAGTTTTGTTCTACCTCAGAGTCATACTCTGGTTCAGGGGAGAATCTGCAGTTTTGCATACACGTTTTCTACGTGAGTAGAAGAAAAATCACACTTTAGATGGTGGAAAGACGATGGGATCAAAAAGATATGAAGTAGTTATCAAGGTAAAATGTAAAATCCTAATCAACTAGCAAGTTGATAAATGAAATTAAAACGTTCCGTTGTCCCCGACAACGCCAATTTTTGATGGAGCTTCCACTCGCGTGTAGTTGCGTGCACCACTAAAAATCCTAGAGATAGTAAGTTTCTAAGTTTAGCCTTGCGTGTGCTATAATAAGATCTCCACCCACGTACGCTAAGGTACGTGGAAGTCTTATCGTAGTACAGTTGAGGGTCGAATCCACGAGACAACGGTCTTGTTAAGGATTAACAAGATGGAAAACGTTATAATTCTATTTATCTACTTAGGAGTTGATGTTTAGATCGAAGAGTTGGGTTGATGATTAAACTAAAATGCAAATGTAAATTAAATGGCAGGAAAGTAAAATTAAGGTTGTAAACAATATTTGGAAACCACTAGGATGTGATCGAGTTTCACCACCACTACACATGGATCATAACATACATCATAATAACATGGCTTGCAAAAGGGGCTAATCAGTTAGTATCTTTGTAGACTTAGCTTTCTTTCAAATATCCAACTACGAGAAACGTGGAAGTATTGCAATGCCAGCCATCCCCGAACGAATGGTCACTTACTTTGCATCACTCCCTTCGCAAAGTGTGTTCCTCGACCTGTCAAAGTTGTACTTCCATACGTCAACTGATTCTATTTCATAGTATGAAAGTACAACGATAGAGGTGAGTTTACTCCACTCCTTGAAAAGCGCTCCTAGGTACCGAAACAGATATATGATGACTGCATACATCAAGAACCAACATATAATCGATAATCGAATCTAAAAGCACAAACGTAGACAATTCGTACTAGTAGATAATAGGTAACACAAGTTGGTGATCAAGCAACTAGCGTTCATTAAATGATTGATGTTGAACTGAAAAGATAGTATTTATCTATTACAAACTCATGAATTACAATGCATGAAATGAAAATATGGGTAGCGGGGCTACTCCCCGCACCCTAGTGTATGGAACTACTCGCTCATGGCAAGAACAAAGGAGACATGAGAAGAGAAGGAAAACATCATCTCCACGTAGGAGGGAGGAAGGTTGACCCCTTGGAGTGGAGAACAACTGTCTTCACACTGCGTGGTTGCTTTGGTGATGAATCTTTCACTCCCCACCTTCTATGTCGATGAGAGAGAAAGTAGGCTTATAGATGGAGTGTGGATCTTAGACCGGCAGCCTTGGGGCGAAAGATGAAAGAAGAAACAACTCTGGAACAAATGAGGCAGCCTTTGGGCGTCTCCCCCCTTCTCCCTGAATGAGGACCCCTTGAGTCCTATTTATAGGCTCCAAGGATCTTGAACGGTCTTGAGAACTTTTGGGTCTTCACGGTCTCGAGACCGTTAAGCATCCTCACGGTCTTGGAGGACCGGTTGGGTGTTCGCGGTCTTGAGACCGTTAAGCATCCTCACGGTCTTGGAGACCGGTTGAGTCTTTGCGGTCTTGAGACCGTTAAGCATCATCACGGTCTTGGAGACCGGTTGGGTTTTCACGGTCTTGGAGACCGGTTGAGTCTTCGCGGTCTTGAGACCGTTAAGTATCCTCATGGTCTTGGAGACCGTTTGAGTCTTTGCGGTCTTGAGACTGTTAAGCATCCTCACGGTCTTGGAGACCGGTTGGGTCTTCGCGGTCTGGAGACCGGTTTGGTTAAGACTTTTGTGATTTTTTTTTTTGGGTTTATTTGTAGGAAGAAAAGAGAAATATCAGTCTATTGGTATATTAACAATAAAGCTAGAAAGTTAAGTATTTAATGTAATTTATCTAAGGAAGAGTATGGAAAACTAAGAAAAACTAATAAGATAACATCACAAAATGGGAAGTTATCATGTATTCTAGCCTGACTCTCTCTCTCTCTCTCTCTCTCTCTCTATATGTATATATATATATATATATATATATTAGGTATAACTTGCAACTCCAACACAAGAAACAAAGATTGTTTTCTGAAACATACAAGGAGCAGTGAATTAAGTTTCGGGGAATAGGTGATTTACTGCGGTGGTCATCACTTTTGTGTTTGTGAAAGAAAAGATCTAATGGGGATAATCTGTCGGTTTGGTCACTACCTTGGGTACCAAATACTTCACTTCTTAAAGACATCATTATTTGCGCTATACCAACATATCTTATGGACATGAAAGTGCACTCTTTAATTACCTCCTTTGGTGATTGGGACGAAGCTTTCTTACTGCATTATCTACCGCAATCCATTGTGAACAATATTGTTAGGTTGCTAGTCCCGCAACTAGGTTATGGTGTGGAGTCTTTGTCTTGGAATGGGACAGCTACTGGTCGCTTCTCTGTTAGGTCTGAGTACAATTTACTCATCTTGCCTTCTTCAAGACATAAATTGGGACCGTGGAAGAAGATGTGGAAGTTGCCTATTGCTGCTAAATATAGAATTTTCCTATGGCTAGCTTTGAATGAGGCGTTAATGACAAATGTTAGAAGAGCTCAACGACATTTAACAGTAGACTCAACATGTCCTATATGCATGACATCTAATGAGACCACTGTTCATGCTTTGCGTGATTGCACGTATGCCGAACCTATCTGGGAAGCTCTTCGTTTCGACAATCACATACCTGACTTCTTAACTATACCATTCAATGAGTGGATGTACACTCGTATTCATTTGAATCCACAGTTATCTGTCTTATTTACAATCACATGTTATGTGATCTGGATAAACAGGAACTGTTTATATTTTGGGGTCAGCAACCCATTTAGTCCTTTTCTATTCAAGGAATCTGGAGCAAAGTCGCAGCAACTGTTGAGGCATACAGACTGTTGGATGGACAAAATAATGGCTTACATCAACCTCCTCGAGCGAGTATTTATCCTTGGTCGGAATCCTTTGTTAATGATTCTTTCACTGTTCTTCATGCAGAACCCTATGCAATTGTAGTTGCCCTTAAACATGCTTAGTTACAAGGATGGGAGCGACTAATCATAGAATCTGATAGTCTTCAAGCTATTAACGTCATTCAGGTGGCCTTTACTGCATGGACATCTGCAATCAGGTCATTCACTGAAAGATCCTGGATAGTTTATATCGTTAAAGCTGCTCAGTCGAATAATCAAGATGCAGACTTCTTTACTAAGTCACAAGCTTATAAACAAGCCTCTGACACTTTGGCCAATTGCACCTGTAGGGCTACAACAACAGATTCCTAATACTCGTTGTAACGGAGTACATACATGTGCCCCTTACTCCAATGATTGTATGACTTTTGACTCTTGCCTTAGGGCAAGTTCATAATGGAAATATATTTCCCCCCCAAAAAAAACACGCGGTGGAAATTATCTAAGCCTTTTGCAACATTTTGTTAGTGATAGAGGTCGACATGTTTAATGATTATCAGAACTCTAAGCTCCAACAACTACTGAAACCTGTGCACATCCCAAATGCCACTCTCCATGTAGGAAAGATTTTGGCGTTCTTATCACTGCTGTACTACTCTATTCTCTGAAAGAAAATAGATATGGCAATAGAAGTGGAATGGTTAGACGTAGGGCTGATAAAACCTGGTTCAATCCTCAAATCCTTAATATAGTTGGAGAAGAAGGCAGGTGACTCTTAGAGAATGTGTGTTGGCTATAGGAACCATAGTCAAATAAAAATACTTGGGAACTGTCCAATTACTCGCTTGGATGAGCTTATTTATTGTGGAAAACGATATGATGTTTTGTGTAGATTTTTCTTATTGATAGAAGGGCAGCCCCCCCCTCCTATATATAGTATAAGGGGGGATATATAGGAGAGGAGGGAAGCATACAGACTCGAGACAAAACCTAATGGGCCAAGACACAATTAGGCCCATATTACAAAATAGACTAAACAACTCAAGTAAGTAGACTGTCTAACACCCGCCTCAAGATAGAACTTGGTAGAATCCCAAGTCAACTTGCAAATAGACAGACAAACTAGAGCAAAAAAAAAAGCCCATATAAGAATGCTTCCCCCCCTAAATGTTATAATAAACCACTCAAATACTCCCCTTCAAGAAGATAATCTCAAAGTAGGTAGGTAGGCCGGTAGAAGGAGCTTCTTGATCACTGTGAAGTGGCATCTGGAGCAGAAGTAAACAACAAGTAGGTATCATGTTCCTCATATAAGACACTATCATCATAAAGTAAACTAAAGAGTGCTGGAACACAAGAATCAGTAGTCAACGTGCATACAAAGTAGGGACAAGAAAAGAGTCAACATGCACTAGACACATACAAGCCAGAGAGTGCTGGCACACAGTAGCAAAAACTAGACGACGTAGCCAAATAGAAGACCAGTGCATGAAGTAGCAAGCAGATAAAGGACTCCATGATCCAATGTAGATGAAACTCCATCATGTATATGTAAATAGAAATCTTAATCATCATAAAGTATTCATCACAGTAGTAAACATTCACATTCTAGAGCGTGTTGGTTCACAGTAATCACAATTATTGATGTGCGAGATTACTGAGGAAGAGTCAACGTGCAAACAGAGCAAGGACGGTAGATAATACTTAATCACAAAGTAACAAAAAATGTGCTACTCATAGCACAAATAGCAAGAATAATGTCACCAAATACAATAACAATCGACAAATAGCATAAATGCAGTAGACAACTCCATAGCAGCAATCAAGACGATAATGAATAAATTTATCAAGATCTTCATAAGGTAAACATATCATTTGTAGCAACAGAAAGCTCCACATAGTAGAAAAAATAACAACACAGCAATAGCAAAAGTAGCATGAAGGCAGTAAAAGCAACATCACATAGTTAGCAACATGATCCACATAGTAGCAACAAAAGTAGCATGAAGAATCCACATAACAACATAAGGATCCACATAGAAGCAAAAATAACACTACAAAGCAGCAAAAACAACAACATGAAGGTCCATAGAGCAATGGGACTAAATTTCTCTTATTTTCTCCTCCATCTCATCTCTTCCCTCTACTCACCATCCTCTATTTTCCCCCTCACGTCAACTACGAAAAGAGTCAAGAGAGTGGTTGGGGTGGAGAGTAAAAATAATGGTAGAGGTAGTGTTATGTAGGCAAAAATGTGGAGAAGGTAGCATGACCCCATTATATAAATCCATATATAAAAAATGAATGGATCCTTTTACGACTCTAAAAAGAGATTTGTTCGGGCCGTAGGCCGATTAGCATTAGCTATAGGGATGGCAAATATCCCCACTAACCCAATAAACCCACTAACCCAGTACTTTTCAACCCAAAAAATAATGGGCTGGTCCGTATGATGGGGGTCTCTAATGGGGAGCCCGTACTGAGATAAGTTTTTTTGCATAACCCCATTATTCCCCATTACTCCCCATTAAGACGTTCCGTAGGTCATCCCCTCTCCTCTTTCCCCCATCCTGGAATCGTGATCCCTGGCGGTGGTTACGACTGTGCCTAGGTCCCAATTCTTCCATTCCTCTGCAAACGTCGAAGGTGTCGTGCTCAACGCTGGAAGGAGCGGCCAAGCTGCTACGCCAAGTAGGAGACGCTGAGACCCCATGTGAATGAGGTGCCATCAAGATGCTGACCAACAACGCTGCAACAGGTCTCGAGCTCGACTAGTATGCCGCGAAAGGTTGCAGAAACAGAGACAGATTTGAGCGGCCTTCAAGTCTCGATGCCACAAAAATCCTTTTCTTCGGCAACTGGCTGTTGATGGTCACGACAGACATCTTGACTCTAGGAGGCGTCGTGACCTCCTACGCCTGACCCTATCTAGTCCAACGACCTGGTGGCGTACCTCAATTGTTTACAGAGGTTCCAGAACAAAGCCACCTCCCTCGTTTCGGTCTTTGCAGCGACCAAGCTCGTGGAGTACTAGGCCCCTACATCAGGCTCAGTAGATTAGATTGAGGTTTTGAGCAGCCACAGTGGGGCTAATCTGTCAAAAGAGTTTGGGGGTGGCAGGATTGCCAAGCAGGAACTCTGTGAATTTTGACGCCGATAGGGTAGATGCACAACCTTGTCCTTTTTCGGGTGAAGATAGGATTGGGATTGTCCATCATCTTTGGCCTCTATTCTTCATCTTTTGCTTTCTCCTGATCGAATTCTAAGAAGGCGGAAGAAAATTTCTGATGAACTGTTACACTCGAATGCGCATGTGGCGTTTGATCAAATGCATGTATTTGTAGTTTTTTTTTATATGCATGTATCTGTAGTGTTTAATTAAATGCATGCAAGTCTAAAAGAAGTACAAAATTCTGTAACGACAATGATTTCGTTAGTTATTTTATGAAGTAGAAAAAAATTTATAAGTAGTCGAGTGCTTACATAACGTCATTGTTTACGTTACATGAATGGTTATTTAAATTACATGTATAAGTTATATTTTCAAATAATGTGGTATGTTGGAAATTATAATTTGAATTAGTGCATATATTTTGACAAACAGATATATGCCAGCATTTATGATAGATTCACTCACATGGAGAGCTTTGTATTATTTTGCATTTTGCTGCAGTTTAATACAAATGGGTCATATTGGGTCCCCATTACCCTTTGGGTTGGGGATGGGTATCTACTCTTCCAACTTTTTTTCGAATGGGTTGGGTATGGGTCAGACCAAAAAGTAAATGGGTTAAGTGGGTTAGGGTATGGGTCTCCAAACCCGCCCATTTGCCATCCCTAATTAGCTACAATATGTATATGAGGGGTGGTACAAGTATTGATGAGGTAGGCAATATGCATGTAAGACTGAAAAGAATGGGGGGATTAAAGACCAAAATAAATATAAAAATTACTGGAAACGGAAGATAAGTTTTGTTGGTAAGGACAAAGAAGGGACTCACCATGTTTAGAAACCTCCTCCATGTTATAGAATCACTGTGGATGATGTAGCATGCCAAGATGCCACAGTCGCAACAGTAGTAGGTGACACGCTGTGTCGTTAGGGAGACATGTCGTCTCATGTAGCAGGACACAAACAGAATTGAGTCGAACTAATGGAGAAAAGGTCTCAAAATAGTCCACACCATAAGTTTTGAGTATATCCTTTCACCACCAGCCGTGCTTTCAAACGCTCAAATCGTTCCGTCAAGCTGATATTTAATAGTGAAGATTCAACAAGATCCAATCGTAGGACAGGCAGAAGGACGATCCACAAGATCACAAGTCTTGCGGTCAGAGAGTGCCTGCATTTCAGCTTCCATTGCTTGTCGCCATGTTGAGATTTGAAGTGACTCTATAGCATTTTTTGAAATAAACACAACATAGATTGCAACAGTAAAGCAAGCAAAATAGCACCCAAATTAGTAGAGGAATAAAAATGACTAATCAGATATTGAGTATAGGAGCAGACACCTTTCCCGTAGGCTAATAGGAAGGTGTAAGTCAGATGGTACCTGAGTTGTGTTGTGATCTTCCGCCGAAGGAGAAATTGGTTGTTGAGGGGCCATGTAGAGGATGGTCGGCTTTGGTCTTCTCTTTTATACTTGCAATGGTCGTTCTTCAGGTGCCAACTCAGAAGGTGGATCAATATCCACAATGTCAGGTAACGGAGTGGGTGCCAATAGTTCACATGATAAAGAAGCCCCTTTATCAGAATAGTATGGCAGATGTTCGAAAAACACTACATCTGCACTAACATACCATTGTATCATGATAGGATCATAACATCGATATCCTTTTTGGGTTCTGGAATAACCCAAAAATATGTTTTTTGTGGAGCGAGGGTCAAGTTTCGTCATCCCCAAACGAAGGTTTTTAACAAAGCAAGTGCACCCAAAGATGCGCGGCGGAACAGAAAATTGATTCGCATCAGGAATACAAAATCTGATTTTGCAAAACAGAGGAAGGCATGTGATTTATAAGGTAGCAAGCCGTAGAAACATCGTCAGGCCAAAACGTTGAGGAACATGATAACGCAGAAGTATGATGCGAGCAAACTCTAGGAGATGTCGGTTTTTTCGTTCAGCAACCCCATTTTGTTGTGGGGTATAGGGGCATGAAGTCTGATGGATCATCCCACGGGATCAACAAAAGTAAGTGACAAATTTCTGCATGAATTCAAGAGCATAGTCAGCGCAAAAGCTTTTAATGGCTTTATTGAATTGAGTTTGAATTTCAGAATTAATGGTGGGATGATATCCATAACAATGCTGCGATCTTTAAGTAAATATGACCATGTAGCTCAAGAAAAGTCATTAATGAATGTCATGAAATATCTAACACCAGAATGACTTGTAATAGAACATGGACCCCATATATTTGCATGAACAATATCAAAAATGCATTTAGAACCAATTTCTTTCTTTTGCAGGAAATACAGACTGAGTTTGTTTGCCATATTGGCAAGATTCACATGACAAACTCTTATCAGCTAAAGTAGGAAATAAATGCTTCAACTTAGAAGCAGACGGGTGGCCAAGCCGGTAATGCCACTGAATCCAGTCACAAACGTCGATAGCAGCAGTCACTGATGTCAGTCTCTACAGGTAGTAAAGCCCAAGGAATGAAGTTTCCACAAAATCGGCAAAATTTTGCTCAAAATTTCGATTTCGAAGCCATCTGCTACGAAATCATGCGGCTGTACCGCCATGTTGAAATCAGCAAATTTTTTTGCCCAGTTTTGAAATTTTTCCAGGAAATAGTATAGTTCACTTATCACCCACATCAAGGACCCCCCACCTATATCCGTATCAATTTTTATTGCATAAAACGATACATTTAGGTGTAGAGATCACGCCTGTAAAATTTCATAAATTAATTCACTCATTTTGGCGTCGAAATGGGCACGGTCGCATCTATCAAATTTTTTTTCGAAATTTCAATTTTCCATGCTGTCGAAACGACATTGAAATCGGATACCTCGTTCCTTGGTAGAGCCCATCTGGTCCCTCATGTCCCGAACTAATCCTTGTCTTTGTGCGGAGATCCCGAAACACACAACCCGAAGGGTCAAACGTAATAGAGCGTTGAAGGTTGTTCACAATTTTACTAACAAAAAGTAGATTAACAGGAGATCTTGGGATATATAAGACAAATTTTAGATGCAAATTTCAAAGTAAAGGAATTGTCCAGTTGCCATGGACTGCTGCTTGTGAGCCATCAGCTACAACAGAGTCGATACACCATTTATTTTTACCAGTAGACGGAGCAGCAAGCAATGTAAACGAGTCGACCTTTGAAGTAGATGGTAGATTGGACCTGTGCTCTTAGAGAGTTTCTCGAACTCGGACTGGATCCATGCAGAGCCATAGAAGAGGGTTGAATTGAGGTATGATCAGTAGCAGAAGAATCTTGAACTGCATCAGAGGTGACCTAGTTAGCCCAAGCGAGTAGTCCACGTTTGATCCAACTTTGGTGTTCATTATGATTGTCACGTCCACAAAATTGCAGAAGCGAAGGCCAGTGGGCTGACCGAGACCTGGTGTAGTAGTAGAAGTGCGACCTGAGGTAGGAGGGGGACGTCCACCACGGCCACGTCCACGACCACGGCCACGACCGTGACTAATATTAGCAGAGCGTACAACAAGAGTAGGGTATTCAATAGAAGGAACAAAAGTCACTGATGGTAAAAATTGAACACGTTTAAACACATCTTGAAGTTGGTCAACAACTCCAGAAAACAATGAAGGGAGTCCGACAAGGAATTGGACAAGCTGTAGTTCATAGCGCTGTCTTTGAGTTTCCTTGATGTTAGTAGATAAAGGATGATAGATTTCATATTCATTCCAGAGGGAAGAGCACTGGTTGTAATAGTCTTCAACAGACGGATTAGTTGAGAATTCTTCTTTGCCAGGTTCTTGAAGATCTCGAACACCTTTAGTCACAAATTCGGTATTCATGATACGTGCGGTCGAGCTAAAAATTCGGGATTCGGGAATTATGCGGGAAATTCGGGTAAAAAGCGGTCATCATACGGTAAAAATACGGTCAATGATTCGGGAAAAAGTCGGCAAAAGATCGGAGGATTCGTACACACATCTACGGTGCACATGTATATAGCACACACATATATATATGTATACATATAGTGCACGATAAGTACATATCTATACATCTATTGCATACATCATATATAACATACATACATACATGATACATACATATAGATGTGTATGTATTTACATATACACACATGCATATATATACACTCAAATTGAGTTAGAGTATTAAATTATATATAATGAGAAAGTACATGAGAAACATAGAAAATAGGAAGAAAAGAGTAAAAAATGAGTATTTCGGGAATAACACAGAAATAAAACGTAATATATTGTGACTATGCTCAAATTGGGAATTATTCGTCTGTTTGATACGTCTAGGGAAAAATTCACGTTTTAAACGCGACCTTTTCAAAAAGTCAGAGTATATTGTGACTATGCTTGGGGTTTTGCTGATGGGAGTAGACATGGGAAAGCTGATCCCACATACCCTTGGCATCATGGAGGTAGAGCATGGACTGACTGATCCTCGACTCGGTGCTGTTAACAATCCAAGACATAAAACTTGAGTCATCTTTACTCCACTGTGCGTATGCTGGTTGGGTCTTATCATCCGCCAATGCATTAGGAGCAGGTTTATGGTCGGTGGTGATATGCGAGTAGAGACCTTGTGCTTTCACATACAGAATAAAAGATGCCGACCAGAGGTGGTAATTAGAGCCATCGAGTTTCACCGTGGTGACACACAGAGAATGTGGAGGCTAGTAGATGCCATAACACAGATCGGTAGCCGAGGTAGAAAGCAACAACAAATATCAAAAGACAACAGTAGTCAGTAGTCAGGAGATAGCCAGAGTACCCGTTTGCATAGGTAGAAGACAACCGAAATCAGTAGATCTGGCAATACCCGCAACGGGGCAGAAGAGGGTAGCAGTAGATCGACGCATCAGATCCTAGAAACCTGCAAAACGGGTAGTATAGATTGAAGACAAACCTACGCCTTCAT
Source organism: Alisma plantago-aquatica (assembly GCA_963693085.1). Taxonomy (NCBI): domain Eukaryota; kingdom Viridiplantae; phylum Streptophyta; class Magnoliopsida; order Alismatales; family Alismataceae; genus Alisma; species Alisma plantago-aquatica. The sequence goes on along the minus strand of OY856414.1, from coordinate 938,848,663 downwards.
AGGGAGAGAGCTACTCCACCATGAGGGGAAGACAAGAAAGAAGCGTAGCCCGTTTAGAATGTCAACGTGCTATATTAAAAAAGACAGCAGAATACGTAGGATCATAGTCACAAATTCGGTATTCGGGATACGTTCGGTCGAGCTGAAAAATTCGGGATTCGGGAATTATGTGGGAAATTCGGGTAAAAAGTGGTCAACAAACGGTAAAAATACGGTCAACGATTCGGGAAAAATTCGGTGAAAGATCGGAGGATTCATATATATATATATATATATATAGTCAGGCTAGAATACACTCGAGTGTACGGATCGCACGAATACACTCAAGTGTGTTTGCATATCAAGACTATTTTTTGCAAAATGTAAACCGTTGATCTTCACCGTCATACTATAACTAGGCCACATACAAATTTTGAGCCCATTTGGATGAGTGTAAGTCACTCATCCAAGGGCAATAAAATCGACGCGCGAAACTAATTTAAAATGCATAATTTTTGCGGTCTTCATAACATGAGCTATACATATCCAAATGTGCTCAAATTTTACGTATGAGTTGTTCACAAGATGTTTAAGAAGATCAACGGATTAGATTTTCAAAAAAAATATTGCATCATGAAAAACTACTTGAGTGTATCCCGCTCCGGATACACTCGAGTGTATTCTAGCCTGACTCTATATATATATATATCTTTGTGTATGTGTGTGTGTGTATTGCACGTATATATAACACAATATATATAGTGCACGATATATAAGTACATATCTATACATCTATTGCAACATATATAACACATACATACATACATGATACATACATATATATATATGTGTGTGTGTATTTACATATACAAACAAGCATATATATATATATATATATATATATATATATATATATATATATATATATATAGACATACACAGACACACAAATCAAGTTAGTCTTAAATAGTATAAAATGAGAAAGTACATAAAAAAGTAGAAAACGGGAAGAAAACGTCAAATTCGTGAATATTACGGGAATAAAACGTAATATATTGTAACTATGCTCAAATTGGAAATTATTTGTCTGTTTGATATGTCTAGGGAAAAAATCGCGTTTTAAACGCGACTTTTTCAAAAAGTCGGAGTATATTGTGACTATGCGTAGGAGGAAGATGGAAAGGAGGATAGCGGAATGGTGGAGGCAAAGGGGAAAGATGATGGATGCGAGATGGGGAAGTGTGGAGGAGGGGCTGTTCAGGTGGAGAAAAAGGGTGGCGGGCTGTGTTGGTGGAGATGGTGGGCAACGACTTGAAGGCCGATGATGGCGTCAGCGTGGGGAGAGGGAGGGCTGCTGGTGAGGGGGAGGAGTGTGAGGCGGCGGGACGCAGGGTGGTGGAGGCGGGGTGGGAAGGAGAGGAAGGGCGGCGGGAGGGGAAGGGGGGTGGGTGGGCAATAACGGGCAACAGGGTTAGGGAAGGAGGTGGGTGGGCGAGGTGGTGGCTCGAGTGAGGAGGGGGGCTAGGGTTAGGGTGGGAAAGGAGGCATTAGGGTGGAGAGGTTAGAGGGGATCGTAGTCGTCTAATACCATATAGAGAATAGAGTCTCTTTTATTAAGTAAAACTGAGTACAATGCCTTCTCTTTTGTAGAACAACAGAATACAACAGTAAACACAACTAAGCAATATGGGATAAATAACACAAGTAAGGTGTAGAATAGAGCATAGGTAAATAGTAATAGAAGCATATCTCTTTAACTATCCTCTAAATACCATCCATCCCAAGTTTCTTATTCTGTCAAACTTGGTGGCTTTTTGGTTCCATTTTTACAATTAATTTGTCCATAGACAAAAATGATCTTTGTAGCTGTAAACCTTAAGAGGTAATTTGGTTCAACTTTGTAGAAGTGATTTGCATGATGAAATAGCCATGATAATTTGGGAGAGCCATAACCTTTTCTTCTCAGCCAATGTAGAAAATATGCACCAGGTGTAGGCTGAAGAGAATTTTCTACCAACTACATGGGGGGGGGGAGAGTAGACAAAGAGCTCTAGCAAGCAAACACATAGGCAAGATTTGGAGAAAGCATGCAAAATGGGAACATGAACCCTACTATAATGCATGAGAGACCTAGCCGCAGTGCAAAGATTGCACTATAAAAACTAAGATGGGCTTTTATCCTTACCTTAAGCCCCCTTCCCCACTTGAACCAACCTAAGGGAGGGGGAGAGGGTTTGGATGGCCACAAAAAACCCACAAGGGAAACAAGTCCTCACCGTCACTCGACAAGGCAAAGTTGATGCGAAAAAACAACCAACAACTCTAGCGAAACATGGGGTAAGGCGCTGCTGAGGTAAAGCCAAACCTCTACCCCGTCTCAGTAGGCCGCTAGGGCCAAAGAAAAACAGAGGCAGAGCATTGAAGGTGTAAGCCTCCCAAGGAGGAAGAGTTGCCTGGTCAATATTGCTACCTCGCATGCCAACTCGATAAAAAAAGAAGGAACTAGTGGCATTTTATGGTCTGGCACATGTCAAATCCAAATTAAGAGAGATCAACTACAAAATGCAAATGTTTACGCAGAACACCTTCTAGGAGAAGGGACAATCATGGGAGGTGAAACCCTAAGTCAAATACAAAATGTTTTCGAGTCTTGTTCTCTCATCTCGTAAGGGGGGCAAGTGTTACAATATATAGACTAACTGTGTTAAATGCTTCCATCTCCAAGATCTACCCACCACTACTACAACAGAGAAAGCTAACACTATGTACATGGGTGACCGGCCTAAATCGCGCGTCCTAAAATTGGAGGCGGATTTGAGGTAGTCGAGCTTTTACATTTATAAACCCGAATCCTTCTAGGCGCCCGCAACTTTGTTTACGGGGTCGAAGTAGATATACGGGGTCGAACACAGGGACAAGGGGGGTAGTGTTGAGAACCCAGAATCGACACGCTACACTCCGGCAGGTATTAAGAGATGATAAATTCCCTAGGAAGGAAGCATAAAGATGTCACGAACAAAACAAGAAAACTATCTCCAAGTGGAGTTACTAGAAAGATTTAAGGTTTTAAGCATTTAGCAGTTTTTAGGGGTTTTCATGCAACAGAAACAGAAGGATACACTCGGAGCTAAGGCGAGGTACGAAGGATAAAACTGCGGTAAAGCAAGCGGCGGTAGGACCAATCCTGTACCCCTCCTCTCGAAGCGGGCACCTCTAACAAGGCATCAGTTCCACTCTAGGGGTCACCAGACTCAAATTAGAGTGGAAAGGTTACTAAAGCAACTCCGTTCCGGGCACTCTCGTACTCCAGAATCGGACCAAACACTAGAGCCACAACACAACTCTCGAAGTTGTTGCGACGGGAAAACACGATTCGATAGCTAAGCGAAACACGATCCAAAACATGCAAGCTAGAGTTCAGATACCAAACATAGCAGTCATCCAACATATTGCACCAAGCATAGAGCAGCAAGTAAGCTTTTCTATTTCTATAAGCATTAAAGGTCTTAATTACAATGCATGAGTAAAGAATTAAATAACAGAATTAAAGATATGTGTCGCCTTCTTGATATAGAAGGGCGACAGGCTACAGTAACCATCCCGCCCGATATCGGACAGGGGCCTAGCCCGATACAGCCGTGTCGGGCGGCACGCTCTCTCAAGCGGCACACCGCGACAGGCGACTGCATCGCTCAAGGGCCTGGCCGATACGCTCAAGTCGGGCGGCACACCCTCTCGGGCGACACGCCAGACGGGCGGAGCGTATCAGGTTCGGTATCGTGCCGGGCATGGAGCTGCGTATCCTACTGCCGGGCACTGGTGTCGGGCACTCGTGTCGCGTATCTACATCGGCCGATATCGGCTCTCAGTGTCGCCCGGTACAGTCCTAGGTGAACCAATCCCCTCCCTCTCGGGATGAGGAAGAGCTCACCTAGTGTCGCCCGGTACGAACACTGGAGCACGATACGCCTGCTCTCGCAGCCTCCTCCGAAGATCACTCGACTCTCCGCAACCTGAAGTGGCCAAGCTTGTCCGAACTGTCTAAGCTGTCTTTTCGGCTCCCTGTAGCTGCTATTTATAGGCAGTTGGTCGGGGGAAGATATGGTGCTCGAAGCGCCACGTGTCCTCCTTTCCGCCGTTCAGTCGGTGGTCGGCTGACGCGGGTATCGTCCGGTATCGCCCGGCACAAGGAGGTCGGTTGTCGGGCGTCGTGGCGAGAGGCGCCTGCCGGTGGGTGGTCGATATCGCGCGGCAACCGGAGTAATTGCGGTGCGCTTGGCTCCCTGTCGGGTAAAGAGGCGTGTCGTCCATCGCGCAGCCCTGCCGGTTAGCGTGTGTTTCGGGCGATAGGGGGGCCGAGACAGTCTTGGACTTATTTGCGGGTCGGAACGGCCTTATTGGTGTTAAAAGGGCCAAAATAGGAGGAAACTCTGCAAAAGATGGAAATATTGGACTGAGAGCATTGCTTTGCCAATTATTACGAAAATGCATATAAAAGTGAGTAAAACAACCGAAAAGGGCAGTTTTGATAATAGAATAAAGGCCAAAAACATCACAAAAATTGGTGTTATCAACTCCCCCAAACTTAGCGTTTTGATTGTCCTCAATCAATATTTAAACTTTATTAGGCGATGCTTCTTCCTGCGTAGTATGCTTTTCAGGCCAAGATGTAAAACAAGTATCGTAATACCTTTAGAGATAATGCTGCCTTATTACGAACAAAAGACTTCGTTTTTCTTGCCTTATTGTTTAAGTAAGATTATTCTCTACAGCTTCGGCGAGACGTTGTTGTATGATTCCGAAGTTAGCTTCCACACCAAACAACTTTATTTTCGGAGCAGAAAGCTGTGTATAGGGTAGGCTAAGGCTTTTTGGGTTTTTCATTCTTGTCTCCCATTAGTCCATCCAGGTAAGGGTCCGTTAACGGGCAAGTGGTCCCTGCAGTCCAAGCCAGTTGGCTTTAGAGCAGTGATTTCACATCCTACGTACCACTGCCCCGGATCTACCATGCCTAAAGATGGGTACTTTTGGAAAAACAAGTGGTGTATATATATATATATATATTTTTTTTTTCTTTTATTGGGCACAACTCTCATGCTTTTATTCACGCTCATAAGGCTTCTCTCTCTTTTTAGGATTTTTGTCGGGTAAGGGAAACAAAGAGATTATTGCTGTTTGGGAAGCTTTTTCCTTCTCCATACTCGTCTCTTAGCTGTTTGCGAGATTATTATATTTTTGAAATTTTTTGACATAGCAAAACATATTCTTTTGTTCATTTGAAGCAGCATTATCAAAAAGATATAACAAAACTTGCATCACATTAAGCATACAGAAAACAAACTTTGCAAGCAGTTGCATCAGAGTTTTTACTAATATAGCGACTTTGTACATATGCATGGGAACAAAATAAGCAAAAAATTATATGAACATGTATATGTATCCAAGAGTTTTATATGAACAAGTATATGTATACATGATAGGCAAAAGAATCAAAAGATTAAGTTAGAAAATTTGACAGAATTTTGTACCTCCCTCACTGGTACCATGGTACCCCCCCCAAACTTACTCCACACTCTGTCCCAGAGTTGTGAAGTAGATTAGGCAAGGTAATGCTAATCCAGTGAGGGTTAGCCGACGAGCGCGCCTTTGTCAGATAAAAGCTCCCACACATATTCTCCTCTTTTGCTGTGGTAATCGATGTGATGGAGCTGGTCATGCGTCTCTTTATTCGCTATCCATTCCAGGACGTGGATACCGCAGTCGTTGGATAATGGGATCTGCTGTGGGCTGCGGTGGCAGAACTGAAGCTCGTGCCATTTGTTTGCTTGTGTGTCCAGGAATGGTTGTATCATCTTTGTCACCCCGTCATAGTATTTCCGAGTTAAGCGTTCGACGGATGACAACGGTTCTGATGTACACGGCACTGGATGGTTGTTGTTGCCGTCCGAGCTGTTGTAAAAGATTCCTGCTCGTTGCCGGGTGTACACCGTCAGGAGCGTCCAATGGTTATAATGAAGAATTGGCAGAAAGATTTGGCTAGGGACTCTGCTTTCCAACTCTTCCAGAAAAAGTTTCTGTGCTCCTGTTTCGTCGGCTAGGCAAACGTCGTTAAACAGCATAGGATGGGCTATATATGCGTGGTCGAACTTTTGTTGTAATATTTGGACGCAAGCGGTTAATATAGATATCGCCAAACATCCTCCTTCTTTAACCACATCCCTCAGCTCATCAATAGGGACTATGACATTGCCCGCCTTGTAAATGACATTCTTCGGGGTAGCATCTGCTAACTTCAGAAGGATTACATCTACCTGTTCCTGCGTGAGCGTAGCGCACGAGAATCGGTCGAAGTTTTTGATCAATCCTTCTGAGGCTTTAGGCGAAGCAGTTTCTTCCCTCCCGTGCACTTTCTTAAGGACCATCAGTTCCTTGCCTGCCCCATGTTTGACGGTCGCCGCTTCTTCTTCTTTTTCTGAGGGGCCGCTGGACTGAAAAGAGTCTTCATCTAGGTCACTGTCCAGCAGCTGCTCCGGTACCCTTGCGTCCCGGAAATAGCGCTTGTCCTTGATCAGCAACATGCCGTAGATGCCCCTGCGTTGATAGAAACAATGGCTCCTGAGGGCCCTCAAGTTGCCAAATGTACTGAGCACCTCAATGGCACTTAAAACGACTAAGGCGCTGTTTCCGCTTCCCTCTTCAGCCTGGACGGGGAAGTTGTGAATAGAAAAGAAGTTCCAAACACCGCCATGGTGTTTGGCTCCTCGTTTGATAACTCTTTGAAGACGCACCGGTAGAAGCCTCATGTTTTTGTCTTGCGGGCGGCTGAAAGCGATCCCAAAGTGCGGCACCTCGTTGTGACTGCAGTTCAGGAGCCGGACTTCGTGGTTCCTCAGGTCTGCTATGCAGAGGAACCATATGTTGCGGTGCTTGTACGGTGCCAACACGAGGTTAGGGTTATGCTCGTCAATGTGCTGCAGCATGTTGGACACCGCAGAGGAGTCTAGTTCTCTGCACATCAACCTTCTCGCCAAGGTCGGGGTGGCGCAGTATATTTTCTTCCGACCTGTCCTACTATCGATATTTTCTATTATAGCATTCTCAAGGACTCTGAATAACCTTTTTCCGACGACGGCCGTCGTGCGGAACATGTTTCGGAGTGTTCCCCGTTGTACGGAGAAGTAGCCGTCGCTCCAGACGACGTCTTCTTCATCTGCCTGCGATCTTAGGACCTTGTCTAGCAGTTTTTGGTCTCTGATCGACAGGTAGCCGATGGCCCTTCTGTCGAAGTCGGCCATCTCGAAGGAAGGTATCTCTGATGGCTCACGGAACCTGTCTGCCATCGAACGTCTACCTCGGGGGAAGTGTCTTTCATTGGCTGCGTACACGTCCCCCTTTTCTCCCTCCGACTCGTCAGAAGAGTCCGTCCCGATGCTGACATCACCGTTATCATCTTCAATATCATCCAGGAGGATTGAGGGATTTTCTTCCTCGGGACCTACGGAGCTCGACTGTGCTGCTGGAGCTCCGTCTGTGGACTTCGGTTGCGTCCCCTCCTTAGGCGTTGAGGATCGCCCGCTGGAGGAGGAGGGTGACGCTGATGTCGAGGGAGACACTGAAGAAGATGAAGGAGAGCCACGACTAAGAGGTGACGACGACCGTCTCGGCTGCCTTCGGCGCGGATGGTCGTCTCCTCTATCCAGCCTTTCCTCGATCTTGTCGAGGCGTTGGAGAACTTGCTGCATTATAGCATTCAGAGTCTCTAGCCCGCCGGGGAGGCCGACCAGAGTCAGCAGCTCTCGCTCTTGGCTATCCAGCCTGTCTTGGAAAGATGCAAGTTTGCGAGTTAGGGAAAAATAGGTAGCGGAGTTGTTGTCTGTTACCTCCCGCAAGAGGTCGAGCTCGTCACCTATCATCTTCCCGAGCGACGGAGGGGTTCTTGCGTGCCTCCCTCCCGTCCTCGCGACATCCTGCCCGCGTGATGGCCCACCAGACGAGGTAGAGCGTATCTCAATTGTTCGCGTGGCAGATGTTGCTGGGCGAGGTGTTGGCCCCCTTGCGGCCGCCTCTGCCTCGCCTTCATATCTTGGTGAAGACGGCCTTGGTGTGGGCGGATGCTGCTCCACCTCTACGTCCTCGACGATCCTTCCAACAGCTTTGACAGGGGCCACCGTTGTCGGGGCCGGTGTCAGCCGTGCACCTTCGAGCTCCCTTCTCAGGATCTCAGCGAACACCTCATTACTGGTGTCCGGCTCAGGTTCTTCTTCTGCCTCTACAGGCCCTTGAGGGATGTCTGGGGCTGCGGTTGCCTCCCCCGTAGCAGCTCCCGAAGTTGATGTCTCGGTGACCTCTACGATCACCGGCTCTTTCTCAGCTGCCACCGTCCTCGCAGGGGCGGTAGTTGATGTGGATGTCCTTTCTTGGGCTCTTATGGTGGCGGCTTGGGCTGTGTTGGCCGCCATAGCTTCTATTTCTGCGGCGATGAAGACTAGTTTGTCTACGTCGTAGTCGGCGCAGCGAGGGAGCGGGAGGAGTATATTCGTCCTTGCGAACTTATAGAAAAAGTCTCTCCCTCCTTCCTGATGATACTGGCCCTGATCAGGTACTTGGTGTCGATTACCTCATCGTCCTGCGTCCTCGAAAGGTTGCACGACTCTTTTGGGTACCCGAGCCCCTCTGCGATAAGGTTGACTATTCCGCCCATGCAGTAGTCCTTTGTAGCTTCCTTCATCGGATGTAGTCTGTTCATCAAAAATCGTCCGAGGTTGATTACTCGACCCTCCATTATGTGCCACATGACATGGAGCTCCTCCGTGTATATGTTGCTAGATTCGTACTTGCTGAACAAGAGGCATGCCACCAGCTTGTGCACTATCCTCCAGAAGCATGAGTGCATAGCAGCTACCTTCTTTCCCGGCTTGAACGAAGATTCGCCGGTTAACTTGTTCCAGAACTTCACGGGGTCGAACCCGTCTCCTTCGGTGATTCTCTCACCGTTGTCCATCAGGTTCTTCTCCCCTCGCTTGAAGAGAAGATCTGGTTCAGAAGCTTTTCGGAGATTGTGCACTCCGAGTTGTAGAGTCGGGCTTGGAGTCTGTCTGGCCCTCCGAATTCTTTTCTCTCCGCCGGTGAATTTCTCACCCGTTGGAGGGAAGACACGAACTCCATTGTCAACCTAGTGTACGAGGAAGACCTGCTGAAGCAGATTTTCTTCAGTCCCGCCGCGGCGAGGACGGCCTTCAGCCTCTTCTCGATTCCCAGATCAGCAAATGAGGCTTCGTGGCAGAACCTGCTGGGGCGGTAGATTTTGGACACCAGCTCAGCGTACCGGCGAGTATGCTCGTCGTTCCTTGGCTCGAAACTCACCGCCAAGGCCTCCGGGATTGCTGCTGCGGTTGGGGGTGTTGGAGTTAGAATTGGAGTTGGAGTTGCCGCTTCTCAAACCCTGGCCCTCTTTTCCGTTGTAGAGGCCTCGACTGGTCTTGGATTCGGGCGCTTCCGCCCGGCGTTGGAGGTTTCAACCGCGTTCTCGGGGTGGATCCTCCTACCCTGAGAGTCAACGGGGACAGCAGTTATCTTGGTGCGGGCCATCTCTGTAAGACAACAAAAGAAGCACTTTGATTAAATATGTTGGCTTTTGAAAGAAGTATACAATAAAGAATAAATGTGTGGCCCAGTGTTTTTGTACAAAGGTTGCATGCCCCCCCCCTCCCAGTATCGGGCGACACACAAGGTTCCGAGGTGAAGTCATGTGGCCGCTACTAGGGACGGGTATCGCCCGATACGGACTAGGCGATAGGGCGACAAACGCTCGACCGTGCAGGGTGATAAAAGATGCCCGATACGACTTGTATATACACAAAGGAAACAGCGTGTCGCCCGGCACAAAACCTTCGGGACGATACAAAGATGGACGACACGATTACCGTCCGACATGGCATATCGGGCAACAGTTACTAAAAGATACTTTGCGCGATACGAATATCGGGCGATACTAAACCGTTCAGCTAGCAAGGTCGATAGTCTAAACATGAAAACATAGAACGTGTCAGGCGATATCTACTGGGCGATAGATCTACCGGGCGATATCTACTGGGCGATAGGTCTGTCGGGCTGTACCTCACAGAGCTCGGGATTTCCGTACGTTACGAAGGCAAGGGGTGTCGCGCGACACGGGAGCAAAAAGCACAAAGTCCTTTGCACGATACGGGAGCACGAACACAGTGATTCAGGTAGCCCGACACGGTAAAACATGTTCGTATATATATAGCGAACTTAACCTTGGTTTTTCGACACGGTGAAAACACGACAATCAACCCTGGGCATGCATCGGCCGATAGGGCATTTCATTCCCGAGACGGGCAGTCCATCCGTCGGCCTAAGGGTGATCAGTCCTTTGGCACGATCGTCACAGGCTCATGCCGTCTAGGAGCGTCTTTTGTCATGGCTTTAGCGATCCCCGCAACACCCTTTGCCCGATGTTGCGCATATCCTGTCGGTAGGGTTGCTTTCCTTTACGACCTTCGGAGCAAAAGCTAGAAGAAAGAAAAAAAAGGAAACTTGAAAACGAAGAAGGGTAACAAAAGCGGTTTGAGGAGTAAAACATCACTGGCCCGAAACTAAGGTCCCGGCCTCAGCTAGCATTACCCATCCCGACCTGTAGAAAACTTCGGTGACCCATAAAATAGAGTCGGCGCATGTGGCGCATGCACTGACTTGGGCCTTATTACATCCCGAAAAGTTTGTAATGTTTTTCTTGCAGGAAAGTAAAACGTCCTATTCTAGGAATTAAAAAGACAACTCGGGTTGCCTCCCGAGAAGCGCTGCGTTTCTCGTCTTCAGCTGGACGCTTAAAGTTTCTTCATCCTGCATCTTCATCCGTGCTTCTGCGGTCACTGTCCCGTTCTTTTTATGTAGGCTGAAAGCTGACCAACCAAGCTAGGCTGGCTCACCCTCTCGCCTCGGCCCTGACATTCACCTTCAAGAAGAGATTGCTCCCAACGAGACATGGTATCAAGACTCGGTGGAGCAGGTCAACTTCCAAGGTTCCTGTAAGAGCATATAAAATCAAGTTAGAAAATTGAATTATTTGGCTTAGGCAAGGAATAATAGTAATGAAAAAGGAAAAGAAAGAAAAAAAAGTGCTGTCAAACTCATTACTAAGCTTGAGGCACGGGAGTGTAGTAAGTGGATTCGGATTCGTCAACAGTACCGTTTTTACCTTGTCCCCGGCAACGGCGTCAAAAAGTTGACCGGCCTAAATCGCGCGTCCTAAAATTGGAGGCGGATTTGAGGTAGTCGAGCTTTTACATTTATAAACCCGAATCCTTCTAGGCCCCCGCAACTTTGTTTACGGGGTCGAAGTAGATATACGGGGTCGAACACAGGGACAAGGGGGGTAGTGTTGAGAACCCAGAATCGACACACTACACTCCGGCAGGTATAAAGAGATGATAAATTCCCTAGGAGGGAAGCATAAAGATGTCACGAACAAAACAAGAAAACTATCTCCAAGTGGAGTTACTAGAAAGATTTAAGGTTTTAAGCATTTAGCAATTTTTAGGGGTTTTCATGCAACAGAAACAGAAGGATACACTCGGAGCTAAGGCGAGGTACGAAGGATAAAACTGCGGTAAAGCAAGCGGCGGTAGGACCAATCCTGTACCCCTCCTCTCGAAGCGGGCACCTCTAACAAGGCATCGGTTCCACTCTAGGGGTTACCAGACTCAAATTAGAGTGGAAAGGTTACTAAAGCAACTCCGTTCCGGGCACTCTCGTACTCCAGAATCGGACCAAACACTAGAGCCACAACACAACTCTCGAAGTTGTTGCGACGGGAAAACACGATTCGATAGCTAAGCGAAACGCGATCCAAAACATGCAAGCTAGAGTTCAGATACCAAACATAGCAGTCATCCAACATATTGCACCAAGCATAGAGCAGCAAGTAAGCTTTTCTATTTCTATAAGCATTAAAGGTCTTAATTACAATGCATTAGTAAAGAATTAAATAACAGAATTAAAGATATGTGTCGCCTTCTTGATATAGAAGGGCGACAGGCTACAGTAACCATCCCGCCCGATATCGGACAGGGGCCTAGCCGATACAGCCGTGTCGGGTGGCACGCTCTCTCAAGCGACACATCACGACAGGCGACTGCATCGCTCAAGGGCCTGGCCGATACGCTCAAGTCGGGCGGCACACCCTCTCGGGCGACACGCCAGACGGGCGGAGCGTATCAGGTTCGGTATCGTGCCGGGCATGGAGCTGCGTATCCTACTGCCGGGCACTGGTGTCGGGCACTCGTGTCGCGTATCTACATCGGCCGATATCGGCTCTCAGTGTCGCCCGGTACAGTCCTAGGTGAACCAATCCCCTCCCTCTCGGGATGAGGAAGAGCTCACCTAGTGTCGCCCGGTACGAACACCGGAGCACGATACGCCTGCTCTCGCAGCCTCCTCCGAAGATCACTCGACTCTCCGCAACCTGAAGTGGCCAAGCTTGTCCGAACTGTCTAAGTTGTCTTGTCGGCTCCCTGTAGCTGCTATTTATAGGCAGCTGGTCGGGGGAAGATATGGTGCTCGAAGCGCCACGTGTCCTCCTTTCCGCCGTTCAGTCGGTGGTCGGCTGACGCGGGTATCGTCCGGTATCGCCCGGCACAAGGAGGTCGGTTGTCGGGCGTCGTGGCGAGAGGCGCCTGCCGGTGGGTGGTCGATATCGCGCGGCAACCGGAGTAATTGCGGTACGCTTGGCTCCCTGTCGGGTAAAGAGGCGTGTCGTCCATCGCGCAACCCTGCCGGTCAGCGTGTGTATCGGGCGTCGGGGGGGGCTGAGACAGTCTTGGACTTATTTGCGGATCGGAACGACCTTATTGGTGTTAAATGGGCCAAAATAGGAGGAAACTCTACAAAAGATGGAAATATTGGACTGAGAGCATTGTTTTGCCAATTATTACGGAAATGCATATAAAAGTGAGGAAAACAACCGAAAAGGGCAGTTTTGATAACAGAATAAAGGCCAAAAACATCACAAAAATTGGTGTTATCAATGGGCCGCCTATCTAGCTATCATGCTTTCAATAACTAGTCTTGATTCCGAGAACTGTCTTTTGTTTGCAAGAAGATGGAGGTGCTTTAGCAAGTTAGCTCACCCGATCGATCTAATTCTACCCTAGATCGTTGGACCCATTAATAAAAACCTCTAGGCATAACAATTTAGAAGCTTATACCTTTTTGCTGCACTTTTTTTTTTAATTTGAGTGTTTACTCTGGCCATATAATCTCTAATCAAGGTGTGGCATATTGTCCCTCATATATTGAAAGGAATTTCTCAGTGGCATCCCTAAGAAGATTTTGTCATAAGGGTGAGAATTCGGTTAATTCAGTCGTTTATGGTTAATTTGGTTCGGTTAAATGGTTAATTTGTTGTTTGGAATTTTAACCATTAACCTAATGAATTCAAGTCGGTTAATTCGGTTATGGTTTAACAGTTAATGATGAATTCGGTCGGTTAATTTGTTTAACCAAATAACACCCATGTAATAATACTGTTTGACGATACTTATAAAATTTTGAACTATCTTTGTATTATAAATTGCTATCTAATTCATAAAAAACTTGATTAATATATAAATGTGGATGTTTTTTGAAATAAAAGTTACAACTATATATATATATATATATATATATATATATATATAGAGAGAGAGAGAGAGAGAGAGAGAGAGAGAGAGGCTAGAATACACTCAAGTGCAAGGTTGTAAAATGCGTGAGGCGTAACAAGGCGTTTTTGTCTCAGTGAGGCGAGGCGTAAGCCTCAAGGCGTTTGAGGCGGTAATAAAAAATTAATTTATACATGTATTTACACATATATTTTGATATGTGTTATGTATATGAATGTGTATAACAAAAAAGGTATATACAAGCAGAAAAATATGAAATAATAATTAATTATGAATCTTAATAATGATAATAGAGACTTAAAACCCACCACAATACAAAAATATCTATGTAAAAAATAATAAGATATCAATTATTTATACTATTAGAATAAAAGATGTCGATAGAAAAACTAGAGGAGATAGAATTTCAAATTAATAGGAACGGGGAACCAAAACTAGTTAACAATGATATGAAATTTACCGACATAGTGAATAAGAAGGTAGAAAACAAGGAGAAATTTAACAATGAAGATAGAATTTGTCACTCAAGAAATGATAATTAAATGTTTATTAATGAAAAATAACAATTAACTATAAGAAGTTCGATTTTTTTTGAAGGAAGTGTTTGTAATAATCTTAAAAGTAGACAAATTGGTGGTTAACTTAAGACGTTATCATCCAGAATTGAGGTGTGCGCCTCAGCTAAGCCTCAGAGCCTTAGTGCTTTGAGGCGGGCCTCAGACATTGTGAGGCGTAAGCATCAGTCCAGGACACTGAGGCGTAAGCCTCGAGGCGCATTTGGGATAGCCTCGAGAGCCTCAAGGCGGGTTTTTTATTACCATGCTCAAGTGTATTTGGAGCAGAATACACTCAAGTAGTTTTTCACGATGCAATATTTTTTTTAAATCTAATCCGTTGATCTTCTTAAACATCTTGCGAATAGCTCATATGCAAAATTTGAGCACATTTGGACATTTATAGGTCACGTTATAAGGACCGCAAAAATTATGCATTTCAAATTAGTTTCGCGCGTTGATTTTGTTTCCCTTGGATGAGTGACTTACACTCATCCAAATGGGCTCAAAATTTGGATGAGTGACTTACACTCATCCAAATGAGTGTAAGTCACTCATCCAAGGACAACAAAATCGACGCACAAAACTAATTTGAAATGCATGATTCTTGCCTCCTTTAGATGCACGACCTATAAGTATCCAAATGAGTTAAAATTTATTATATAGTATGTTCTTAAGATATTTAAGAAGATCAACGGTTTAGAATTTTCAAAAAGTTGCTGCATCTTTAAAAATGACTGAGGTGTACGGTGCCTCCGGTACACTCGAGTGTACACTAGCCAGACTCTATATATAGAGTATATACATATATATATTTGTGTGTGTGTGTGTAGGATATATTTCTGATTAAATTGTGGCTATTTGGTTAATTCGGTTAACAAAACAGTATATATTTAAACTGAAAATTAACCATTTAACCAATTAATCAAAATAGATTAACCAAATTAACTGAATTAACCGAATTGTCGAAAAAAAATACCTTTTGGATGGTTATTAACCGAATTCTGCTCACCCCTTAAGCGAATCATAAGAATGACTCGACAGTTCAAATTGTTCACTAAGGCATATGGACTATGGAGAATAGGTCAACTTCTTCACTCACTATTGAAGGTAAAAGTTGATTGGCGTCCATATGTTGGAGCGACATTTTATAAGCTGAAGGAAGTAATGACTAATCCACCTATCTTTAATCCAACTGATCTTGATGAACAAGTTATGATGGAGTCTCTAAGTAATTAGGGAACTTGTTGGACTGATGTGATGCAAGGACAAAGGCCAGTTGACTTAACATGCCATGCTTCAAATGGGAGACAATTCACTTGGTTTACATATGACAAACAGATACACCATGCATGCTATCCTATTGGCTGTAACCAAGTGATTTTTTGTAGGGCGGGCAACTCTTCTAGCCATCTCAATTAAGCCACTTCACCTATCTTCCTTCTTTATTGGTACAATCTCTTACTACCTCTCTCATGTAATAGCTTATGTGCTCATTCCTCTCCGTGTTGCATATGCCAACATTCAACTTTTGCCTATTGCCTTCCAGTGTCTTTCATTTCATGATGACTGGAATTCTAATCGTAGATCCTGGGATCTGTATACCTATTTCCAGGAGCTTCTCCATATTATAAAACCTGATGAGACCCCTGAACTTAATGCCTCCAACCAAACCTTTTAGGGTCATTGTGACCTTCCAAACATAGTGATAAATCTAGGATTCTGCAAATATTCAGCTTGTTTGGAGAGTCATAATTCTTAGGAAAAAGATAAAGTTCAGTCAACTTTTTGGGAGAAATCGAGAATAAGTTGGCTATATGCACGCACGTGCACGTGTTATGGGACTAGTAATGGCTGTCTGAGAGGACATCACCCTGAATTTGCTGGAGACAAACTGAAATGCTTAAACAGCAATCAAGGTGACCATTTAAGTTTTCTTTGGTGGGCCTATGGTCTTGAGCTAGGCAGCTCTCAAGGCATTTGTATACTAAGCTGGTGCTTTGACCTGCTTTTTCCCGTTCAGAAAGCTGTCATTCATGCGTGTCTTTTTGGTAAGGTACTTTTAAACGGGACTCAACCCAGTCAAGTAATGACCTAAAGCTAGTAGCCTCTGTATATACCGTAGAATATATATTGAAGGTAAATTATATACTGTAATTTTCTTTTTAGAATATATATTTTTCATTATTTGATCACTTTTGATATCAATTTACAATTTATGGGTTGTGTAGAATTTGGTGTGGGATAAACAAATACGTCATGTGAAATACACATTTTCTTTAAATCCATGAAATTTGTAAACAAATAAGTCATGTGAAATACACATTTTTGAAAGAGGACCAGTTTGCATTCTTGCATAGCACTAAAGTGGTTGCGGGACACATGCTTTTTTCCTTCACGCTTACCACAACATTGCCTTATCATAATGACGAGTCTCCTTTATCTGCTGTGAATCTAGTAAAGTGCTTGCTTAACAAGTCAATACAACGTAAGGAGGCAGTGTGTTACGTTATTCGCCATTCAAAGTTTTCTCTCCGGGAAATGACTGATTTTAGGAGGCAGGAACACAAAAACAGACTTCTATACTAATTCTGATTATATTGAGGGTCCCACTGACAGGACGACATCAAGCTACTCTTAACTTTTGTAGGAGGTTGTTCTAGTCACTTGAAGTAACGGATTTTTGTGGTCTGTTAGGGTTATCAAAGAGAATATAAGGCTATGATTCACATCAAATGCGAGCTTACATGAATCAAAGCACCATTAAGAGAAGCTAACCGTAAACCAGCTTGTCCTATACCTATGATCTGTGATGGCATAGCTATCATCTTGATCGCTAATACTCTTGTTCCATGAAAGGTCCATGAAAGTAAAAGTAGACTGTCCACAAGCTATTATTAGCAAGGAGATCTATTCCGTTGTCAAGTCCTAATAGCTAGTGCTATTCACCAAACCACTATCAAAAAATATACTTACAATGTTGATGCAAACCTCTATGCGCGAGTTAATATGGATAACTAAGAAGTCGTAATTGGCGTATTTCTGCTAATTACCCAATTTAAATAAGAAAAAAGGTTGTCAACGTACAAATAAGTCCCCGACTATTACGTGTACCTTCTAAACTAGAATAATGGCATATAAAATGCCATGTGCTAGAACTAATAAAAGACAACTAATAATAAAGATGAAAAAGATGATATATAAGACGACATAAACTAATCAATACTACTGAGTACATGCTCCAATTAGGCTATGGTTGAGTAACATGTCATGCATCAATTCCCATGGGGTTGAGATTGAGCCTCCGACGAGTTGGGATATAACTGAGGTACTCCATGCCATTCCTGATGTCAGTGGCATATGCTATAATATAATGTAACCAGTCCACTGGCTACGAATGCCACTGAAATGACACGTCGACCAGCATGAAGGTGTAGATATTGGCGATGCCATCAAGCAATGTGGCGTTCGTACTGCCAAGGCTGATTGAGCGCATACATGATGCATTGCAAGACCCAACATCACAAGGTATTCGTGATATCGCCCAACGATACTGAATCACATGCCGGCAAACCTGGGATGCCAACCAACAAAGCGGGTATAGATAAAATTAAAATGTCCACAAAAGTATCTGATGTGAGTATGGTAGAGCTCCTGTTGTTGACGATGAGAATACATATATACCTTGCACATGTGACCTCAAATGAGAAGAGGCACGATGGAGCTTTTCGGAGAGGAGCCTGTTGGAGAAGCGGTGCTCCAGACATGTGCTATGATGGAAATTCATCATTTTACTTGTTGCTTAGGTTCACTTGCGCGGATGACACCCTTTTATTCTTCATCTTCTTCCTTATTAGCATTTGAAGCCGTGGGCATCAAATGATGGGGGCATTGTGCAGAGATATGCTCATATCCCTTATAACTCAAGCACTAAATCCAATTGAGGATGCCACTGTACAGACGGTGTAACTAAGGAATCATCAATACATGGGGCCACGCTCGAAGAAGACTTTCGTCAATGTGTGGAGTCTTTGCACACTATTCTGCTCATGCTCTATCAGTGTAACCACACAAATCACATTGTCCATAAAAGAAATCCGTAAAGTAGCCAATACTGCAACGATGGGTGAACTGAGTCGATGTCAATAGATAGTAATCTTGGTGGTAACATGCCATCTGATGTATGACTTGTAGATCAACTCATAGAACTTGTGGGTGTATTCATCCACAGAAGTTGACCTTGTTGTAAGTGAGAGCACTTGATGCAAAATTGTTGTTTGTAATTCAAAGGGACAAAGAACAACTCCATGCCAACTTTCATTTCTATCCAGGTGTTGATGTGGGAAATTGTAGGGAACCACTTCCACCAAATGAGAGTGGTTCCACAAAATTTGGCTTTCACATATTGAATTTGGTGATCTGTTGGAAGCTGGTGCCAATCACATAATAACTTCACACTATGGAACCAGTTGTGCATTACGTCGGGTTCACTAGTGCCATGGAAGAACGTCAATCTTGAGTAGTCGGTTTTGTAGGGGAGGAGCTTCCTGTTGTTGCAGAAGTCACACCTCAGGTCACTCGTGGATGTGATCAAACTCTGCCCACATCTTTTGTTGCATGTCCAGAATTTAAGCTTCAAGGTGATCGAATAGTTCGTCGTGGTTGACAAGACGTCCTTCCACATCCATTACTTTAGCGTTGAGTTTGTTGTTGTGCATGTGGTGCGTTAAGGAAGTTTGATGGAATTATGAAATTTTGGGATTTAGGTGTGCACATATTTCATGTCGACAAAAGATTTTGAGACGTTAAAGACTGCTACAGTCGTGGATGAGGTGCGGGAAAGGAAGAAATCACCTACAAAAAATAGATTTGGGGCAAAATACCCCTACCTTGTTGCTGGTATAAAGTAGTTTGTTGGTCGAGCGTTGTGGAGCTACCTTTTTTCTTAATTTAGGGGTCAATTGTATTCATCCTGCACACCATCAGTAGGCTAACATCAAGATCCATCAAAACCATCACATCGAGGTTCCTAAAGCATAAGGAAAGCACCACAAAGCCTACCTCTAAAGCCACCCACCAAAACTAGAACCAAACTCCCAAAACTATACTGGCGACTCAACTTCTCTACTGTGGCAAGTAACAAACAAAAAACCTCCTTGGAAGTAACTGTCCTATAAAACCATATCCCTTCTTGTGTTGTTCATCAAAAAAACAAAAGAAAAACCAAAATAGACAACTCGAAAGAGGCCAAACCACACTAAAACCCGCAACGATCCCCAGAACCAAAGAGATCAGAACCATCATCCTCGCAGTAGGCCATCCACCTGAGCACACTCCGTAAGCAGGAAAGAGACCAAAGACGATGTTCATTGAGCACACTCCAAAAAACATTATATCATGGAACAACCTACTCCAGGCGTGATGCTTCAATTGCCACAGTCCCTTGGATGGAGGGAGGTAGGGTTTGGGTCCCCCTAGGGGAACAGTTGCGGCACTCCCTAAGTTCCCTCTCGCTGTCTGGGGACAAGAGGAGAGTCGTCCACCGGTGTCATCATAAGAAAAGAAAGGGGGTGCCTAGCGAAGCCCTGTGACCGGGAAACAATAATGTTTACTTTGTCCAGCAGCTTGACTATTGGGGAGAAAGGGGGGGGGGTCGGAGAGGGTTGTGATGCTTGTGACTACAGTTGGGGGTTGTTCCCATTGCGGTCGAATGCTCCCTACGATCAGCTGGTCCCTTTTGTTGGAAATTGGGGGGGGGGGGGATTAGAGAGGAGCATGAAGAGAGGTAGATCATGCACGGTGGATAGAGAAGGCTTTTCATTTAGAGGAGGAAGAACATTAATAGAATGTGAAATTTTTTTCCACTTTAAGTGGATGTGATTAATTCTAACCTAGGGTTTGGAACTAGTCAATGGCGGATGATAGGTGGGTTAGGTCGCACCTAGGGTTTTGTTGTTTTGTGGGTGGGTCTTGGGGTCTAGACTACAGTTAGATCTCATGCTCTAGCACTCAGTTGCAATACCTAATCTCATCCATTAAATTCAACCGTTAGAAAATACCCCCGGCGTACATTTATAAGGATAACTCACGAGAAGCCCTAGTTGGTTGATTTTCTCTAATGACCCAACTTAAATAAGAAATAAGTTAATTAATGGATAGCATACATATAAGTCCTCAACTATTACATGTAGCTTTTAAACTGAAATAGTTGCAAACAAGATCCCATAGACGAGAACTGATAAAAGACAACTAACAATATAGACAACATAATTAATATATAAAAGATGACAAACCAATCAGGCTGTGGGGCTGTGGCTGTGAGCACATGCTCTATTCAGGCTGACTTGAGTAGCCCGTCCTGCATCTTATGCTGGCTGACGAGCTAGAGCTAGAGATAGATAGCTAGTATTCCTTGTTAATTATACATTCTATTAGATCATGTATTTCTCTTCCCTTGTTGATTATGCATTCTATTAGTTGCGTAAGTCTGTCTCTGTGTACTCTCCTTTTACAATGAGCAATAGACAAAAATTCTTAGATGGTTTGTTCCCTAATTGCAGTCAAACTTATAGTGTTTCTAAAAATTGTGTTATTAGGCATTGTATTAACAATGGCAGTCCTGCAATCCATTACTAGAAAACCACATTCTTTCCCCTGCGAGACTTTTATCTATCGAAATTCTATATCAATTTGACACTATAACACTGATCCTTGTGGATTCACTCGGTTCCATGTTTTTTATTGTTTGATTTTCACTTTTACTCTATCCTGTTACGAATCTGATGGAGGGATTTTCTAATCCGTGGCTTTAGAGTCTTGAGGTTCTTTTATGTTTCATGGCTCTAGAGCTATCCATTACTAGAAAACCACATTCTTTCCCCTGCGAGACTTTTTTCTATCGGAACTCTATATCAACTTGACACTAACACTGATCCTTGTGGATTCGCTCGGTTCCGTGTTTTTTATTGTTTGGTTTTCACTTTTACTCTATCCTGTTACGAATCTAATGGAGGAATTTTCTAACCCGTGGCTTTAGAGTCTTGAGGTTCTTTTATGTTTCATGGCTCTAGAGCTACCGGTGGATAATACTTATACAGTATCTGATACATTTGCACAAAGTCTATAAAAAAGTTGCTAGTAAATGTACTTGTATCTGACTTGCCCAACTGGGCCTACATAAGTCTGAAACAGCTCGAAGCAACTTGTGCCATTATTTTAAGCATATCTATGGCAATATATTTGCAAAAGTAGTAGATGTAACATTAATGATGTAGAGTGTCTTCGTACTGTTACGTCCTACAATTTGGTTGAGTGCCTGAAATTAAATCTTTCAACCTTTCAGGCCGGCACTTCAGTTTCTGCATATATAATCAGTGCTGGATATTTGCGACAAGTGTCAGTGGCTGGCTACTTTAGATCATCTGAAGTTCCAATACGGCCTTCAACTACAAGAAGATGGATCTGGAAGGCATGCTACGTTAAATTTTAGAAGATCTGATTTGTATAGAGAATCTAGTTCAGACCATGTTCATTTTTTGAACATAAATATCCGATGCTTTGGTTGCAATACTAAGCAAATGAGGGTTGAAACTTGAAAGTGCCTCGTGGAAGCTCATCCCCATCCTAGCAATCGTGCCGCATACCCAAGAGTAGGTTTCAGCGCTGATTACTGTGCATAGAAATATTTGCCTACCCAAAAAGTTGATTTTATTTATTGTTTCTACCACTTGTTGAAGGGAGACAGGTTACGACCATCTAAACATTGTCCCGAAACTATCAGTCAGAAAGCTGTGTTATCTGATTGGGTTGGTTGCTGCTCTTTTATTAGAGCACGGCTTACACTGAATTGGTTTTGTTTTGTGTTCCAAGTGAGAGGACGCTTGGGGGACAATTTGCCATGCTAAGAAGAAATATTGAAGTGCTTATTAACGTAGCTCATATGCGTCCTTGTGACAGACTTGATCAGGTGCATCCTGTGGAGTAGTGAAAACTGCTTGCAATAAATTTACAAGATATACACGTTCCCGCTATTATTTTACAAAAAACCCAATTTTAAGTTGAAGAATCATGTTAGAAACAGACCGAATTGACAGTATCAGCAAGCTGCCAATTTTCTCTGAACTTGCGTGTTCTTTTGGTACGTCAGCCAGGTCTACCTGGTTTTTTGTCAACCCAGGTTGAGTCACCTTTCACGTTTTAAAAATGTGAAATGCCAATCGCCTATAGTTTATGAACCATGCGTTTAGCATTTCTGAAGTTCATACTGTCGAGTGAAAAACACAGATCAATTGTTTCAAAGAAACTGGAAGTGTACTCTAATACACTACTGCGAAAACAGATACAAATGCGAATGAGAGAGTTTGTCTTTTAGCTGGATATTTGAATTGCCTATCTGGTCATCCATCATCGCAAAACATTCTCATCGTGGTGAAGACCACCTGTATGCAACCAGTGGAATTTACTTCTTTCTATAGTAAATTATCAACATTTGGATATCGAGATATTAGTATCACCAGTGTTAGGGTACAACTTATATTTAACCTTGTATTCTAGTAGCTATATCTTCTTATACCAAAAAATTACTACTGAGTGAAATGCAAGAAATTACTCCGATTCTGATGCTGAAGTTCCGTCGCTGGATAGATGTCACGCATTTCTGGTGCCAAGGTCTATGCATACATTCTCTACACATTGCAATCCCACGTTTGGATAAAAACATTTGAAGTGCCTATAGTGATGTAAAGATTTCAGATTAATTGCTGCTAAGTGCCTTACGTTTGCTTTACCACTTTTTGTGGCTTGGTTATGCTAACGAAGGAAAATCACGGACAGAAAGTCAATGGTTACCAATCACTTTGTCAAAGGAGCGGTATATAGCTCTTATTTTACATTACAGAGGTTGGTAAACTGCCTAGTGACGGGAGACTCTCGCTTGGTTCGTAGCACACTTTCCAGCACTCCCTCCCCCCTTTATCTGTCCAGCCAACCAAAGTGGTCATATATATTGACATTGACGACCGACAACTCAAAATGACTGACTTGTATGAGAGGTAATCATGGAGAGAGAGTAAAAAAAATCAAAGGAATAAAAATAATGGCGGTATAAAAATACGAGGAGATAAACAAAGATAGAGGTAGAGAAGAAGGGACTAAAAAACAAGAAGGGAGGTAGAGGAATAGAGAGATAAATAAGGAAGAGGGATATGGATATATTATTATATTTATTTGTATATATTATTATGCATATTTTTTTTATTTGTATTCATATGGGCAAGCCTAAAAATTTCCAAATTTATACGATACAAAAAAATTTAATTAGGCAAAAAAAAGAAGAGAGAAGTATTTTTTTGGTATGATACATATATACTTAACGTTAGGTCAGAATTCACACAATATGAAAAACATTTTAGGAGGTGCATAAGGAGGGGATAAATAACGAGGGATGTAAAGAAAGAAAGTGAGATAAATAAAGAGTGATGTAAACAAATAATAAGATAAATAAAGACAGCGGTAGAGTAGGAGAGAGATGGACATACTGTTGTAATATATATATATATTAGTATACATATAATTTATTCAGAGGTATAAAAATATGAGGAGATAAACAAAGATAGAGGTAGAGAAAAAGGGACTAAAAATAAGGAGGGAGGTAGAGGAATAGATAGATAAATAAGGAAAGAGGTAAAAAAGAGAGATATGTATATGTTATTATATTTTTTGTATATATTATTATGCATATTTTTTATTTGTATTCATATTGAACAATACTAAAAATTTCCAAATTTATACAGTATAAAAAATTAATCAGGCAGAAAAAGGGGAAGAGAGAAGTATTTTTTAGTATGGTACATATATACTTAACGCTAGGTTAGAATTCACACAATATGAAAACATTTCAGGAGGTGCATAAGGAGATAAATAAGGAGGGATGTAAAGAAAGAAAGTGAGATAAATAAGGAGGGAAGTGAATTAATAACAAGATAAATAAAGAAAGCGGTAGAGTAGGAGAGAGATGAACATACTATTGTAATTTATATATATTAGTATACATATAATTTATTTTTATATATCCACATAATACTTAAAACTTAAAAATCAGCACATTTCTAAAAGATTTCAAAGAGGTGGGAATAAAAAACAAAAGAGAGGAAAAAAAGAGAAACATTTTGGTACCATACATGTCATAATCACTATGTCAGATTTTCCACAATACATGAATTAAAAAACGGAAGAAGAAAAAAAGAATATATAATTGTAGAAAAGGAAATATATAAGAAATAGAGAGATAAATAAGGAATGAGGTAGAAAGGAGAAAAATGAAGATTTATTATAAATTATTTATATTCATATGTATGTATATCAGTACAATATCAAACTTTCTAAAACCGCATAGTATTAGAAAACTCAACGAGAGAGGAACAAAAAATAAATGAGGGAGGAAAAAAAAAGAGAAGAGAAAAGTGTTATTTTACTACGATACATATTATTAGCATTCAGGCAGAATCTATACACTAAAAGAGAAGAGACACGTATTTTAGATTTCTCATATTTTTTCTACTTTCCTCATTTTTCTACTTCCATTCTTTCTATTCTCTTTCCTACTCTTTTCTATTTTTGTACCCTCCATTTATTATACTTCCCTCTTCTTTTTTCTTATACTTCCCTCCTCTTTTTTATACTTCTCTTTTTTTCTATGCATGAATAAAATTTACTATACAAAATTTGCTATAGAGGTCAGAAGCCCGAACAAATTAATAATGTACAAGTGGACAAAAGGGATGAAACCTGCATTGTAAAGATTTTTTCACGTGACATACATGAGAGCTTTAGAAAAGAGCGTCTGTTTAATCGGATTGAGAATTAGATGTCTATGTGTTATACGTTTTGAGTGCTAGCCAACCTTATAAAAACAATTTTACACCTTGTACTAGACCTTTCAACAAGTGGGTGGGTTGGATTTGAATTGGGGCATTGCGGAATTCGATCTAACAAGCTTATGTCAAACAAATTCACTTTCTAAATGGGAGGGCCAAAGTTGAATGCAAATCCGACCCATCATGTTGCAAGTCAACGTGAGAGTATCCATATAGAATATGTTCAAGAAAAAGTACTTTGTTTTATGCTATTCTAAAGGTAAAAAAGAATGATTCTCTAGATTTTTTTTTAAAATATAGATAAAAAACCAACTACTAAGATATCCTATCAAATAAAAGAGTGTATCGTGGATTTTTCTACCACTATTCAAACACATATGTTATTGGGTAGAATTTTTTAATGTATGATTATGCTTGATAGACTAAAATTGGTAATTTGTACAATTCTATATTAAGTTTGACAAAACAATTATAAAAGTAGACGTGTATTCATTTTCTCGCTCATTTATTAGCTCTTCTTAGGAAAGTTTGATCTTGAAGTGGAACTCCTTAACAATTAATTGGTAATATTATATTATTATATTTATTTGAAGTAGTACTATTATATATATTTATATATATACAGATATAAACATATATATATATATCTCTCTCTCTCTCTCTCTATATATATATATATATATATATATATAATATAGTTAAGAGGGTCACCTACGGGTTCATGTGGGTACATGAAATTTGCTAATTAAATGGGTGAATATGTGTTTGGGTAATTTTCAACTGATGACAAATTACATCGTCCAAACCAGACTAGAAGGGTTGACCATGCATGCTTTTAGATTTTGACCCAATTCAATATGTTTACATGGTAGGCTAGCACCTGTGTGACACTCAAATCAAGTATCATATATGTATACTAAGTACTAGGATTTCAAATGTCATTGACCAAACGACCCCTTGGCATTCCTACTACCAAGTCGTTCAAGATTGCAAATCAGTTGCTGTCGCTCATGCAATTAAGTGAAAATTCATTAATTTTGCATCCAACGATAATGAAAGTATTATATCTATTGCATGTTGTGGATATATATATATATATATATATATATATATATATATATATATATATATATATATATATATATATATATAATTTTTTTTGGCAGCCTCAGGCACCCACCCGACTGTCCACTTAGAGCACACTACTAGTACATGATACACTATCTTTTAAATTTTAACAGAAGGGAAGTAAGAAAAAAAAGATAAAAATTATTTTTTATGACTTTCATTCCATATTAATTTGTTGATGAAACAAAAAGGTCATTAGATTCCTTATGAAAAATACTTTCTTACAAGACTAATATTAACATATTTAAAAAAAATATAATATAAGAGATATATAGTGCTCTTGTCTTGGGGTATAATATCACATGTTTTGGGATACAGTACATCAGTAAGTAAAATATTTGTACTGTACCTCCAAAATAGGAGTAATGTACCCCAAAATATCGGCACAATAAACTATTTTTATGTATTAAAGTTACTACTAATGTTTTGAGGTACAATACTTATGTTTTGAGATACATTACTCTCAATATGTACAACAATCAACAAGTAAACATTCTATCGTACCCTTGAAATGAGGATAATGCACTCCAAAAAATGAGTACTATACCCCTCTTATTTATCTACCCAAGGATAGTACCAATATTTTGAGACATTATTCTCATTTTGGGGTATAATACTAATATTTACTTGCTGACGTACTGTACCCTAAAACACGAAGTGCTGTACCAAAATATGACATTATACATCAAAATACGGGTGATGTACCCCAAAAATAGAAGTAATGAACCCAAAAACATGGATAATGTCTCCCAAAATATGAGACTACCAATATTTTGGTGAATGATACCCCTATTTTAAGATATTGTATTTTTTATACTTCTCTTCTCTATTTTTTGTACTTTTCTCGTATTGTTTTTTTTTTCAAAGTGTGACGATATTGATCTTGTTAGAAAGTATTTTTTGTGATGAATCTATTACTTTTTGTTTCGTTCAAAATTTCATTATGAATCAGAAGTTATGTACAAAATACTTTTTTTTTTCATTTTTTCTACCACATCAACAGTTTACCCTTCTCAAGAACTGGGTAGATGACTAGGACTGGGAGGGGACGTGGGTAGAGTAACTCTATATATACAGGTTGGTGACAATAACTAGTGAGCTGTGTGAAATTGATCGTAGTTTGTAACAATCACTGTGTTCTCTTTCCTAATTGGTGTTTCCATGGGCGATGCTAGCCGGATCGGGAAAGGGTGACAAAAATTAGTCATATATTTATAGAAAAAATCAATCGCACTAGTGATTGTCAATTAATATTTAAAATACATTTGAATTAATTTTTTTTCGATACACTAGTACATTTCATATTGAAATAAATACCCTCATTCAACATAATTTAAAGTAATCTTCGAGTTTTCATTATATATGGAACGATCCTATATTATTTTATGACTTCTTATAATATTATATGAACTTCTAGTAATTTGTTATTCATTTTATTTAACTGGACAATACTAAATCCATGCAGTTTATATAAAATTTAAATTGATATTGCCGGTGGAGCAACGATAGTGAAAAGATCATTCTCTACCATAAATACTATTAAAAATCATGGACACAGTCAGATGAATGACAAATGACTCTATAATTTAATAGTTGCCTATATTGGAAAAAAGTTCATTTGTTACCAATGTGATAAACACAATTGGATCTTCATATAAACATGATGATCAACTTCGTGCCATACAAACTGCAACAATTAAAAATGCACGAAATGGTAGAGAAATATTTAGTGGAAGAGGTTTGAATTAAAAAATATGATTAAGACATGCTGGTGATACAAAATAGAGTTTTCTAGAGTTCGATACATATTGAATAAATTATCTTTTGGAATTGTTATTTTTGAATACTTTTCTGGTAAAAAATTATTACTACTATTAAACTAGTTTTATAGAGTTGAAATGGAACATTTACCAAAACAATTTGATCTTACTACTATGTCACATATTTATACTCCACATTGCTCAAAACAAAAGAGGCTGCTTTGGCAAGACTATCTCACATTACGATGATGACGGATAAAGGTAAGGGTTATGTTTTGGGTCAATATCATCATGCGCTATGATACCTGGTTCCTAAGTCAAAATCCGGACGATGATTGTAAAAAGATTGCAACTGAAAGATTCAACTTTACCATGTTGATTATTCGGGAACTCGACCACGACCACTTCAGTTCATATGTATATGGCTGAAAAGTTGCAGGTTGGTGTGTATGAACCGTTACAAACAGGCTACGAATAAGATAAACCCAGATTTATATTGGAGTACGCCAGTCCTGCTTGAAGGACTGAGTTGGTCTACATATCCGGATGGAGATCTATTTAAAGTACACTGGATCCAGTTTCAGCCATACAAATACCAATCGGTTGTGGCCTGAATCCGTTCCTCTCCCAACGGTGAGATAAAGTTTATGGACACTACGTGAAGAAATGCGACATCTTATTTTATGCCAAATTAGTGGACATGGGTGGTAAAGGGGTGGGGTGATATCTGAAACTGATCATATATATATATATATATATATATATATATATATATATATATATATATATATATATATATATATATATATATATATATATATATAAGAGGATAGTGACTATTTACATGGTATTTTCATCATATCAATTCCAGGTTTGTATTTTGTGAAGCTTGTGTATGCACATTGTAGTAGCTTTAATGCTAGTCCAATTCCACACTAGGTTACATTTATGTGATCTTAGGTGAAAATCAAGGCACTTGATATATAAAGCGGTTGGTTATAGTGAGCGTAATTAGTTTTCATTTGAATAGAATTTGTAGCATAGACATAGTTGTGATGCCTTTAAGTAAGTCTTATTCCATTGTACGTAGAATTAGGGGACAATATCCTAATTTAATTGTTGGTCAGGGATATCGAGTTAGAAGATCAACCCTTAGTCGGCCTAGTGAGAATTGAAATGGCTCAACTCTATAACATACACATTGCATTTAATGAAATCCAATTGTATAAGACACCAAATAAGAACATTATATTTAGTACAATCAATGGATAGATGAATATAATGTTAAACATAGTTTTCCCAACATCACTGAGCCAGAGGAAATTGAGAATATCTACCTTAAATATTCTTCTAATTACTTCCACCCACTCACCTCATTTATTTTGTAGGAGTTAGGCTTATTTAGTTATATTCAACATAAGAAAGCATTTCAAAAAATCACTACTATAAAAAATGGTTTTTACAACAGTTCATTTTTTTATTTTACAACGGGTGTCAACTATTGTATTAGATTGTGTGGTCTTATGGGGGCGTTCTTTATACAACAGGTGTTGCACATGTTGTAATATATGTATTTTATACAATAGTTAATACATGTTGTAGTTTATTGAACACACCTGTTGTAATAGGGATGTTGTATACTACATGTTGAGACAAAAGGAAAATACATCTAGACACAAGGTTTCGAACTTGAGACCACTTGAAAGTAAAACACATCTCAAACCCCTGAAACAGTTTCATTTTATGAAACACATATATTCTTTGTTGTACATATACAACAAATGACATGTAAACCTGTTGTGTGATTGTGGTCTATTACAACGGGTAACTATTAAAATAGGTGAAAGCCTGTTGTGTAATTATAGTATACTACAACGGGTTATAGTATGTTGTGTAATGATGGTCTATTACAACGGGTTAACATATGTGACTATTACAACGGGTAGAGCATGTTGTGTAATTATGATCTTTTACAACGGGTTAGAGTATGTTGTGTAATGATGGCCTATTACAACGGGTTAACATACATGACTATTACAACGGGCTAGAGCATGTTGTGTAATTATGATCTTTTACAACAATTTAGAGTATGTTGTGTAATGATTATCTATTACAACAAGTTAGCATACGTGACTATTACAACGGGTTAGAGCATTTTGTGTAATTATGGTCTTTTACAACGGGTTTGAGTATGTTGTGATATTACAACCTATTACAACAATTTAGCACATGTTGTAGTATAACATATACTACAACGAGTTTGGCCCGTTGTATATAACTTGTGTTGTATAAAATATATAATTCACAACACAAAAATAGACTTGTTGTAAAAGATATGCTAACTACAACACAACCAACAGAACTGTTGTATTTTTCCCATTGTAGAAAACATTTTCTGTAGTAGTGAATATTTCCTATTTTCTATTCCCAAGCCCTCAACATTATGTTAAGTGGTTTTAGGACATATGTATCTTTATGGTTAACAATGCTTACAAGATGCTTTTGAACAAGGATTAAAATACCCAAATTTTAAAGTTATCTAGAACCAAACCATGCCCCTAGGTGTTGACATTTTTCTTACATTAGTTGGTGTTGATATATTTCTTCTTGGTAACAACCCTCTAAAAAGAGGCTTCAATGACTTATTTATTTGCCACCTTTGTTGGAATAATGAAGACATACTGATGTGAGTTTTCCTCACTTAAATCAATTTCGTTTCAAATATGGGGCATTCCTTCATGATAACCTTTATGCATCCTCTTGACATCATATCTTTTGTGGATCTGAAAAACTTGAACAATTTCATCTCTTTTAGCTTGAGTTCTTTTATAAAATGGAAGGAGATACATAGAAGAACACGATGACATCTGTTTCACTTTCCATGGATCAAATATTGTATATAATATCTCAAGTTCCTGTGCTTATATGCCTGAAGCTATTAATTGGTTCAACCTTCAAATTCAAAAGTATCTTCTCCATTGCTCCACCGCTTGTTGGTAGTTCGTTCCAGGAATTTCTATTTTGTAGCTTCCTCAGAGCAAATGATTTCTATAATGTCTTGCTCTCCTACTAGTTGTGTGGTTATTGTTGGATGATCTTTTTTTCATGCTATGCTCAATGATTAGGGTTGTACACCCTATTTATTCTATCTCAAAGTTGTATCTTAAAAGGTTTGTTGCAATTTCTTCTCGCAGTGGTTTCATTTCTTTTGAACTTTGGTGAATATAGGATTTTTTTTCTTAAGCTACATATCCTAATGACACACAAAGGTTGGTTGCTTTTGTAACATGTTTTTTTGTTTTCAACGTTAAATGTATATACCTAATTGTCAAATAAAAAATAAAGCTTCAATTACAAAGAACAAAAAGGATATGATTCCACATAATATGTGTTTGCTAAACGACCACTTGTTTAAAGATGGTGCAACAAGAAATGAAGACGATAATAGAGATCAATAAATATTTTGAAAAGTTGATGCACATAAATAATAACATTAGTAATTCGTCGACCGACAAGGCATCTTTGTAACTTGCCAATTTTGCACTAAATCAAGGAAACTCAAGAGAAACCAAACAATGAAACCATATCGGCACAAAAAAACTAAGTAGATGCACCTTCCCTGAAGATTTTTAGAGACATCATAGATTTAAAATGACAAAAAAAGTTATAGAAAAGCAAAGGTAGTGGTGGGAAAGGGAAACTACAAGGATCAATGATATGAATAAAAAAATGTGACAAGAGATTTTTTAGATAGTAAAAAGTAGGTAAACAATGTCAAGACTCTTACCATCAGAGCCTAAAGATTTGCCTTATGATTTTATCTCTATATTTTTCCTTTAGGATCCTTACCTCTATTTTCACCAAGGACAAAACCAGGGAGAGATCCCACTCACTATAGTTTCCCCACCCCCAACGAAAACATATTTCATCAAGAACATAAAGATCCTTAAGAACGTCATCAATTTTACTTCTATACACATGGACGCATTTAAAGATTTTGACGAATCCCATTTTGGTTCTGAATCGATATACTATGATTTACAAATTTAAATAGGTCAAGACTAGAATTATTTATTTCAAGATCAATGTTATTTAAATTTTATTGATTTTCCTAATAATTTAAGCCTTTTTGGCACATGAGTTTGAGGGATCATGTTTACGAGCACATAGGTGCATATGAGCTCTTTAGAGAAATGTTATGATCACTTTGGCACATATGAATGCTTGGGAGAATTTAACATTCATGCCACTATGGATCTTAGGAGAACTTTTGGATGAAGGAGAGTATTACCAAGTTAAAAATGGAAGCGGTTAAGTAAGACTAAGATAATGCTAATAAAGTTTCAAGATATCTTTCAATATTTGTAAATGTATACTTCATTTTTACTTTAGTACTACTCATCGATACCTATATGATTCCCAAGTGCCTTGCATGGATATGGATATGGATATGTTGCACATAAGTGGCAAGTTGAAGGAGGACTAAGGACAAGGATGACCCTAAGCTCAAGAGACGACCAAGTTTTCCCTAGTGTGGTGCCATTTATCCCTAAGATTTTAATTAGTATATAGTCTTGATGCATGTCTTAAACTCATGAACCACATGGTCGAATTATATGATAAATTTTCCCTCATGTTGAACTATTTGAGAATGAGAATGTTCTGTTTTGATATATTTTTTACAAATTCCAATTAAGTTTTTCCATGTGTGTGACATCCCCTTTATGAATGTGAATGGATTTATGATTGTGCACGTGAATGCATCACTCTAAAATGTTAGGTTACATGTGCCAAGAATCCATCCTTGTCTAAATAGAAGCAATCTTTTAATAATACTAGTGAAGGGCCTCAATCTGCATGTCCTACTGATCTATTTGTTTGTCCTACTTCTCTAGTTTATTGAACATGTAAGAATACATGTAGGTCGAATCTCGTGTACACAACATGTGCTCAATCTGAGTGGTAGTTCTGGGTGGTGTGAATGTCAATGTTGCTGAGGTGGTACCAATTTTTAGTTTTCCTTTTCACCAAGCGTGAGACGACTTGTATCAAGTAGGGCGAAGGAGGCCCCCAGCTGTGCATGAATGTAGGTATAATATGTTGTGTTATTGTGACTTCCGACCACCACAAGGTCAAGATTTTAGAAATAAAACCCTATTAAAAGCCAAGGAACATTGATGACACAAAACCACATCATAGAAATATGGGTTCTAAAATTTCAGTCATCATTAAAGAGAAATAGCAACAAAGACTTGTATTTATATCTCAAATTTTCCACAACCAAATTTATTAATTTTTGCAGAACGACGACCTTTATAACATAAATTGCAAAAGAGAGTTATTACATGTCATAAAAATGTTACTTACAACTTGTATAAGTAGTGCCAAAAAATAAGGCACACATGTCAAGATACCAAGTTGGGTTTATATTACTTAAAAAACTTTTGCGTCCAGACCTAAGTGTATATGGACGATGCTAGACTACTATCATATACATAAGCTTCACTTAGTCCAAGGAGTAAGGGCACCCAAACATCCCCTACCTTTGGGACTCCTTCATACAAACATCAACTACCTCCAAATTGGGATCGAGCTCGACCAGTCTGATCTTCTATATTTCTACATGAGAAACTATGTCGATCACTTGTGAGGTGAGACTTAAAGTTCCAATGATATGATATAGCACATGAAACATTTATTACTTACAAAGATAATAAACATTTGAAAAAAGAAGTAATCATTTATATATCTAGAAATGTAGCTAACTCTTACCATAAATATACTTGTTCTCTCGTGAGATTCCTAGACAAGATGAAAATCATGTATATTTATTTCAATAAGGAAATCACATATGAGAACATCCATGTTCTTTGCTAATTAACCTAAATAGTTATGGTACATGATTATATTATTCATTAAATTATGCCATGGGAAGTTTGAGTCGTACCACTCACATCACTAGCTAGATGCTACTAAGTCATACTATCCAATAAGATCTAAGGCTATCCAGAATCCATTAGATCTCACTGCTCAACCTTAGGTCGAAAGCAAGGTAAAAAAATGTAGAAAGCACACATGCTAAGTATACTGTAGAAAATGCACAAAGGTGGATCCACATATCACAAGCTCGTCTAGATACACTGGTCACAACACAAAACTTAGGGCATCAACCCATCGCACCATCATTTGAACTTCCATCATATTTCACATACCATTCCTCAGCAAACCATAGTTTTTAACCGAGTCCCCAAAAAGAGAGTTTAGAGATGATAGGGTATTCAAACCCCAGTCGTCCCCATATATTCACCAATGTATATATTTGAGCATCTTGACACAATTTATATTGCTCAAGACTATCTCATTTCACTACTTCCCCAATGACCTAGAGAAATAGATTTTTGGACTCAGGGCACTACAAGCTTAAGATTGAACTTGATTAATTAGGCCCATTACTTCGTTATGACATCATCAATCAAGTTAATATAAACAACATCAAAAAAATTACATAGTTGATCATGGCATTTTAAATTTCAAAGATATATAACATATGATAATAACAACCTAATTTCTCTAGGCAAGGCACAATAACACTTCTCAGCCACATCAAAGCCTATTGTTAGGAATATGATACTAAAGAGTTCTAAAGGAATAAAGACCATATCAAAGTTGAATCCCTTCAAAGACATCATATTATGTCATTATAAAACTACCACTCACTTTGCAAGTATATAAGATGACACTTTTTAAATATAATGAAAGAGGCATCGTTTCTACATAATGGTTTTGTTTTCATATAATTTCGACAACATGACCGTTACTGAAGATCTTAAGCATTCTCAGGAAAGCACCAATAGGGTGACATATAATCTGCACTTCATATACTCATATGTCATGATCAACCATAAAAAATACCACCTTTAAGTTTGTTCTTCTACTAAAAACTAACCATATGCAAGGACATGCTAGATTAAACTGTTTCTAGCATCAAGAAACTATTTGTGAAGTCCAAAAGGAGCATGCAAGTATGCATCCCTTTATACGAAACTAGGATAATACACGGTTCCACCTTTTGGCATTTTAGGAAGATTATCACAATATAATGATTTCCATAGATAAGGTAGGTACTAAATGTATTGAGAGTTATATCAGTCACCAAACAAATAGTGGAAACAAGTCCGCTCAAAGAAGACATTGGGAAAATCTCAAAATTCATTTGTTCAAGCTCTAAGATGACCCTTCTTCAAGAAAGTTGTGATCTTTCCAAGGATTCAATCTTTCTTCACCAAAATCTACCTTCAAAACTAGATCTATGATGTAATAACAACTAGGGCAAAAAAGGGAAGGGAAACAAGGCGTAAGAGTACTATTGGCAAAGACCTAAAAACATTAAGATAATGGTTCAAGGAGGAAGAAGATTATGGATTACCAAGATCTTAAAGGATCTCCACTCACAAGGATCTCAGCCTGGAAGACACAAATAAGAGAGTCAATTCTCACAGATGAAGACAATAGAAGCAAACATCAACATTAGCAAGACTCGATGAAGATAGACTTTTCATCTAGTGTCGTAGACTGATGGTGTCAACTATGACGTCTATTGTTTCTCTAGATCTTCGAGGACAACTTGCACAAATGAGGAGAGGAAAGAGAAGCAAGGGGGTATATCAACGAAAATGAAAGAGAAAGGATGGTCAAAGTTGTCTAGCCATCACCACATCTATTGATTTACAGCCCCATTGGAAGATGGTTTAAACCTTCCATTGATAGGCGGGGGTGGAAGATCCACCAGTTGGTATCATCGATCTTTGTCATTGATCCAACCATAGTGGAGTCTTGTAGGTTGGTTCACATTGGGATCCCATTGGTTTCCAAGCACCAACTAACCAGTGGTCATCAACCTAAAACTATCATGGATGGGTGTTTCATTGGGCAAGCTCTTCATCGATTGCTGACATCAGTGCCAATTTCCATCAATCCTCAATTGATGAAGGATTGACATTCTAGCTGGTCAAAAACCCCATCGGTTCACAATTGATGAAGAGTCAAAGGCCACTAGTTTGCTCTCATTGGTCATAAATTGATAAAGCAAAGAAGATTATCGAGACACAATATCTCTGTATGTTCACAACCAATGGAAAGACAAGTTGCTTCCATCAGTTCTCAACTAATGAAAGGGAAATGGACCTCCATCAGTACTCAAGCGATGAGAGGACAATATACTAAATTAGGTGAACTAAGTTTTCCCAACTAAATCTAAGAAACGTCAAGAGTATGCTTAACACAAATTACAAGAGAGCCCTTCAAACATGGAGAATTGCATACAAACCCTCACAAGCAAAATACCAATTAAGTAATTACATATACAACAAGCATGCAATTAAAGCATCCAAACATATAGTTGAACTAACAAAGCACATTTAAGAGGTTCAACTAGGTCAACGGTCATATACTTACACTCCTTGTATCAAGTTATATTGGAGGTCACTAGCTTTCTAGTAATCAAATCATTACCTAACAAATAGGGTGGTTTGAGCACCATTCATAACTTATGTGCTAATTTGGTGTTCAATCCTTTAACTAGGATATCATCCTCATGTTTTTGTATATAAACTAAGTAGCTTTTTGATAAAAAGTGGTCTCACAATAATCTCATGATGCTTGATTAATATTTTCACACCATTGGGCAAATTATTGGGAATGCTTGATGTACATAGCACAATACGATATTGTTAATTTGGGAATCACGTGCCTCCTTGTCGACACACATATCACATGTGATTTTACATAAAAAATGATCATAATGAAGTTCATCAGGTAAACTAGTCTATGCATTGTGTGCACAAGCAAGCTTTTATGACCGTATTTGTGCTTAATTGGTAAATTAGAGTTTACATGAATGATTACATGCTTGATTAGATTGAACATTGTTTAGACTTGATTCATGATAGTAGCTCAATTGTGATGTTTCAAACCTAACAAGAAACTCTAATTATGATTTTAGTTTGAAGAATAAGGGTTTGATTAATGTAAAGCCTAATTAGAAAAAATTAGGGTTTTGATAGTACACAAATATGGAATTTGATTAGGATAGAAGTATGGTAAATGATTTTTCATATTTTCTACGTATTTTTATTTAATTGAATTTTGGATATGATATGTATAACTCAATTATACATGTTGAAAATTTTTAGAAAATTTTGATGTTCTTTGAATGTGGTTCTCGGTCAAACTATACTTCAATCGAAATGTTGACAGAGTGTTGTTCAAGAGTGTATTGTTGGATTTTTAATCATTTATTGGTAATTCTGAATGATCTAAGATTTATATTGGAGCTCTGAAATTACATTTCATATATCAGGATAAATTTTACAATTTTTGGAGGATGTTTGACCTCTGAAATAAATGAATTACAATATCTTTTTTATAACAGAAAATCTGCTGAAATAAGAAAAAGTACAATAGGGGTTAATGTGTAAATTACCCAAGCACCTCAATTGCTCAATATGAGCAAGCCAACACCCAAGTATTTCTCATATTTCATGATCCATTACAAAGAAATGAAATTTTAGAGAGAGGAGAGCTAGGGTTTTGAGAGGAGAAAGTAGTGGAGGTGCTGACCTAGGGTTTCTCTATCCGAGATATGATGAAATCAAGTAAGTTTAGCTTCTTTGCATAGACTTTCATGGTGAATATTCTCACATGTCCATATTCTGTCCCTCCACTGTTTTTATTCGAAATGGTATCAAATCTCCCCCTTTTCTCATCTTTCTTCATAATCCCCCATTTCTAGGATTTCTGGCTTGAAAGGAAGAAGAAATCAGTGATTTGCTAAGGTCTTGATATGGATTTGAGATTTTCAGAGATGGGCTACATTTTTAAGGTGTTTTCACACCTTAGGGTGAGTGTGTACTTCCTTTAAATAGTAGATTGCAGAAAAATGAGTTAAATCATCAATAATCTTCAATTGCTTAGTATGCGAGTACAAACCCTAAATTGTCTGTTTGATCTAGTTTTTGCAAAATGATTTGAATTGGATTCTTCCTCTATTTTGATGAATTTTAGATGATAAAATCATATTAAAAATGGATACAATCTATCTTAATGATAATTCCCTAAGTATTTGCAGAGGTTATAAGAGTAAACTAAAATTTAGGGTTTTTGGCTATGATTGAAATTGATGTATAATTAAACAGAGAAATTTGTCTATCTGAATCTCATTGATTATGAATGATTTTTTATCTTAATGCGTAGTACATATATGTCAGATACTATCTTGGATTTAGTGCGATGTGAATAGTGTTTTCTTGATATCTCAGTGAAGAGGGTGAAACCCTAGATGAGTGGAAAGTTGGAAATTTGCGAATAGATATTGTGAAATCCATTTGAAGTGCTTTTCTTGACATCATAGACTTTATTTATTCAATGGTATTCTTGATGCATGATATCTCAGTGAATGGTGAGGAAACCCTAATTTAGCTTAATTCTAGGATTTCATACATATGTTGATTGCATATGACTTGTTGGAAGCAATCTTTATTCAGTGAATGTTTATGACACATTAAATCCTTATGCGAGTCATGTGATAAGTGAATGAGGTAACAAAGAGTTTGATTCCTTTGTAAAATTTGTTTATGTGATTGAATGTGAGGAAACAAAGTTTGAAATAAAGGGAAAAAGTTGAGAGTGATTGTATGGAGTATAATCCTCAAACTCATGCCCTAATCTCATGATTAGTGGTAATAGTGGGATGTGGGTGTAACACAAGCGGTTCACATAATTCTGATACATCCAAAGTGAACTTGGCGTCATTCATGTGAAATGCAAGATATGGAATGTAGTGTGACCATCACACAAATATGAGTTAATTAAAAACTCAAGTGATAAAACAAAGTAGGTTTTAGTTTTTTCCCTTTCAATTACCAAGTGGAAATTGGGATGAGGATGAGCATTCAAAGGTGTTGAGTGTATTGGTGCAGACAAACTAAGTTGGTTGGAGAACATGAAACAATAATTGTTGATAGTATTTTTTTCTCTTTCTGTATCTTCAATGTGAATGTCACAACTTCAAAATTTAGTGGAACTTATGTCTCATGCACTATGCTAGATGTTTCACCATGGTTGGGCTTACCATCATCTTTGAAAATAAAAATGGTTTGATTGTTGGTGTTGGAAGGATATGAAGGTGATAAGTGTTGGTTATAGAAATGGATAAAGGTTTGCGTGGATGTGGCATGAAAAAAATGGATAGGGAGCAGATAAGGGAGATTGTTACTTGAGATGGGATGGAATGGATCGAGGATATATTTTAAGTTGGAATGAAAGTGGTGTTGGGAAGATAATGGAAATAAGATACATGGAGGTGAATATCATGGTGATGGGAGGAAAGGGATGGTGAAAAACATTTAGGTGGAAGGTGGCAATGGTGGTGGCTAGGTGGAAGAAAGAGTTGTACACATTTTAAAGATGTTTATAACCTTGAGTAGGCGTTTGAGTGGTGCACATTACTTTTGGTTGTGGCTCAAAATTTGCTCCCGCCAAAAGTGGGTGGAGATCAGGTGGATGATGTTTGACAAAGGTAGTGGAGGTGTAGAAAAATGACGATCAAGTGGAGCCAGTGGCACAAAATGACAATTTGGTGAAATAAGATGGAAGGAAAAAGTTTAAATGCATGTTTTATGTGCTCAAAAGTGTATCGGTTAATAAGTAAGTTCCACTATTACATCCTAAACCCCGAGGGTTAGGGATTTGATTATCACAAACCCTCTATTGCACATTTGCAATATTTATTATATTATATACTCAAAGAAACAAAAACAAAAGTGTAAGAAGAAGCTAGTCTTATAATCAACGACAATCTAATTTATTAGTTTAAAGCTCATCATTAATGAACCTCAGTAAACAAAGAGATTGCTATCACAAAATACTTAAGATTATGAAGGAATCATGATAACACCAATGAAGTTTTGATCAAAGACCAATTCAAACAATCTTCCACAAACCCAAGATCCACGTGCCAAATTGGGATGACATATTGCTCTAGGTCGAGGTGATAAGCAACACCTACTAAATCAAGTTGAGGAATATATGCATATTCAAAACTTGATACAATCATTAAACATCCAAAAGATGGACTATTCCATGAGAAGAATGGAAAAAAACTCATCAATATCAATCTAGCCACCAATTGAAAAAAAAATATGCAAAAACATCCTACTAAAAGGAAAACTACTTTAAAAATCAATCAAATGTAAAAATAAGCATGAATGCATGGGATGGCACATGAAACTACGAGTTATAGTGAAAAAAATGCAAGAAAGTAAAATGTGCATGTATAAAATAATACAACCATAAAATAAATACAAATATCGGCCATAGTTATTATTACCTCTATAGAAGGCTGAATAGAATTGTATTGGATGAATACAAAGGTTTACAATGCATTATCATTATAGGATAAGAGAGGGGACACAAAATAGAGATGAGCAATATGAGACTAAACAACACAAGTAAAACATAAGAGAGGTGACACAAAATAAAGATGAGCAATATGGGACTAAACAACACAAGTAAAACATAAGTAAGGCACATGCTAGGCACACAACACTCGGTGAAACATAAACATCTCTCTATACTCCCCCTTAAGTTGGAACATAGATGTCAGCAACTCCAGAATGGCTAGGAATAGAACCTGAACCTCAAATATCCGCATGAACAACGTCAAAAATGCCTTTTGAGCCAATATCTTTCTTAGTAGGAAAAACAATACGATTTTATTTACCCAACTGACAAAATTCACAAGAAAATATTTTTTCAGATAAAGTAGGAAATAAATGTTTTAGTTTTACAGTAGAGGGGTGACCAAACCTGTAGTGATGTTGTAGTCCCGTCACTGATGTTGACATAAGAGCGGATGCAGTTGGTGGTCCATCCATACAGTAGAGTCCATCTGGTCCCTCATGGCTCGAACCAATCCTCATCTTCGTGCAAAGATCCTTCAAAACACAACCAAAAGGATCAAATTGAATGGAGCATTGAAGGTTTTTCACAGTCCTACTGACAAAAAGCAGGTTAACATGAAATGTTGGGATATATAAAACAGATTTCAGGTGCAGATTACAAGACAAGGGAACAGTTCCAATGCCATGAACTGAAGTTTTAGAATCATCAACAACGATAACTGGTGGAATCTGAGTGGTTTTAACAAGAACATAAAATAAGTTGATATCACCGACCATATGAACCCATGCACCAGAGTCAATGCACCATTTATTATTACCAATAGAAGGAGAGGTTAGCAAAACAGAAGATTCAGGACATAGATGGAAGCCGAGACATGCATTCTTGGAAAAATTTCTCAAACTCAGAACGAGGCCACGCAGGCGAGGGCGTAGCAGGCGACTGTTCAGGTGTAGTAGTATCAGTCGAAGTCCCGATAGATGCTTGGTTTGCCCAAACAGGTTTACAGTGCTTGGTCCAGCATCAGTCTTCATTGTGATTGTCTCGCCCACAAAAGTTGCAAAAGCGAGGACCAAAATGTTGCCCTCGACCAGTAGCAGTAGAAGTTGTGCGACCGCCGTTAGTAGTGAAATGACCTCCACGGCCACAGCTTCGACCTCATCCACAACCGGAATCAGCACTGCAAACAACAAGAGCACAATGTTCGATTACAGGGGTGGAGGTCACAGATGGTAGTCGGTGAACAAGCTTCGGGACATCCTGAAGAGTGGGTAATGGGTCACTAGATAATATCTGGTCGACCACCCCATAAAAAGAGGATGGATGTGCATCCAAAAATTGGACCGATTGCAGTTCATTGCGTTGCTTTTGAGCTTCTTTGATGTCAGTTGTCAAATTATTATACTCGTATTCATTCCAAAGGATAGATCATTGATTATAGAAATATTCAATAGAAATGTCAGAGAAAAATTCCTTCTTGGCCAGAGTTTTGAATATTTCAAAGACTCTCTTGGGATTTTGCTGATGAGAGTAGACGTGAGATAATTGATCCCACATTGCTTTAGCATCATGAAGACAAAGTAAGGACTGGTTGATCTGTGGCTCGGTGCTATTAAGTATCCAAGACATAACACCTGAGTCATCTTTGGTCCATTTTGCATAAGTTTTTCTTGGTTTTCTCACCCGCCGTAGCAGCAGGAGCGACCAGGGGGGTCAATGGTGATATGAGAATGGAAGCCTTGTGCTTTGACATACAAGATGAACAACGCTGATCAGAGATGATAATTGGAGCAGTCATGTTTTATTGTGGTAACACAAGGAATGAGGAGGCTAGCCATGGCAAACATGGCTGAAGAAGTAGAGAAGACCACCGAAAAACCCACTATGAGACAATAGAGAGCAGTTGTAGATCTGACACATCATATTAGAATAGACCCGCTACAAACCAAAAAGACCGATAAAAGAACCTACGCCGTAATGAGGAGAATTAAGATCCCACCATGAGGTGTAGGTAGAAGAAGTCGAATATCCTGTAGACTCTCAATGTGCTGTGACGATGGTTGTCCAGAGATGTAAAAGGAGTAGAAAAGTAGATCTAGCAAGGAAGGAGGTTAGATGATAGAGATGGTGGGTGATGGGATTGGAAGGTGGAAAAGGGGGGGGGATGGATAGGGGGTGGTGGTGGTGAGGGCAGAAATAAGGGAGGGTGAAGGGGTTGGCGGTGTGACTGGCTTGGTGGCGGCGACGAGGAGAAGTGGTAGGGGTCGTGGTGGCGGGGGTAGGGGGCGGTGAGCCGACAGTGACGGGGAGCAGGGAGGGTTGGGGCGGCAGCGGGAGGGGCTGCGGGGGGAGGGGGGAGAATAGGGGTAGGTAGGGAAGGAGAGAGGAGGGGTGTCGGGGGGCTAGGTCATGAAAGGCAGGGTTAGGGTGGGAACTTGCACGGGAGGGAACCTGCTCTTGATACCATATAGAAGGCTGAATAGAATTATATTGGATGAATAAAAAGGTTTACAATGCATTCTCTTATATAGGATAAGAGAGGAGACACAAAACAGAGATGAGCAATATGGCACTAAACAACACAAATAAAACATAAGAGAGGTGACACAAAATAGAGATGAGCAATATGAGAATGAGACTAAACAACACATTTAACACATAAATAAGGTACATGTTAGGCACATGACACTTAGTGAAACATAAACATATCTCTATAACCTCAAATACACAATCATAAAAAGAAAAAAAAATCAATATGTATACTCAAAACATTCATGAAGTACACTCAAACATTGATTTCTGACAACCACATAATCGTATACAAAAACTTTAATAACCATACAGTCTTATACTCAGAAACACACACACAAACCGTATGATAAAATGTTTAGTTTTTAAAATGGATAACTGCATCTGCTTCGGCCAAATTAAATAATTAGCATTGATCCTCTCTTTCCTGCTCTTTCCTCTCTGTCTGCCCCTACTTAGGCTTTCTAACTTCCCCGAGCTTGCCATTCCCATCCCTAAATCCAGATAAACTGGTTGATCCGTGGGTCAATCACCAAATTTGACATATCTATACATAATCACACATACTTGTAGCTATGCAGTAGAATCCCTGAGATAGGTCACGTTCTATCTGTGCAGGCAGAACAAGAGCCTCGGGCTCCATCGGAGCA
This sequence comes from Alisma plantago-aquatica, assembly GCA_963693085.1. Lineage (NCBI taxonomy): Eukaryota > Viridiplantae > Streptophyta > Magnoliopsida > Alismatales > Alismataceae > Alisma > Alisma plantago-aquatica. Next base: position 938,805,054 of record OY856414.1, on the reverse strand, counting down.
GAATTAGAAGCGGACCAAGAGCCTTGCCAGCAACTAAACGACCAAACCCTTGCAAGCTTGGGCAGTTGTACGCCTGTTCATTAATAAATGGGTGACGGCTTGTAGATTTGTTTACAGATGTTTTGACTCTATAAGACAAATGGTGGATCTTCCAAACTAAAAGTATAATAGAGGTTCTTCAGTTACTGGTTGTCTAAAGGTAATTTTGTGTCATGGAGCACTGAATTAATCATTGAACTTTCTTTTCAACAAGTTCTCCCTTGATAGGCGAATTTGTAATTTCATCTCTACTGACCACCACAGGAAGTAGTTTGTGCCACAACAATTAGGGGAGGTTTGGTAAATTTATAGTGCCCTTATATAATATTGTCCAGTGTAGTAGTGGTAGTGCTTTCCTTCTGCAGGCAGTCAGGAGTTCCATATGCTGCTACAGTCATCTCCATGAACCAATGTACATTTTGGTATAAATGATGTTTGAGGTCTTGTATTGCCTTTCATAGATCACATCACAGCGCAGACAGATTTTCAATCGATCTCTTACCACAGTCTATTTTCATTATTTTAACTTAGCCTCCACACTACTTTCAAGAGAAAGATATAGTTTCAAAGCATGCAGATTTTAGCAGTCCTAACACAATTGTTATGAGTAAATGGCATGCATCTAGAGACATTGATATATTTGTGCATCCGAACAATATAAAGGAGGAACTCTGTAGTCTAGGAACTTTAACAATCACCACTGTCAAGCTTCGATGAATTTGAAGAAGACCTGTGTGCCAGTTGAGGGCGAAGTCCAGAGCAACGTGATATTTCACAAAACTGTCTTTCTTCAGTTGGCTCAACATGCAAATATTATGTAAAGGAACAACCTTATCCCCATCTACTTAGATTTATTAATTCTACTATAAATTACATGAAGGCACTACAAGCATGCTCTGATTCCGCCATTCTATACTATAATATTTAAAAATTACAAAAGAAAAAAAAGAAGAAAAATACAATGATGGGCCCTAATTAATAGAGGCCAGTCCTTAGACCAGCAGGGCTCTTCCTCAATAAACACCCTTTCATGAACTACACAGCAACAGGGCTCAAACCTGGTGATGCCGACCTCAACGCTGCAGCATACTGCCTAGCCCAAAGATCATAATGAATTATCTCCTCCAATGTTGGATTCACAACGAGTTCATTCCTGTGTGCATCACATGTTTCTTCCACAATCTTGAAGATGTCAAGATAACTAATCCTGAAATTTAAATTAGTATAGATTATAAGTTATTTTTGAGGGAATGCATGGTATCATACTACATAACAGTTACTCCTTAGTTAAGATGAACATTATTTCTATAATATGAATCACAAAGAGCGCATTCTCATAGAAGTCTTATCATATTTTACTTAATTTAAAGCCAAAAATAGTTGCTACGATGAAGACTGAATGTGAAGTTGCTTACTTTTCGTCAATAAACAACTCTACAGCTTTCTCATTAGCTGCACTGAGGACTCCAGTCATTGTGCCTCCCGCACGACCAGCGGCATATGCAAGTTTCATTGAAGGGTATTTGACGTTATCTGGAGCTTTAAAAGTTAGAGAGCCCAGCCTGTTTCATACAATGAATCAGCAACAAGCAAAACGCAAGTACATTCATCGTCTCACATGTCACTTACTTTACAGACTCATCCAACAACCTTCATTAGTGCATTGCAAGTAAATTAATGTAAACAAAGTGTAGACTAACAAGCGCAGATAACTTACTTGCAGAGATCAAGCCTAGGCCAAGTAACTTCGGAGCAGTAGATTCTTTCAGGCCAGGACATTGTGTACAAAATTGGCAGGCGCATGTCTGGCCATCCCAATTGGGCCAGAACTGACGAATCCTGCAAATGACATATAAAATCAGCAAAAAGAGTTTAATATGTGTCCACCGATATTGAGGGACAACTATATACCTGGGTCTCAATCATTGAGTGTATGATTGATTGGGGGTGGATCACAATTTCTATGTCATCATATTCAGCACCAAACAGGTAGTGAGCTTCAATGACTTCCAAACCCTGTGCAAAATGGTCAAAAACAGTGTTATAATGAGCACTCTACTCACAAGCAAGTCGTAAATTTCATGTTGGGACATCCAGGTACACACAGCTTCAACTATTTGGATAATCTAGTCAGCAATGGGTAAGTACCGCTTTCATGGAGACAAATTTTAACATTACATCTATAAAATGAATTAAACAACCTTAGTGCATATCTTTGTTTCCAGAGTACCAACACACCTTATTGAAAAGCGTTGCTGAGTCCACTGTGATCTTCTTGCCCATGTTCCAGTTTGGATGTTTCAAAGCATCACAAACTTTAACCTCTTTTAACTTTTCAACTGGCCAGTCCCTATAAATCAAATCAGTCATGTTAAATAGTTCCAAAACAGCAGAGTGTTGAATTGTTGGAGAAAAATACCAAGTTTGATCATAATAATACTGTGAAGTGTTATAGGAAATTCACAGGATTTTCATGGGTACCTGAAAGCCCCTCCAGATGCAGTCAATATGATGCGTCTCAGTGCACCTTCTGGCAAACCTTGGATACACTAAAGACAGGAGGCAAGTAATTTCTGTCAGCGATCCATTGGAAAAACTTTTTTCAGTTGAATTGGGAATATAAACACCCTTTGCAATAAAACCACTCTCATTTCAGAAAAAGAACAACATACCTGGAAGATAGCAGAATGCTCAGAATCAGCAGGAAGAATTTTCACGTTGTGCTTGTGAGCAAGAGGTAGCACAAATGGACCTCCAGCAATAAGTGTTTCCTTATTTGCCAAGGCTATATCTTTTCCTGCCTCTATTGCAGCTACAGTAGGCTAAAGTTTTACAAAGAGGGAAGGGTCAGCAAGAAGAAAGGGAAGTATATTCACACTATTAGCAAAATTACAAACTAGAAAGCATACAATAAGTGAAGGTTGTCTAGGTAGCTCTGCGATCGGAATGAACCCAATAGAGTCTAGGCATTTCTAGCCTCTCTATTTCAAAAAAATGCATAACATACACGATATCTATAATGTCTGCCATGAACCAAACAATCACAACACATGTTTTAAAACTATGTTGCTCAGTATCCGCAGATTAGAAATGATAGATAAAACCATACCACTCTCGGAATATGTGTTGGTGGTAAAAGATATTATGTTTTTTTTAATGGGTTGTGTCTTATATCCTAATTTTGAGTTAGTAAGGGTGTAGTTGCTTCTACAGCTGCTGTTTATGAGTAATTTTTCAAAATATTCTACTGCCAATTCGATGTCTGTCAAAGAAGTCACATACAGATTTTAGATTTATCAGGTTAGAATTGAATAGATTTCGTTGTCGGATTTATGTCCAGGAATAACTTATTCTTGGTTACACCTAGAAGAAAGCAACTGACACAGACAAATGTAGTCAAATGTATGCAATAAGAAAGAAACATTAATAAAAGAGGCATGAGATTGTGGCAAGTTACCCTTAGTCCTGCACAGCCGACAATCCCGGTGACAACAGTAGCAGCATCAGGGTGGCGAGCAACCTGAACAAAGGAAAAAGATGAAAGAAAATTAGAGCTGGTATTGCTTTGCGACTGTAATCAACTGAGGGAAGATCCACTGCAAGTCTAAGACTGAAAAGCAAGAATCAAATGGAGTACCTCAATGACACCTTGTTCACCAGGTATGATTTCAGGTTTATAGTCGGCATCAGAAAGAGCCTCTTTGAGTTCATTGACCAACGACTCGTTTCTAACCGCAACTAGCTGGGGCTTGAAAGTTTTCACCTGTTGACATAGACACAAGTAGTGTGGTGAGTCACGGTTTGTAAGACATGATGATTCTTTTCCGGCAGTTGGTGTTTTTCTGTATATGTTGTGTTTAGACGACAGACATGCTTAGTTGGGAAGTAAACCTGGTCAGCTAGAAGTGTGACATTAGAGCCAGCTGCGAGCGCAACTACTCTGAACTTGTCGGGGTTCTCAGCAACAATGTCCAGCGTCTGTTGAAGAGACAGGTCATTTATTAGAGAGGCGTAACAAAGTCGAGATACTAGTTATATGTATACATGAGAGGGCATCTGTTATTAATTTCCCTGACCTGAGTTCCAATAGAGCCCGTTGATCCCACAATTGATATTGGTTTGGGCCCGTCCCAGACTTTCCTCCCGGGCTCAGCTACCGCCCTCCCCGGCCACGCCGGCGGTGGGGGTTGCTGAATCTGACACCGCGCCGGCTGGTGCATGGGATGAGGCCTCCTGTCGTCCTTGGTCTTGGTGAAGTCCACTGCACAAGTAAATGTATAATGAGCGTGAAAGGTAATTCCGTAAAGTCAAATACCAAGTTAGCCTACTTGTTATCTTGGTCAAATCGCACGAAAGGTCAAATCTTGACTAATCTTTTTTTTGGGGGGGGGTGGGGGGGAAGGGGAGCTGCGGTGGAAGCGTAGCAGCAAGTGAAGTGTTTCGAGCAAAGGATAGCCAACGGAATACAGAAAAGGCCATATTCCGGACGAATCGAAAAGGCGAACCATAAAAAAAGGCGAAATTGGTGGTGGAAAACTCAACAAGATAACACTTTTTCAATCGTCCCCATCATGGAAAAGAAAACACAAAGGCAAGGGAACCCAGAAGGCAATTGAGCAGAGTTGGGCAATCACAATACAGCAATCAAGATAGAGAGATGGGGGTAGAGAAGTGAGGTTACACACACCTCTGTGCAGCTGCTTGTTAGTGGTTCCTCGGGTGTGTCCCATGAAGGAGAGGCACCCGGCTTCCCCGTGCAGGGGCGATACTTTCAGAGACATGGCCATGGCTGTGTGTGTGGCTATTCCTCCTGTTGTTGTTCCTGGAACTGCGGCTCCCGCTCCTTATCGCCTTATCACTTGGTGTCTTGGGATGATTTGGTAATCCCTGTACTTGGTTCCCCTTGTACAGTGTGTTGTCAGTTAGCCCAATGGAGGAAGTAATCAATCTGAACTGCGAACGACGTGGGATTCGGAGGTGGTTTTTGAAAGCGAGGGCGGAACGAGGAGGAAGAAGAAGAGAAAGACAAAGAGGGTGAGCAAAAGTGCGAGGGAAACTCCAGCGAGTCCCTTGGCGCTGCAGGCGTGAGAAGGCGGGGAAGTGTGGGGTTCGGGGGGCGTTGATGGATGGGGGATGCCGAGATGGGCGTCGAGCGAGATTTCCTTCGGATATGATGTGAGGGGTTAATGGGCTATCCGGTCCTTTGCCTCTCCGCCTCGCTTCTTCTCGCTCAGACCGGTTTTAAATTGCAGCCACGAAGAGGAGAACTTATGGAAACGGGGTCCTGTATTTGTTTGTTTATTTATTGTTACAGGGATGCCTATGCGCTTCGCTGCTCAAAACATTATTTGTCGGGATCGTATTCCCTCCGGTCTAATTCTATTCCACATCCGCTAGAGAGAGAGAGAGAGAGAGTAAAAACCGGCTTGCTTGAGTGGACTCGGCACTCCGCTTGTGCCGTCTCTAGACCTCTACTAACCAACCGGTATCAAAAAAGTTGCCTCACCGTTTTTATTTCTTTTTTCTTTTTGTGGAGACGGGATAACCGCTTGGGCTTTGCAGTCGGCCGCAGCCGTTTGTTTTTCTATTTTCCTACGAAGGTTCGCACCGTTTGTAGTCGTCGTCGTAGTAGATCTCATCAAAAGCAAGTCCACCGCATTGTCCATTTTGTTTTGCCAAGGATGTTTTCATTAATCAAGGTTGTCCATTTAGTAGTCGTTCAACATTTATTTTTATTTCCTTTTGCTTCGTTTGACAAAATGGTGGTGATTGTTCGGTCAGCTATGGACAACCACCGGGTCAATCACTACCAATCGTGTTATCAAACACACGGTTGTTCGTTGTTCTAATTTTACATTGTGTTTTTTATCTGGAGTGGTGGACAAACTCTACCGGCCGTTTGTTTCTCACCATGAAAAATTATTGTGATGAGTCATCTGTGATGAGCCACCGGCGATGAATGCAATCAGTAGCGGAGCCAGAAATTATAATCAAGGGAGGCACCAGTAATGATGGGCCTTTGATACGGATTTTGGGTAGGGCACTATTCATAATTTTTCAATAGAGTGCAGCCTTCTTTGCATTTAGCCAATACGTCAATCAAAACTCCCAGGTCAATACGTGGCTACGCCACTGAATGCAGTGGTGTTGTCAAAACGCTGCATTAACAAACCAATTCAATCCTGTTCTGCCGCTATTCAAAAAGAAGAAGAAGAGGAAACTAAATCAGATGCGATGTATTTTTATTTCCTATACAAGCCGATGCCGTTGTTGCATCATATATGGTCTCTTGACTTGGAAATCCTATTTTTCAGGAAAGAAAACCCACCCACCCTACACGATATTCAGATACTACACCGCGAGGGATATTGAAGTTCACCCATCCCGGGATTAAGATTTCCATGTCATAAATCGTGAGACGGATGTATAAATCTGGGGTTGGGTGAAACCACAGATGTAATAAAGTGGTCTTTTCTAACCACGAGTAATTATCTCGGTGTCTGAATAAATTGAAACCCCGGAAATAGTAACCACCACCAATGACAACTAACAATCTTTCTTTCCTACGAAATTTCTCATACTTGAATTGTGTTTGGCACATGATGAACCATGAGGAAGAGAATGGTGGGGAAATAAAAAAGGTGTTGTTTGCTTGGTATGGTAATGGAAAAGGGATAATCTTCTATAGAGTATCTATTGAGAAATTCGGCAATATTTTTGTCCCTATGGAAAATCATGCTTTTTTCTTCTCTTTTTTTTTGCTAAATTAATTTCTATCCAAGTAAGTAGTAGTTACATTTACAACGAACTAAATCCATATCATTACCTTTAAATGCTGCTAAGCAATTTGTCATAGTATGCAATTTAATTATTGCAACTAAACTACGCCTTAATATTAAAATGTTTGCCTAAATTTTGACTCACAAGTTTGACTTTCTAATGTTGTCAGTATATATGTCCTTACTTGTTAATGATATGTTGAATTTTCTAATTTGTAGGAGAATGTTCAACTTTTACGAAATAGAACATGCAAGTCGAATATTCTCTTTTATATTCTATAATAAATCCATATATTATACTCATTAATTTTTTCATGAGATAGTATTTTCATCTTTTATGTTTGAAAAAATTGATTTGAATCTCTCTACAATTTAAATAAATAAAACTTATACTTGTATGTGGTGTTCTTTTTAAAACAAATTCCTTCATCCCCATCCTCATATAAATGTAACAAATAACAATTTTCAAAGTATTTTATATGTTCTTATACTTCTCCCATGCAACTGTTACTGAATAATATTTCTTTTTTAATTTTAGCTTCCCTTTCTCCATTCCATTCCCCTTTCTTATTTCTATCTCCATTAGTACCAAATGCTACCTTATTATCTATATGTAAACTCCACTTTTCCTCTATAATATTTTCTCTATAATCATTTATCCCACATTTCTTCTTTCTCTCTCTTACATACACACACTCTCTCCAACTTCTCCTTTGTGTCCCTTTTTCTCCTCTAGTAGTTATCTGACATTTTCTCTCATTCCTCCTCACCTCCTCCTTCATACTACACTCCAGAATAGAAATACTACAAGCCATAAGGGGACACTATGTTAATTTCTACCAAATCGCCAATGAGGCCAAACCCTCACTTGCCTAAATAAGTGAGCTTTGAAATTAACCTTGTCACCTTCACCACTTATCATTCCTAGTACTTGTCATCGATCCAAACCCAAATATAAATATCAAGGGTCAAGTTAGGCAGAGTTGTGGCCCTACATGTAACTAAAATCATCATTCATTTGGCATCCTTCATTATTGAAAGAAATATTAATGATATTATTTCATCCATCTACCATATTTCGATATCCATACACAAGAACATGGAATAAATACTTACCTTTGCCTATGTCTTGAGAAGACATAAGTACATGCAACTATAATTACTGCAGTGCTAAATGCTCCCATGATAGTTAGGGTTATAAATGGATATGGGTATACCTACATACCTTCAAACTCATACCCTCTAAACCAATCATGGGTATACATTTTTATAACCATGTAATTACTTATCCTTACTCTCACGTACCCGCCTCTCACTAGGTGAGGTTATGGTTATATATATACACATACCCCATATACCCATATAACCACTCAATTATATTTTCATGTAGATAATTTATATAAGAAAGTAACGATACATATTATATGACTCACATCTAAAAAGTATAAGTACCTTGAAATAGTAAAAACTTATATTACAATAAAATGTCCATATTGTAGCACTCACATCTAGAAAATATAAGTATCTTGCAGTAGTAAAATAAAAAAATACATTGACGCACCCCCATAGCCACACAAGCACATTTCATTAAATTGAGAAGGCCACAAATTCATTTTCTCATTCTACTCCTCTCTTTCCTCTACCTTGGATGATATTTCTCCATAACCTACTCATTTAAGTGTGGTAGCTTGTTGTATTTGACAGTTTGTGGTGTATTATTTTAGTAAGTTTATCAATAACCATATACCCAATTACCCGTCCGTATACCCACGAATTATGTGTATATGGGTATGATGCGGTTACAACTTTTGATAAAGGGAGTATATACACGTAGCCATACCCACTTAACTGAACAATTACGATTATGGATATGGCCATACACGCACCACAACCTACCCAATTACAACCCTAATGATATTTCCTTTCTCTTATGACTGTCATACCTTCCTTTACATTTTCTCATTCCCCCTTTCTTATGGTAATAGAGTGCACGAGTGTGTATGTTTCCATCAATCCTTTCCCCTTGTTATATTTTCTATCTATACCCAAAAGGTGAGAGAAATGAAAAGGAGCGGAGAAAATGGGGGCTTCACAACTATACTAAAAGATGGCAAGGGTGTCACACCCTTTTTCTCTGAATTTTCCTCACAACAACAACCATCAAATCAGAACCACAAAGATTAGTCAAGATTAAACAAGTTACACGAGCGACATAAATTGATGTAAATTTGTATTTTTCTAAACAAATGTCAAACAATTTATCTTTGTTGTGATTTATGTTGGCTAAATTAGACATTAACTTATCTTCTCTTTTGATGATCCTTTGAAACCTACCCAAAACCCTATCCCAAACTTATATGAAACCTTTAGGGTTGTTAGGTTTTATTTGAGAAGGCATTAGACATATTTTCCCAAAATTTGCATAATTTTTTATAGAGTTTTTCTCGATCGGAGTCTTTGTCGATAAAAACAAACTCAGTCAAAGACTTTGATGACCGGGAAAGATTCGTTACATATATTAAGTTATGGGTCATTCTCGGTCAAATTTTCTTGGCTGAGATTGTTGGTCGAAGAAAAGTTTGACCGATAAAGACTCATTGTGTCTATTTAGATCGAGATGTTTGATCCACACATAGTCGTTAGACTACTTGCACTCTCAGGATACTTCTCAATCGACTAACTATTTGACCGAGACAATCTTGATCGAGCTAATTGCTGGGAAACCACAATATGTTAATGATCAAATTAGCCATTGTAATTCAATTAACTTAATCCTAATAGCTAGTGCACTACTAAGAACACCCTAAACACTCCAGATAGTTATCCTAACCACTTATAAACAATTCTTATGTATAGTAGTGATATTAGGACACCTACAACATACTTGAGCATTCCACTACTTGTAATCTTACTCAAAGTGCTTATCTTCTACAGTTTCCACTTCAAGTTTCCATCAAGCTAGACTAATCCTCAACTCAATACTAGTATCCTTCTCCAAAAAACATAGACTTGCCTAAACCTTGTGGAGTGGATCATCATCACTTTTACGCTAGTTCTTATTTGTATATATTGTGAAGAGCATTGTAATTTTCTTCTTCTCTTCTTGTTCCCTTACTAGAGATTGATGTTGTTTCTCACTACTTTGGGGTAGAAGGTTGACGTGAAGCTCTCTTAGTGCTACTTCTCATTTGAAGGCTGTGACCAAGGTGGTAAAGGTTGATTGTGATCATCTCCAAGTGGGTGACCTTCCGGTGGCCCACCAAAGAAGGTGATAGTTCACCTTGAGTTGAAAAGGAGGGTTTGTCTTTGCTTCTCAAAAGGTACCGATAAATTTTATGTATTGTGTATCGATATAGAAAAGGAATAAAATGCATGGTTTAGAAATCCTAGTTGGAAACAACTAGTTAGTGGACTGACATCATTTAACGTTACCACTCAAAATATTTGTGTTCTTGTGGTTGCATCTTTTATCCACAAACTTGCTTTATCTTTTCACATTCTTTAAGCAAGTTGATAACGTATTTGTGTTTTAATCTTGTATTTTTTTGACTCTATTCACCCTCCCTCTAGAGTCTTTAAATTTTGTGGTTTAATTATTAATCATACATGTTCACCGCATTGTTCATTACGTCAAGTCATGATTCTTAATTGAATGAGATGACTGGATACTAGATCATGATAGTTACATGTCATAATGTGACAAGTTTCATTCATTGTATCACATAGTGAAAACATCTTTGTTAATTTACTAGATAAATACATCATCATATTTTTTTCACAAAGGATGTGATCCTATAAGTACAGCATACCATACATATCGCTTCCTGGGAAAAAACTTACAAATCACATTATGCAAATTGTTTCCTTGCTAGTAGGGGATACATCAGTCCCTTAACTGATATCTAGAAATCCATTGGATCTCTTGAATTTAAAATCATACTTTGGCTTATCAAACACAACAAAATTTCAACTGACAACAATCTTATGAAACATGGCTTTCATGGGCCAACTAGATGCTATATGTGTTTAAACAATGCACAAACAACCCCACAAGTCTTTTTTCCAATCACTACTCACATTAGAAAACACTTATATTATCCCTCGCTTAACAAATATTTTAATCTCTAAAAATTGACAAATTACTACAAACCTAAACTGCCACAACACACACATAAAATTCTTCTAGATTCTATCACGTGGAATATATGGATGAAAAGAAACCATGGGAAGAAAAACAATCACATAATTACCACTACTAGGATCATTGTAGATATTGGATACACATATAAACTCTTTTTACATTGATGATCTTTAGATTCACTTGGAGATGAGTAGAGTTGAAGATGTCCACAACAACACCATCGAACACAAACATAGTTGAGGTAGAAATTCCACTACAGAAGAAATCATCAGGGATGACAATGGCTTCTAGTCTTCTTTCTATTTCACTTTAGTTTACTTCATTTATTTTGAGGCTTATTGTTTAAGGGGTGTGTCCCCTGTATACTACAACATTACTTTTTTCATCGTGTCTTCTTTTCAACTCACTTTGACACACCTCTGGTGATGTCAAGGTGAGTTTTTGTTTCTCTATACTAACTATTTGCATGCGGTTGTATGCAAATAATATTATTTGTATATTGAACTTCTTATAAAAAATACTACACACATATATAACCTATTATATAAATAAATAGAAAGAAGTGTTTCTTTAGTGAAGTGTCCTTCTTTCTAGCATCGAAAACACACCCTCCTTTCAAAGTGGCACTTCCCAGGATGGTATCTCTAGCATTTGTGGCATCTGGATGACGCCCCTTGTTGTCTTTCCTCGTTGTGTGGCTTTCCCTTTCCTCGCTTTCCATGGTGACGACCTTGGTTCTTCCTGTTTCCATTCCTTGGACCAAAACTTCCTTTAGTGAAGCCGAGATATCCCGTGGGTTGGTTCTATTGAGGAATGATTGCATAGTCCATGTCCAGGGCGAAGTTGAGAGCTTTAGAGAGGGTTTTGGGCTTACTTGCCATGACATGGGGCTTAAGGAAGGACAAAAATTAGGGTTTCAGAGGTAGACTGGTGATGGAGATTATGATCTCACACACTAATAGGATATCGAGTTTGTCTAATGATGAGATGATAGAATGACAAAGGCACAAGTTCATTGATTAATATTAAAACAACTTTAACTACCTTTTCTCTCTCCTTTGAGGTTATAAGTACCCCTCTTGTCCTACCCTTCTTGCCTCAATTGTCCAAGCCAAATCCCAAAGTGTTCATGGTGGGTTAGATGAATCAATCGATGTCTATCAATGAGAATCATATTTTAATCGATCTTTGTTGACACTGTTGTTTAGATTCATTTCCTTCTCTTCTGATGATTGACACACTCCTTGGTGTCTTTCGAGCCTAGAACCATGTAAGTAGAACCTCTAACAATCATGCTCCTAACTATCTATCACCTTTTCCCTTCCGTGGACATTTTCTAAGTGGTTTATCTCTAGTATTCTGACAATAAAGTTTTACACCCTATTTTCTCTTCTCCACCTTCCTCTAGATTTAGATCATGTATCAACATATGTAGAGTGCCTTAGGAGGACGGTCTTAGATCTTTGAGAGTTTTCCAACAACTTTGAAGTTGATCATGAAGCACAAAGTTTTCTTGTTGTTTCTTCATGAGTGGACTAGTTTACACTGATATCAAGCATGTGATTTGACCTTTTATGCATTCCTTACCTATAAGATTTTCTTTAATATCCCCTTAAAACCAGGCTAACTGCCCCCTTCCTGATCACAGAAGACAAGCCCCTGTGGCAGCAACACTGCTAGTGGCACAACCAGCTGTAACAGCCCCACTAGTCACACATGTAGGAGATCATCGATAGGCTCGAGTTTTCACCATCGATAATGAGGAAGCCCAGGCTAATGCCAATCGTCTGTAATCAAATACACAAGGTAATCACTTAGACCAAATCCAACATTAAAACATCTTTTAGAGCATGTCTATGAACATATCAATAGATGTTACTTAATTCAGGATGACGATCCTTTAACATACATAACAAGTCAAGATCTAAACATTTAGAATTGATATATAACGATAACATCATTTGACAAACCAACATCCAAACGAAGAACAGATCTTGAAATCCTGAAACAAAGTACACATAAGACATGTCTACCAAATATTACTATCAAATAGCAAGAAATCCAAGTCATATTCAGAATGGATATAAATCCCAACAACAACTATTTGTCAACATTTAAGTGTTAACCTAGAGATTAACCACCTCTAGGTAGTGGACTAACTCACTTCTAATTTGAAGTGTGGAACCACTGTAAACCACTTTGTCCAAGTGTATGCTATCCTATCCTTGTCTCTCATCCTTTTTATGCTTGCTAGTTAGGACTTCAAATTGGCTGTATGCTTAAGCTTTTGCACTTAATATAATTTGAAGGTCTAATTTGTCTTGTGAGATTTGTGAAGCTCTATTCACCCCTCCCCTCTAGAGCCCTTGATCCAACATTAAGATCATATTTCTAAACCAGATAGATAAGAATATGAAATAGATAATCTCTATAACAAAATGATTATTTTATACAAAAGGAAACATAACCAACAATGGTAAGTTACCATCTAGTAGTATAAGGAATTTAACAAACATTCAAATCATAATTTGTAGGGCTTGTCATCTTTTATTCATTTGTCGTGGAACTACTTGGCTAGTACCTCACCAAGTATAAGTCACCATGCATGATTCTCGTGTCAACGACTTACTGTCACTATCTTAGGATTTAGCCGGCCACCCTCAAATATCAATAACATACCCTGGTCCACCTCAGGGTTGCCTAAAGAGGCTCACGTCCTCATCTTGGGTACATTAGATAGGAACCAACATAATAGAATATCACATATCAACATAGCATATAACATTTCATCATATTTCACATGTTTCATAGTTTTTATTTCATCATAGTCTATTCCTCATGGGCATATACTTTCACAGCAAGGATTTAGGGCAAGAGCCACTCCATATGACTTACTCCTAAATCCTGATGGTCTAACCTTTAAGGTCTCGATCCACACTCTAAAAATCCTTCTCACAATTCTCTAATTACTACAAGGAGATCGGTTTTATTTTTCCTGTGTGGACCTTAGGGGAAACACACAGTGTTCCGTGCACCTAAATAGATCTATCATCATTTCACCACTTGTCATTAATCCATTTTAGTTATCTTCAAGGAATTCATAACATAATTTATCGTACATGTGTATCTTCACACAACTAGAATGACATAAAAAGGATTAAGCTTATCAAGAGAGACAAATACCAGAATAAGAATCACAACAATATGCAATTTTGCAATACATCTCATTCTTTCCATTTTCACATCACATCATAGCAGTCATCATCATTGGGCCTTCAGCCCGAGACATTATCTCATTGTCCATAATTTATCCTAAATAGGGCTTCTCAGAAGTAATCACTACATGTTAATTTGATCTCAACATTTTTCTTATTCGTTCATTTCATATCAAAGTCCTCATCAAGTATTATTGAGGCATTATAACTATAAATAATATAAGAATATAAACATCTGTAATCATTCATGATGCTCAGTGCAAGCTTTTAATGCAACATATACTTATCTCATTTAATTTCTATGCATATGAATAAATCTCAAAGCTTAAACATACATAACACACTTAATATTTCTCTCGTACTATCTACCACTATTCAATTAGTCTAGTATTCAAAACATAAGTGATCTCATTTGAAATTCATCATATAAGGTCATTATCAGAATAGAAGTATCCTAACATACAAGTACATTCCAAAAATGTATTTTTATGAATCAATTTACATCTTGGACTGCATCTTCTAGTTGAATTAAACTATCCAATCCCTCTTCTAAGAGTATTATCCATTATTATCATGTATCTCACCACATTAGGTTTAGGGTTAGGGTTAGGATTAGGTTCTTAGATCTAATTGTTACCTTTATTCATTTTTCCTTTATTTCATACTCACCAGTCCTAACTTCTTTAATATCATGTTCACTACTACTCCTGGTATCAAAACATTCTAAATTTATTAAATGCATAAAGTTTCTCTCATTGAATTCCTTCATAATATGATGTTATGTACTTCATTCAGTTTAGGTCAACCCACATGTAGTTAAAATAAATAGACTATATACAATATCATACCCATTTCATTAATTTCATTCTTAACTTGTCATCACCATTCAGTTCATTCTTGTCCATTTCCTTTCTTGTGATTAGATGAGTGTACCATGTCATCGACTTCGAATGTAATTCTCATAATTAACAAATATCACTTAGTTCCTTATAATACTAGTCACTTTTACATTAAAATGATGGATTATGTTACATCTTCTTTCGTTGTAATCTCTATCGCTATGTAGCTTGTATAAAAGGACCAACATTCATGTGAGGGTTTATTCATCATTCAGTATGTCATGCTAAAATAGATGCTTAGGCTTAAATCATATTAATAAGACTCACCATATTCAATTATAGTATTAATAACTACAATTCATCATTTAATCACATTTACAACATTATATACTAGGTCTAGCTATATCACTCATACTCGTCTTAATATTAAACTTCTAGGGTTTTCAAGAAGTCATTCTTTGTTTGATATATTATAAGAATCATACCATTTAGTAATCCCATCATGGTGCACATGGGTTCATTAGGGCTATTCACACCCATGGAAACCTTGGCTTCCATTTCCACATATTTCATCTATCAAACATAAGTATACATCAATTCACTGATTTATTCGATTCAACCCCTCAACATAAACCATGAACATGGATATCAGGACCTGATACTGATCCTCATGTATATATCATATTCAATTTAAACAATATTAAACAATGCACTTGTGTAATTCATTCTAATACAAATCAATATGATTCTATACATGTGAACTCATTTTCCAAGCATATCATTCAATAGTTGGTTCTAGGAAATATTCATATGAAACAACATGATTATATGTCCATGGGATTAATTATAGAACTTAAATCAAAAGGTCAAGAACTAGACAACTATTACTCAATGAAAAATCATCTAAACCAGTAGCATTTCTTTCCCCAAAATCATCCCAATTGGTTATACAATTGCATACAAGTACTAGCATTGATCTTGATTATTTTGGCCGGATAAAATTAGGTTTTCAACATGATTATAGAGATTAATAGGGATATAAACACTCACTGAAGGTGAAAAACACCTTGAAAACGTAGGTCAAACTCTGAGTTTTAAGAAATCAACCAAGGTTGTAGCTATTGAATCCATTTTTTCCTCCTCTCAACTCGAAAACCCTTGAAATGGAGATTAGGAGAGAAAGAGTGAGAAAAGATAGTGATTTGATATGATTTCGAATCAAATCAAATGAGGAACGGAATTTTGACATGTGAGACAATATTCACCATAAAAGTCTATGCAAAGAAGCTAATCTTATTTGATTTCATCATTTTTGGATGGTGAAACCCTAGATCATCAATTCCACCACTTTCTCCTCTCAAACCCTAGATCTACCTCTCTCTCTAGGATTTTGTTTCTATGGAATGGATCACAAAATATGAGAACTCCTTGGAGGCTAGATTTCTCATATATATCGATTAAGTGCTTGGGTCAATTGCAAATCGACCCAACTTTACACTTTCTTTTATTTCAGTAGAATTCTTGTCATAAAAATGTTACTGCAAATCATTCACTTAACAAATCCAAGATCCTCCAAAAATTGTGAAACTTTAGAATTTTGCATGAGATGGAATTTCAGTGCTATTCTAAAAATATCAGATTATTAAGAGTTTAAATAAATAAATAAAATAAAATACGATACTACTATATTGTAGTCTGCAACATGGTCGGTCGAGTTGTTACTAATAAGAAACTTGTCCAAAACCACACTATGTATAATTCAAACACGTCTAAGAATAATAAAAATTTATCAAGATGTCTAAAATGGATTTTCCTAACTACATTTTATATTTTAGAATAATTGGGTGTACCAATAAAAATATAAAATTCAAATAATTGTCTGCTATATTTTAGTCTGAATACGTAGTTGGCTGAGTTTATCCTGGGGTAACTTAGCCAAAAAACATGTCATAAAGCATTTCAAAATTCTGATATTTTGCAATAGATCTTAAATTTGATTGATCCAAACCATATCCAAATTTTAACTAAATTATAGTTGTATATGAAATGCTAAAAATCATTTAGTGCACCACTATACTTATCAAATTTTGTATTCATATGCTACTAAAACCCTAATTTTGGCCAATTAGGGGTTTCAATACTCAAAGCCTAATTATTTTAAATAAATACATATTTATAGTTTTTTCATTATGTTTAAAGAATCATAATTGTACTACCATCATTAATCAAGATTAAGAAATGATCAATCTACTAAGCATGCAATCATCCAAGTAAACCCCAATTAGAAGGTTAATCTAAGAATGGGTCGTTACACTAACATTCCTATACCGTGAATCTTGTGGCAGATGTATAAATATGAGGTTGATGAAACCACATATGTAATATGGTGGTCTTTTTTAACCAAAAAAATTATTAGTGTATGAATAAATCAAAATCTTAACCACCACCCATTATAACTTACCATCTTTCTTTCCTACACGATTTCTTATACTTAGACTGCATTTGGTACATGGCGAATCATGAAGAGGAGAATGGTGGGGAAATAAATGATGTGGTTTGGTTATTATGGTGATGAATAAGGGGAAATATTCTATGGATAATCCATCGAGAAACTCGACAATATACTGATTTTTGTTTCTATCAATAAATTCGTTTCTATCCAAGTAAGTAGTGACAGATGTAAAAGGTTGCAATGAATCAAATCTATATTATTATCTTTCTCTTTGTTAAAATATTGCTAAGTAATTTGTGATCATAAGTAATTTAATAATTGTAGCTATACCATATCCTAATTTTAGGTATTTACCTATAATCTGCTTACATGTTTTATTTTCCTATGTTTTTGGTATTTATTTCTTAATTGCCAATGATATGTTAAATTTTCTACAATGAGAGATCTAGGACATCCAAAGGAGAATGTTCAAATTTTAAGAAATAGAAAATTCAAGTCTAATATTCTCCTTTATAACTTAGAATAAATTAATATATTACACCCATAACTTTTTTTAATTAGATACTATTTTTGTTGTTTATGTGTAAACAATTTCTATTGAATTTTTATATAATTTACATAAATAATATTTATACTTGTATGTGGTATTTTTTGTTAAAATATTATGTATCTCCGTCCTCATACCCATGTAACTAATAGTATACTTCAAAGTATTTTTCCACCTATATGCTTTTCTCTATGCATCTGTTACCAAATGATATTTCTTTTTTTTCATTTTACCTTCCATTTTTTCGTTCCATTCCCCTTCCCCATCTCTATCTCCATTTATTTTTCTCAAAGTATCAAATGCCACCTTATTATTTATGTACGTTCTCCATTTTTCCTCTATAATATGTCCTCTAAAATGATTTCTCCCACATTCTCTCTCTTTTTCACACACACACTCTCTCCTAACTTGCTCCTATGTATCCCTCTTTCTCCTCTACCAGTTATTTGACATTTCCTCTCACTCCGCCCCACCTCCTCCTTCACACTACACATCACAATAGAAATGCAATGACTCGATGTGAATTTTTACCAAATCTCTAGTGAGTAGTGAGGCCACAACCTCACTTTCCTAAGGAGCAAGCTCTCGTTGGCATTGTCCTTGTCATCTTCACCACTTATCAAACTTAACTCTGGTTATCAACCCTAACCCAAACATAAATATTGAAGACTAACTTAGTAGAGTTGTCATTTTACATGTAACAAAAAGCAACTTTAATTTGGCATCCTTCACTATTGAAAGAAATATTTATGATATTATTTCATTCATGTAGAATGTTTGAGTGTCCATAGAAAAAAATGGAATAAATATTTGCCTTGACCTATGTCTTCAAAAGACATGGCTATTGATGCAGTCATACTTTAGGGCTTCATTTTGTGTCCTTTTGCATTTCAATCACATATGGACATGTTAGATTGTACGTTATTTCCCCTAAAATATGATTTTATTTTAAATGCACTTATGTACACTCTTTGCATATTTTTCAGGTACTTGGACCACACCTTGGAAGGAACGAAGAAAAGGAAGATGTTCTAGGGTTCCTCTATCCATGGAAGAGTCCAAAGAAGATCATAGAGCTCCCCAACCTACCCCTAGTGGCCAAGGGTCGAGTTGAAGTAGAGATGTCCATGGATGTCAAAGATTGAAGCTCAAAGTGCATGCACATCACCCACCATAGTCATGGTGACATGGAACGACTGTGGTGCCAACATCAAAATCTTAGTAAAATCAAAAAATTGAACAAGCTATAACAACCTTAGCACTATAGGCATGCTAGCCAGCTGACCATGCCAAGAAGACCCCAACATGAGTGTGTTATCCAGAACAACCCTACTGGCCAGAGTTAGAGTGCTAGTTTTAGAGAAAATAACTAAGTCCCCAACTCACCCAGCAAAATTTTGCTACCCAACACAATTGTTCTACCTAATCTCTACCATGCCCATGCTACCCAACATGTCCATGCTACCAGCCATCATTTTCACATTTTCCACTGACATTTTCACCTCCACCAGAATGGTCATTATCCTTCATCACAGCTGTGCTACACTATACCCACCATGGTCGTGCTACCACCAAAACCTTAACTTTATCTACATTAAAATTCATAGTTTGCTCCCACTTAAACTAATGCTTCCATACTACCTATATACATCCAGGTGGTATCGTGATTGAAATTGCTGAAGGTGATCCAATGGCACCTCATGTTGAGAATGTGACACTGTGTGTTCCTCCTTTCACTCAGTTTGCTGGTTCTATGTTCCCTAGTGTTCCACCTCATATTAAGTCACAAGAAGGGCACATTACAAAAAGAAGTGTGCCACCATTCTCCAAGGCATTGGTTAAACTTGCATCATCAAAAAGGAGGGAAAAACACAATGTTGACATTCTAGAGATGTTTTGAAAACTAAGGTGAATATCCCTTTGTTGGATGCTATCAAGCAGATCCCAAATTATGCCAAGTTTCTCAAGGACATGTGCACTATCAAGATGAAGTTAACGGGGAGGATACCTAAGAAAATCAAGTTGATAGAACAAGTAAGCTCTATCATACAACACTAACTTCTCATGAAGAGGAAAGACCCATGATCCTCACTCATACCTAGATACATAGACAGACATCACATAGACCAATTCCTACTTGATTTAGAATATAGTGTGAATTTTATTCCATATAGTGTCTATGTAGACTTGGGGTTAAGAAAGTCGAAATCGTCTCATTACACTCTCCAATTGGCAAAATGCTTCATCAAAGTACCAAGAGGAAGAGTGGTTGATGTTTTGGTGATGATAGCCAAGGAAAGGGAAGTAGTGCTCCTGATTGGTTTCTTTATTCTTGACAGGGATCCAGAGGATAGGAATATTCCCATCATCTTGGGGAGACCATTCATGCCTACAATTGATGTTGAAATACATGTGCATAGTGGCAGATTGATAGTGTCTTTCATGGACATGAAGATAAGGATCAATACGTTGAAGACCCTCACCCAGTGAGAACAGAATGAGGATGTTGAACATGGTCACTTGAAGAGTCTAGATTATTACCTAAAGGATAGAGATCCAGATGGAACATGATAAATTTTTTGAGCAATGGGACAAGGAACAACTTTTGAATGGAAAAGAGGGACATATCTATTTCAATAGTGGACACACAAGAATTCCAAAATGGTTGATGGATTGAGACAACTACAAGGAGTCTGACTAGAAGCATGAAACTTAGCACTAGTGGGAGGCCACCCACAGTGAGATTTTTGTTCTCAAAACCCTTTTGATTGTTATATTTTGTTTTTCCAAGAAACACTCACACACTATACTTGATGCTTTTGTTTCTTGTGAATTATTTTAGAACATGTACATTGGAGGAAAGATGATGAATAGCTGATTAAGACAAAAAGAAGATCAAGTTTGAAAATAAAACCACAAATAAGTAGAAAAGCTATGTGAAGGTGACCAACACAACCGTTCTACACTACACAGTCATGGTGCTGACAAGCTAGAATGGTCAAGGTGAGCACAACAACCGTGGTGGCTCTACCCTTCTCACTGGACACCTTGAGATATCTCTCCCGCTTAGCACTCGTCTACCACAAATCCATGCCCTCTATCCTACCATTATAAACTTCTGTTGTACATTATGGTTTAAAAGTTTGGGATGGTAGGGCGGTAAGACCTTGCTTTACCTCATTTCCCTCTATATTCTATGTTCTGAATTCTAGCTCAAGATGATCAAATAGTATAACCATCTCTCACACTTGTATATTCATACCTTATGTACTTGCTTACATATATGCATACCATGTAGTTTATTTTCTTGCATTTTTTTTATCAAATTTTATTTTAAATTTTTTGCTTTAGATGTCATACATTGCATGTCATGCATTTTTTATATTTTTTGCCTGTTTTAGCTAGGATTTACTTGTTTTATGCTTTTGGTTTCCTAAATGCCTTTAAATGTGACTAAATGCAAGTTGGAACCATTTTGTCCAATTTTGCCAAATTTGAATCTATACGCCTATTATTGTGTTTCAACTAAATATCTGTTTGTTCTGATGTGAATGATTAGAACATGGATAATGCAACATGTTTATGATGATTTTTACTAATTGAGTCATATGTAGGAATTTTGCATGTGCTGCAAGCCTCTTGCAAGTAATTGGTTATTTTGATTAAAATGTGATCCTTGCAAGCCTTAAGTGTTTGGAATTAATCATTCCATGTGAGAAGAGTGTAATCTACCATATTGTTCATTTTATGCATGGTTTGTTTGTTTGGTGAATATTTTATGGATCACCTTGTTTGAATGAGATCATACATGAATTTCCACTACTTGCGACCCCTCTTTGACCTAAAATTTCTTCCATCATATTCTTACCTCTCTGCCTCATGAAAGGATGGCAATAGTGTACATATTAACCTTGACCACCCTCCACAGAGATTAGAGTTGTCACATCTATATCCCCCACTCAGTCTTGTCACCATATGCCCTCCTTACATATAGGGAGGAAAAAAAGGAAACAAGGGTAAATCAACCGTTTATTATTTTTTTATGCCTAGTAGGGATAGGGTAAATCAACTCTAATCCTCACATCCCTACACAATCCAAGTGGGTCATGAGAGGTGAAATGAAGTGTATGATATAGATCTAGCAAGTGAAACAACAATTCTAACCATTTGAATGTATGCTATGCATGACACAGGTTACCCAGAGCTTTATGAAAATTGCATCACTTGCGTGTGTGAATGGTATTCCATATTCTAAGTTTTTGTGCTTTGTGCTTGATTCAGACTTGAAAATAGAAAATGAATATAGAGTAGTGAATTGCATGCCTAATTCCTCATGTGAACTCATTATAGCTAATAATCATAATGATGATTGCATTTTCCATAATTGTCTTCATTGAATCAAAAGAGAGATTAAGTGGAGCATACTTGAGGACAAGTATGTAATAAGTTTGGGGTTGTAATGCATTCATATTTTTTATTAGTAAGAGTTATACTCTTCTATTATTAAAAATCCCCAACATATTTATAAGCCAGAGAGCATTGCTCAAATGAAAAACCTATCTATGCATGCTTTGAAATCGAAGGAAATTATACCCCATGAACTCTTAGTGGATGGATTATCATTGTAAAAAATGATACGATTCCTACTGAACCTTATACGATATAGGATAACAATAGACAATAATTTTCTTTTTATTTCTATTAGATGCAACATGTCTTCATTGCAAAGAGGGTAAAAATGGATGGTTGATCTAGCTCTTATCCAAATCTCTAGAGTAAAGCTACATTCCCAGAATATGTTCTCAATTGATTCATTGTCACATCAATATAGGCATTACCTCGAGAACAAGTTGAAGCCTCTTTTTTGTAAATTGTCATCTGAAGTCAGTTTATTCTATAAAATCTTCCAACGGATGACCATGATTCTTTGGGGTGCTTTAACGTTCCATAGGCATCGTGCCCAGTCTACTTCTTCATGATTTTCCTACAAAGTTGCCAAGCTCCCTTCAATGTGAACTGAGTTAAACCAGATAAATAGCATGAATCAAATCCCAACCCACCTGAATCCCAGAATAGATGGTCTTTATAGCTTCAACACCTCGTATGCAACCCTATTTTAGGGCTTCATCCTATGTCTTTTTGCATTTCAATCACATTTAGACATGTTATATTGCAATTTAATTCCCATAATAAATGGTTTTATATCAAATTCACTTATGGACACTATTTGCATGTTTTTGAGGTACTTGGACCACGCCTTGGATGGACGTGAGAGAAGGAAGATGTTATAGGGTTCCTCCACTCATGGGGGAGTCCAAATAAGATCCTAGAGCTCCCCCAATATACCCCTAGTGGCCAAGGTTTTAGTTAAAGTGAAGGTTTGCATGGATCTCAAAGATTGAATCTCAAAGTGTATGCATAGCCCCCAACATGCCCGTGGTGACATGGAACGACTATGATTCCAACATCAAAATCACAGTAGAATCACATAATTGAACAAGATACAACAAACTTAGCACCACAAACATGAAAATAAGACCGCAACACAGTTGTACCGGCTAGAATGGCCGTGCTGGCCAGAGTTAGAACATCTATTTTAGAGAAAACAACCAAGTTCCCAACTCGCCTAGCACAACAGTGTTGCCTAGCACAAATGTGCTACCGGCCATCATATTCCCATTTTACGCTGAAATTTTCACCTCCATCAGAATGGTCTTTCCCCTTCAGCATGACTGTGCTACACTCTACCCTCCACGACTGGGCTGCCACCAAAAACCTAACTTTTTATACATTGAAATTCTTAGTTCACCCCACTTAACCTAGTGCTTCCCTACCACCTATATATATCTAGGTGGAGACCGTAGCATGAGGTTACACTCCCCTAGCATTCATTTCCATCTACCTTGAGCATTCAAGGTGCTCCCACCTACTCCCACCTACTACCACCTCATTTCCACGTTCCCTAACCTTAAAACCCTAGTTTTCTATGGTTTTGACCATCTTCCATCATCATCCCGTGCTATCCATCCATCTTGTGAGAAGAAGGGTGTGATCTAGAAGGTCAGAGGTGAAGAAGGACTCTTCATCACATTTCATGGCCTCCTACTCATCTACTCCTTCTTCTTTCTTCTTTTCTTTGTTCTTTTATTTCTTTATGTCTATCCAAACCCTTTGTGGTGGGCTGTTTGGGGGTAAACATGTTAGTTTGATGCCATTATGGGAAAAATAACTTGTAAACGCTATAGATTCATTTTATGATGATTAACGTCTATGTTTATCTTACTTCCCATATTTATTCTCGTGGTTTGTGCTTGAAAACATGAATTTATTGTTATTTAATGCTTGAAACCACTTAAGCTCTAGAAGAAAATGTCTTGTATGTGGATATCTTCGAGATTGCTCCTAGGTCCAACTAATGGATCTTTAGTTAGCACCCTGACTTCCCACATACATATCACTTTCCTACTTTTAAGTGGTAGATCTAAGTAGCTAGTGTAGGAGTGCTTAGTGTAATTGCCTAGGAGTTTCTTAAAAGCTAGATGGTGAGTGATATGAGGTGCGACACCCTCACATCCACTCTCCATTCGTACCTTTGGCTCCCAATTTCCCTAAGTACACTTACTCTAGAAACCTAGACTTGCTAGATCCTATTAGAATTTCACCTAAGCCCTAGTCCAATTGATCTTCATAAGGTTGGATAGGGTGTGTAAGGGTGTAGTTCCCCTTCACACCACATATGCCACCCATTTCCAACTACCATCCTAGGGTAACTCTATAAAATTTATCTTGTTGTTTGGTTTAACAATCAACAATGAATGGATAGATTTTGCATTCTATGACCCCCAACTTGGATTCTATTAACAGTCCCCCAAACGGCCCACACCTCCATTACTTTCTTAAAACCCAAATTTTCTCTCTTGATAGTTCATGCTTGCTTAGTTAATTTCTTTAGTATCCTTCTTATCCAGTTGCTTTTCTCTTGATATATAGGTCTTTCTAGTGTATCTAGTGTCTCTTAATGCTTTCTTGTGCTAGTATTAGCTAGTTAGTGTTAGTCTGAGTCCCTCACTTTCTCTAGCTGTCTGAATTGCTAGTCTAGCCTTAGTGTTAGATTTTGCTTTTCTTGTTTTAGTCTAATCTCTCTTTCTACTTAGTTACCATTATTTCTCATTAATTAACTTGTCTAGGGTTAACTTATATTTCGATTGATCATTCCCTTTATTTGCTTGCTTGTCCAACTTTAGTGTAATGAAACAAACCACCAATTAAACCAGTGAACCCTAGAATCCACTTTAGGAACCTAGTCAAAACTAAGTAAGCTATAGTAGTGCTCCCTCTCTCCCTGTGGATCGACCCCTAACTTTCCACTCTCCTATGTTGTAACACAATCCTATGTACTTACAGGTTAGTGCCTTAGTCAATGTGAGTGTGTCCAAAACCTTAGGGCCTTATAAATATTGAAAGATCCCAAGTGTGTTGTATGCCTAGGGTTGCATCTAGTCATAATTCAATTGATTAGTGTGTGACTCTAAATCCAGTGCATCAAGTATGTGCACTTTTGATTACACAACATTAGATTCTCACAATCCTTTTTCTTTTCCACAAATTTCTCCCATGATAGTTCCTTTCCCTTATGATTGTCATACCTTCCTTTACATTCTCTTCTTAACTTCTCATTTCTTTTCCCCATTTTTATGTTAATAGAGTGCATAGTATGTATGTTTCCATCAATCCTTTTTCCCTTGTTATATTTTCTATTTATACTTGAGGAGTGAGAAAGTAACAAAAAGGAGTTGAGAAAGTGGGGGCTTCATAGTTGTATAGAAAGAATAACAAGGGTATCACACCCTTTGTCTCTAAATTTCTTTTATACCAGTAACCATCAGACTTGGACTACAAATATGAGTTAAAATTAAGCAAGTTGTATGAGCGACATAAATCAATCTAAACTTTGAAAATTTTCTAAAAATTGTCTACCAATTTATATTTGTGGTGACTTAATGAGTCAACTATAAACTATACACATTTAGCACAATGTTTATGTCAAGTCATTATTCTCAATTAAACGAGACAACTTGATACCAAATCATGCTAGTCATTAGTCATACATGACAAGTTTCTTTCATTGATCACATAGTGAAAAAACTCTGTTAATTAGTGGATGAATACATCATTTTATTTTTTCACAAACAATGTGATCGTATAATTACAAAGTACCATGAATACACATAACATATTATAAATAGATAGAAAGAAGTGTTATTTTAGTCAAATGTTCAAGTACCATTATATATTAAGCAACAAAGTCACACACACACATATATATATATATATATATGATAACAAGGAATTGTGAATAATATCAATTCTTTTGACATTGGAAATAAATATTTTTGAAGGTAATCACTTAGATAAAAGATACATAAGTCGGTACCAATATATCCAATTGACACTTCACTTTCTCTTTGACTGATAAATACTTCAAATCCATGTGTTTCCATCCTCTCTCATTTTAATTTTTTATAATATATTCTTAACATCATAATTATATTAGAAACAATTCCAAGTCACAATAAAAAGTTTCTGACCTGAATGCATGGAAAACAGTCTCAAATCACACTACAAGCTCATGCTTCATTATGAATTAGAAATGACGAACTGTTCTTTTGCTCAACTGCTATAGTGCTCCTATAAATTCCATTGACATATACCCAAATTTCATTTTCCTTGAGTCCATGCATTTAGGACAAACTAAATTGGAGTACATAACTAGTCCCACATAATCAAACCTTTATATGTAGAAATGTAGTCCTTCATCCACTATAGGTATATAAGGACTTCTTTGCTTCCTTGTGGTTGTGCAATCAAGGGTTACATTAATGTCTATATTGTTGGATCTAGGGCTCTAGAGGGGGGGTGAATAGAGCTTCAAAATTCTCACAAGAATAGTTAGGAATTCAAATTATATCAATTGAAACCAAAATTTTTAAGAACAATTTGAAGTTATATCTAAGCAAGCATAGTAAGGATGAGATAGATTGAAACATGCACTTAGACAAGGTGGTTAGA
This sequence comes from Alisma plantago-aquatica, assembly GCA_963693085.1. Lineage (NCBI taxonomy): Eukaryota > Viridiplantae > Streptophyta > Magnoliopsida > Alismatales > Alismataceae > Alisma > Alisma plantago-aquatica. The sequence goes on along the minus strand of OY856414.1, from coordinate 938,777,973 downwards.
GTGGTTCCAATCTCCAAACCAGGATACCATCAATCCACTACCTAGAGAGATCAGCCTCTAGGACTTTGCAACCCATGTATACTTATATTCCATCATAAGAGATACAAGGATAGCACCATACATCCAAGGAATTACCTATTCAAGACAAGAGTCTTTCACCTACACAAGGACTTACCCACTTGATCAAGATGTCTTCAGCCTTCACCAAGGACTTATCCATACTTGCATCAAGTCTTTGGCCTTGAAGGAATTACCCACTCTTCTTGAATCTTTTTCCTTTCCCTTCTCCTTCATCTGGAGAAGATCTTCACCTCTTCTTCAACCTTGAAGAAGAACAACAACTTCACCTTCACTCAGAGAAGCTCACCTTCAACCTTTTCTCTTTGAGAAAGGAGATTGGGAAGATGGAAGGAATGAGAGATTTACAAGATAACATGGAGGCAACTCTTTTATAACATGCCTAACTCACTCATGATCATGAAATGATTTGTAAATGAGAGAGAGAGAAAGGGGCTCAAAGGGTTTCAACACACTCAACTATAGCAAGGACCAAAGATAGCATGAATGAGAAAAATTGGAATGAACTCCAAGTGGTCCTATTTATAGTTGAGGGTGTTCCTTTGAGTGTGGGATCACTTAAGAACAAAAAATAGCCATTTTATAACTTGAAATAGATCTATTTTTTTTTATAACAACTCTACAATGGTTGGAATCACTTTTTCTACATTTTCGGTATAGTGCATCTGGTCGAGTTTCAATAAAGATGGTTGATCCACTAACTGACAAAGCTAATTTTCAAACTATCAGTTGAGTTTGTTTTGGGAAACTTGACTGATGAGTCAAAATCTATTTTGGTCAGTGATTTGGTCAGTCGAGTTCTGTAAGTGTACAACTCGACCGTTTGATCCATTTCCAAAAATCCATCATGAATCGGTCAAGAATCAAACTCGACCCGATAAAGTTGTTGTGACAATTTTTTTTTAAAACGGTTTTAGAGTGACCAAATGTCGAAATTAAGTGTCCCTGATTTTTTATCATCTTAGTTACAAGTCATATCATCAATACAAGTGATTACAAAATTAATCTAAGGTGATTTGGAGTGATTTCTCAAATTGCACACTTGCATTGCTTTTGATTTGAACTTGGACAAGCTAGGGCTTGTGTAATTTGATCATTTTCATGTACCTAAAGCCTAAAATCTATCGTAGAGAAACATATTAGATACATACGAATGGTATGGTTAAGTCATTATCAAAATGTGGATAATGTATAACTCTCAAGTCAACATATATAACATTCTAACAATGACGCTTATATATTCTCTTTACATGTCCAAGAATATATCACACTCTTAGCCATCCATGTCATAAGAAACTTATATTCATTTCTTGTTTTTGAACTTTCTAAAAATTTCATGCGGAGGTTTATATCACATTCCAATCATCGGAATAAAACAAAAAGTCACAAATAGTAAAATAAAGTATACATATAAGGAGATCAGAGTATCTGTCATGTTTTTATTGATAAATATTTATAGACACACAATTTATGGGGAAAATATAGAAAATCTAGAAATGACTTGGGTAGGCATGAAAGCATAACAAAGAGTGTAGATAAGGGGATCATTACGACCATAGATGGAGATAGGAATCCTCACACCATAAGATTGAGATTGATGTTACACATATGATGTATAAGTATCTAACATGTGGCTCTTTTTCTCAATATGTGATGGGAAACTATAAGACATGTTTGTACCATATTTTTTTTTGGAAAATATTATCAGTAAATTCTCCCTGAATGAGGGGAAAAAATTATTACAACAAAACCAAATCTATACATGGAGTGTAAGACCATTTCAATACAAATCTATGTATGTCTAAAATGTAACTTGAAAACCATCAAATAGAAGGATGATATCATATTTCCATGCTAATTGTATCTACTTCATAATCTTCATCACCAAGCATAGTTTGCCAAAGCAGAGTGTGAAACCAATGTCGATACTTCTTCTTCATTCTCATGCAGAAGTTCTTTATTTCTCCTTTTTGTCTCTGAGTCATCCTGGATAGATGACTTCATTTTTCTATTGCTCTACTCATAGATGTAGATTGAACTGATGTATCTTATTTTGAAAACATTAATTTATCAGTAGCTTCAAAAATGTGAATATCATGAGTATCTTGAGTTTGCAAGTTCTTTTTATTTTCCTCAAATATGATCTCATTACCCTATTGATCGAAAATTGTATGTATGACTTCGATATCCACCATATTTTCTACATCTATAATAACTACATTATCAGAAAGATTGTTATTGTGTACATTGATTCTTCCCTCATTGAGTTGGGGATGCTTGTTGCTTACTCTTGCTGGTCTTAGTCCATATCTTTGTAGTTGACATACTGTGCTAATGTGTAGTAGTGCCATTGGGATTGCAATGATGATATTTAATACTCCATCTTCTCAACCTCATCAAGAGTAGAAAATGATTACTCAACTTAGCAATAGATCATGTCTTATTCTACATGGCAATACTAGCACAAGGGGTTTTTAGGTATGGATATGTCTCCCATAGTATGTCTTCCATTTCTATTCTTCCTCGATCTCATGTATACATGTTGTTCCAACAACATGTTCTTGGGGTGCCACATTCATGGTAGATTGAAGTCAGAGAATCATGCTCAACTTGGTAGTCCACACCATTGATAACAATCGATTAATAGACTGGAGTCTATGTAACCATTTTTATTGCTATATGAGAAAACTTGCTTTGTGTACAACTTATTGTGTAATCACAGACCTATTCAATTTACCAAAAGCCTTGCCAAAATCTCTTCATAAATAACCTTTGTTGTATCAATGCAAGGGCAGATCAATAACTCTAGCCCAAGTGACCTCCTTTGTTGGAATGGGCTCTGATTGTCTCCCCCTCTCCACCATTTTCGAAGGTGGTATCAATACATCATCCTATTTTTAATTATAAGAAATGAATTTTACATGGAGAATGTAGAGAGAGAGGCATGGCCTGCAAGCTATATACATGTTATATTGGTTGATTTCAACAGAAAACCATGAATTACATGTTTCAGATCACAAGAATTCATCACAAAAATCTAATTTCCATATCCACATACACAAAACAATTTGACCTTAAATGTGCCAAATTGGTTTATCAATTGATATATATAAATATACATATATATACATATGTATATATATGTATATATATATATCTTATATGATATTAGGTAATTATCGTAAATGCAGTTTGCACATTATTCTCCCAAATAATGGATTGCAGTTAAAAACCCAAACAAGAGTTAAAGGCATATGACATTGTCTCTGATACCATTGTAGCATTTTGGGGAAAGGGGTGTAACACAAATTCAAAATTTTTCCCAACAAAACTCTTGGCCAATGGATCTATCATAGCTATAAAATATCAATATATTAAAGACATAAAAGGAATATTAACAATAACTTAGAGCACACTAGTTATTTAATAACTGGACATATATTATGTCAATGTAGAACCAACACTTCTAGATCCAGATCTGAAGTGGTTGTTGTTGTTGCCACCTTGTCGTTACAACAATATCCTATCTTCTCCTTGAAAAAGTAACATGTTCTCAAGCCTCTACCTAAAGGCCTTGGCCTTTATATTGTCCATGCAAATACGGGAACTCTTGGTGCACCACCTTGTTTACCAAGAGGAAGTAGAACTCAAAGTTGTCTACGTGCTAGAATTGCTAATATGACTTAACCATGAATGTAATATGAAAGTATATGTGTCATAGTAGTAAGAGACTCAAAGAGGACCGATTTGTCCAACTTATGGAATTGGAACTGTTATGGACTACTACTAACTAAAATAGATATGCTAGACCTAAGTAAAGAGTAAATAATAATGGTTTAAATTGATTTTTGAATATGAATAATGGATCTATGGAGAGGTTTTAGAACATTCTAAGGAAGGTCCCTCACCATGGTATCGACTTGTTAAGCTAGGCAAAAATTTTCTATTATGGCCTGCATCAGTGGGAAAGGACCACATTGGACAACACATGGATGGGATTTTTCCTCAACAATAAGCCATTCGAATGCCTTGAGATCTTGAGAAACATGGCTAAGAACCAATCACGGGGAAAAGAAGGTGAACGCCCAACATTTGTTAAAAGTGTTGGAGAGTCCAAGGTGATTTCTGCACTGAATGAAAAATTGAACTTGATCGCCAAGAAGTTGTGTCAGAAGGATGGAAGATCTTCTAAAGGATAAGAAGAGGACTGCAAGTTTGCATAAAAGAAAAACTACAGGGGAAACAACTACTTATGGAGAAAAGACCCCAAGTTCGCCTGGAGAGATCCAAATAATTTATAGCATGAACCTTCTCAAGCTCAGCAAGGCAAGCCATAGCAGGTTGTTCCACAAGAGCAATACCAGCAAGACAGGGGACCTATCAAGATAGACCACATCAAGGACATGTTGGGTAAGTTGGTTAGCCAGAATGAAGTGCTTATTAGCCAGACTCAAAGGGAGCTACAAAATCAAGGAGCACATATTCACATCATTGAGACTCATATTTCTTAAACTGTGACAGAGGCTGCGTCCTTGAAGAAATCTATAGAGTAGGGGTTCCCAAGAAGCACCAACATACCTACTGACAATCAACATGTAAAATTAGTGATTTTACACAGTGGGAAGAAGTTGTTGAATGAGAAAAAACAATTCTAGAGTCAAAGTACAAAGAGAATGATAAAGGCTCTCCTGTGATTACTATTGTAGATGAATCAATTGAGCTAGATACCGCAGTAGAGGATAAGTTAGTTGATGCTGAAACTCATGAACTTGAGGAACCAAGGAAGGAGGCTTATGTCCCACCTCATCAGAGGAAAGTGGTGAAGATAATGCTGTTACTGAATAGCTTGAAAGCTTAAAAGTTTGACAAGCTGTAAAGAAGTGAAAAACCTCCTTACTAAAAATTTGAACAATAGAACCTCCCATCCAAACACACCTTCAAGGTATCTTGGAGTGGGGATAAACTTTTCAAATCTATATATAATGGTAATCAAAAGACCAAAGTATAGAAGCGGAATAAAAACATGACTATATTCAATTATAAAACAAAGGGTTATAAACTTACATCACAAGGATCCATGTAGAGGAAATCTAAACAACCTCAAGATTGTCTCCAAGCTTCATCATCTCAAGCTAAGTCCAGGTCATCAAGCCTCATCATCCAAGTCCTCCACCTAGGGTTGGAAGCATACCCCAACAAAAGAGAAACAGTAGGAGACATCGACAAAGGCTGGTATGTGCATACAAAGAAAGCAAATTGAGAAATTTATAAAGAATAAGGGACGTCAAAAATAAAAGGCTTCCCATGCAAGAGATAAGGACTACCCAATCGGGCATAAAAGGAAAGAATCATCATCATCATAAAAGAAGATACTTTCCATAAACAAAACAATAAAGTAGTGCCACATAAGCACATAACAAGATTTTTGGGAACATAACCCATCATCATTTTGGGCACATAACCCATCATAAACATCATCAACCTACATGCATGTGAGATAAGCATAGCCCTAGAACAATATAAAGACAATGGCGGCCAACCCCCATAAAGCTGAAGCCTGATAGAGAATGGCACATCACCAAACTCTCAATATACATGAAATTGGGCCAACCCCCATAAAGCTGAAACTCGGGTATGGGGCACATAACCTCCATCGTAAAAGCATAAATGGCACATAACCCCAAAACCAATGCAATTACACTACTCTAGTGCTACTGAATCACATAGCATGTTTAATGTAGAGGCAAGTAGAAAAGTATAGTCAGAAGATGATACAAAGGTTGTCATCACACAATGGACAACACAAACATATAAACATCCACACCATAGTGGGCACATATCAACAAGTAAAAATCCACAGCACAGTGGGTATATATCATCAAAAGTTCAACTTGCACCAAGACATAAGAAACAGGGTTAAGAGAATATCCATGATCACAAGATCAATAACAAAGCAAAATAGTTCACATGAACCAATATTTCCAAAACAAAAGACATATGTGTAGGCTATTGTCCATAGGACCAAGAGAAAGAAGGAAGTAGGCTAATTGCTCAGTAAGAATATTTGGGGATGCATACATACCTCAACTTCAGAGTCAAATGATCCAAAGTCACTTCTAGGTCCAAGCTTAGGCATCCAAAGAACCTATTAACATGTATGTGGGATTAGGGTTAGGTTTCCATTAATTAATCAAAATCCTAAAAACCACCTTTTTATCATTATGTGAGTTAGGTCATGAAAACCATGACACTTATTAGATTAGGTTATTAGGATTCTAAAACATATTTTATTATATTTTTCTGACTTATAAATAATTAGTTATGATTTATATAAGTTATTATCCATTAGGATTAAACCATATAAAACCACATATGATTAACACCTGTTCAAGGAAATAAGATTAGTACCATTGGATAGCTTATATTTTTCTAATTTCAGAACATATTTTACTTTATTTTTCTGAGTTATAGATTATTTATTACAAATTTTACAAAACCATCCAATCAGAAAATCCGATAAAGCCACATAGGCGAAGAAAGCCTACGAGAGAGAGGGGAACAAGGGGACCACACTGCATGCGTGGCCCAATCAGTGAAGGGCACATCGCAGGGTCAGCAACCAGGCCAGCTCACCCCAAAGCCAAGGAGCAAAACACGAAAAGACCAAAATACCCTTGCCGAGAGTAAACACAACAAAAAGAGAAAATAGGGCAAAGGAGGTAATCTGATCATGTATCATCTTCTACATATACAGAGATAGAGAATAGGCAACTCACGACCTGACATCTACCATTGGGGCGAGGCTAGGAGAAAAAATGTGGACTCCCACCACCACGGTTGAAACCGAGGTAACAAACCACACCGGCGGCGTCGAGAGTTGAAAGCGAACCAAGGCAAACTGAGACATTGGATCCTAGAAATCGAAGGCCCAAGATCGGAAGAGAAAAAGAGGGAAATGCACAATACCTCAAATTGAGTCAAGAGAAGGTGTGAAAACCTTCACGCCAGCACCCCGATACCACCTGACAATCCAAACAGAGCCGCGGTGCCTCAGGTCACGCCGAGGCAATCCCAAAGCTACCACCACTCAGGGCAGAACCAAAGATGAGTAGGGAAACAAATGCTTGAGGTTAAACGAAGCCGAACCAGTGACGAGGAGTGAATGCGGGAGTGCGGTGAAGGTGACGGGGAGTTAAGACAGGGTCCCAATCATTTGTAGAGGCGAGGACACGAAGAAAAGGGAAGGAACAAGTCAGGAATAGAGAAACATGGGGGTGCCCAAAAGTTGTGGGGAAAGGGTGACCAAAACCCTACTTTTATAGGGTCATTGAGTGCGGGTGAAGGTAAGGAAGGTGGAGAAGAAGAGAGTGGTGAAAAAGATGGATAGGAAAGGGAGGAATCAGAGAAGGAAAATGCAAGGGAAACATATTTCCCTATTTGCACAAGGACAAAGAGATCGGAGGTAGGGGATGCTACAAAAACTGTACGATTCAAATCCAATGGCCAGAAAAGACCGCACACAAAGATAGAAATAAAATCATAGCGTGATAAGGAAATAAATCAGATCAAACCAAAGTGGAACATATTTAATGCACATATTTTCTCTTTCCTCTTTTAAGGGTCCTATTCTTATCCAAATTAAACCAAACATTGCACACAAGTTAAGCTAAATATGTAGATTCTGATTCTCCAATTAGATTTCACTTTTGGCAACTTTAGATGCATTATTTTATATATTCTTTGGTTCTCTCTCCAGGTGCATTAATGACACATGGATTAACCAAATTAGGTGAAATTTCATACACAAGTCATATTTAATGGGTTGAATACAAATTTTCCATCAATTTTATATATTAGAGTTGTTTGAGCATATAATTAATATTTTTATGGTTCTACACAATTTCTCTCTCCTGATTTCACCTTTTAAGCAAACTTTCTCCAAATTGGATAAAAATTCACCAAAAGGCTATATTTATTATGTAGATTACGAATATAAGATTATTTTCCTCTTTTGGAGTTATTTATTATTTTATTTGATATTTTGGGAAAACCACACATCTTCTTTTCCAATTTGAATTAAATGAATTATTATTATGTGAATACAGTGAAACTTGACTCCCAAGGCAATTGGGACCCAAGGAACATGATTTTTTTTAACTTATATTTCACTTTTGGTATTTATTTTTATGAGATATGTCATATGGTCCATTAATTCATTATTTATCCAATTTAGTTCTTTAATTTCTTATCATCATCCAAATGAATTATGTGACATATTAGATTACATTCTCCATGTATTAGATTATTAGGATCACTCTAACCTCAACCATGTTTGGTCAAACCCAAAAGGTCAATGTTCTAGGGTAGGGTCCAAGATCCGATATGTTACACAAGCAATTTTAGAAGTTCCTAGACAACTTTAGGAAGCTTCATGTCAAAATTCTGCTCATCGATGCAATTGATTAGATTCCCTCCTATAAAAAATTTCTAAAGGACTTGATCAATAAGAAGAGGAGGATAGATGATTCTAAGGTGGTAGTTATGAAGGAGCAAGTTAGTGCTTTTATTCTGGGAATGTTGCCACCAAATAGGTAGGATCCAGGCTGTTTTAACATATCATGTTATATCGGGAGGACAAAACTTGGAGAAGCTTTATGCAACTTAGGTACTAGCATCAATATTATGCCCTTGACCATGTTCAAAAAGCTAGGTCTTAAGGAGTCAAGGAAGAGAAATATGACCATATAGTTGGCAGACAACTCAGTGGGAGGCCTTACGGTATTTGTGAGGATGTTCTTGTCAAGGTGGAAAAATATGTATTTCCAGTGGACTTTGTAGTCATGAAGATGTAAGATGATCAAGGCAACAAGTTATTACTCAGGAGGCCACAAGACACAACCAATATGATTATGGAAATAGGCACAGGAAGACTGACATTGGGCAATAAAGAAGTGTGTTTTGAAATATTGATGCCCAAGCCTACACAGACTAGCAAGGGGAATGCACAATGTCAAATGTTGTGGCAAGTCCAAGAAAAAGTGTCATTACTTTTGGGGAAGCCATTTCTTGATATGGCTCATGTGATGACACATGTCCACAAAGGCACACTGGTGGTGGACATCTTGGAAAACACAAAAGAAATTTCTTTGAGAAAGGCAATTCAGTATTATGATGATGAGGAGGAGGAACATTGCCCAATAGTAGTTGAAGAGGCAACTTATTCCACTCTATGCAAGAATATACACAATTTCCATTAGAGGCTTTTCTTATGAATCTAATGGATGATTGTATTCTATCTCATTCACTGGAGGAGTGTGTATTATTTCTCAATACACTACCATGTTATTACACTAGAGACTTTGAGGATCTAGGACCACCTCCTCCACCATTGATCCCTTCTTTGATGAGTCCCTTGGAGATATAGATGAAGCCACTTCCACCACACTTGAAGTACACTTTCTTGGCAACAAAGGAGAAGCTTCCAATTATCATCTCATCTTCACTAAGCATTTAGGAAGAGGAGCAGCTGCTTGTGATTTTGACAAACCACTGGGCAACATTTAGATGGTCTGTAGCAGACATAAAGGAGATCTTCCCTAGTTTCTACCAGTACAAGATCAGACTGGAGGAAGGAGCCAAGACAACCGTGCAACCTCAGTGGAGACTCAACCCCATCATGATTGAGGAAGTAAAGATGGAGTTAGTAAAAATTTTATATATAGGTATTATATATGATATATCTAATTCAAACTGGGTTAGTCCAACTCAGGTGGTTCCTAAGAAAGGGGGGATAATGACCACAACTACTTCAAATGATGAATTAATTTTGACTAGGTTTGTGATTGGGTGGCGTGTTTGTATTGATTATCGATGTCTAAATTCTACCACTTTGAAGGATCATTTCCTGCTCCCTTTATTGATCAAATTCTTGAGCAGCTCGCCGACCACTCTCATTTTTGTTTTCTCGATTGTTATTTTGGATATAACTAGATTTATATAGAGCCACAAGATCAAGAGAAGTCTACCTTCACTTGTCCTTATGGCACTTTTGTGAATCGTGGGATGCTGTTCAGTCTTTGGAAAATGCCGACTACTTTCCAAAGATGCATGCTCATCATCTTCTCTGATATGGTAAAGTGATGTTTGGAGGTATTCATGGATGGTTTTTTAGTTTAAGGGGAATCATTTGAGGATTTCCTTGCCAATCATGATAAGGTGTTGTAGAAATGTGAGGACACTCACCTAGTTTTGAACTGGGAAATTGTCATATGATGGTGAGTGAGGGAATTGTTTTGGGATGTAAGGTGTCCTGTAAAGTAATGGAGGTTGATATGGTAAAGATAGAAGTCATCTACAAGCTACCCCCACCATCATCAGTGAAGGGAGTGAGGAGCTTTTTAGGACATGCTGAGGTTTACCTAAGATTTATAAAGGATTTTTCAAAATTCACCAAACCGCTCTCTGAATTATTAGAAAAGAATGTTGAATTTAATTTTGACGAGTAATGTTTAAAGGCGTTTGAGGTGTTGAAGGAGAAGCTGGTATCCACACATGTTGTCCAGGCTCCATATTGGATCCAACCTTTTGAGCTGATACGTGACACATCAAATTACGCAGTGGGGGTTGTTCCAGGCCAACGCCGAGATAAGGTACCTGCGGTCATCTATTATGTGTCTAAAACACTTAATGATGCCCAAATGAATTACACAACAACTGAAAAAGAGCTATTGGCAGTTTTTTACTTTTGAGAAGTTCCACCAATATTTGATAGGGGCTAAGGTAATTATTTGTACTGATCATGTGGTAATAAAGTATTTGCTATAGAAAAAGGATGCAACGCCTAAGTTGATTAGATGGATATTACTTTTATAGGAATTTGATGTTGAAATCAAAGACAAAGCATGTATTGAGAATGTGGTGGATGATCACCTATCTAGGCTTGAAAGGGTGGATGAAAAGGACATAGATATACCTATAGTGAAGGAATTCCTAGATGAGTAGCTCATTTCTATGAAAAGCAAAGATCCTTGGTTTGCAAATATTGTAAACTACTTGGCATGTGGAGAGCTTCCATAGGATTGGGGTTACTAGGAAAATTAGAAAATTTTCCACTCATTAAGGTATTACACTTGGGATGATCCCATCTTGATTAAGCAATGTAGGGATTATATTTTGAGGAAATGTGTGTCAGATTGTGAGTTCGAGAGCATATTAGCACACTGGCATTCTTTACCTACTCAAGGTCATCATGCTAGTTGTAGGATTATAGATAAGGTTTTATAATGTGGTTTTTATTGGCCTACGCTTTTTAAATACACATATAACTTTGTGATTCATTATGACTCATGTCAACGTTCAGGTAATATTTTGAAAAGACATGAAATGTCTTTGAACATTTTTTAGGAAATTGATGTGTTTGATTTATGAAACATTGATTTCATGGGTCCTTTTGTGTCTTTCAACTCAAACTTATACATTTTACTTGCTGTTGATTATGTGTCTAAGTGGGTGGAAGCAATTCCAACCTACACCAATGACGCTCAAGTTGTATGCATGTTTGTAAAGAATCACATTTTCTACAGGTTTGGGGTGCCCAGGTTGATCATTAGTGATGGTGGCTCTCATTTCACCAATAAGAAATTTGGGGCACTTTTGAGTAAGTATGGAGTGAGACAGAGGGTAGGTACTCCAAACCATCCCCAAACCCAAGGGCAAGTTGATGTATCTAATAGAGAGATCAAGAAAATTTTAGAAAACACAGTCTCAACTAATAGAACAAATTGGAGCATGTTGCTCAATGATGCTCTGTGGGCGTATATGACAACCTATAAGACACCTATAGGAACCACTCCTTTTAGGTTGGTATATGGGCGAGCCTGTCACTTACCTGTAGAGTTAGAGAACAAAGCTAAATGGGCATTGCGAAACATTGAACTACAATTTCAATGCCGCAGGAAGAAAATGAATGTTAGAATTGAATAAGCAGGACGAGCTTAGGTTTTATGCATATGAAAGCTCAAGGATCTATAAAGAAAGAACCAAAAATATCCATGATCGCCACATCCTACATAGAGTTTTCACTCTAGGACATAAGGTTCTTATGTTTAATTCTAGGTTGAGATTACACCCCGAGTTGTTGAGGCTTAGATGGAGTAGAGCTTTTGATGTAGTTAAGGTTTTTCCCCATGGGGCGATAGAACTAAGAAATGAGGCTGAGCCATTATTTGTTAATTGTGAGTGGCATAAACACTACTTTGGGGGAGATGTGATGAGGAAAGAGGAGGAGTTGAAGCTCATTGAGATTCATTGATGGTTTAATTAGGTACGTTGAGCCTATGACGTAAAACAAGGGTGCTTGTTGGGAGGCAACCCAACCATCATTTTTCATTCTTTACATTCATTTTTTTAGTTTTATGCCTTTTATTTTTGTTTTCTTAGTTTTGATGTAAGAAAGGTACCTTGATCAATTTTGCGTGGTGTGTAGGATGAGTACCAGTCAGTACTATCGACCAAAATTTGGTACTACTGATAGAGTCACAAGGATGAAGATCAACTTTGACTAAACAACAACGTTAGTAGTACTAATGACATCACATGGGAGCCAAGAAAAAGATTTGAAGATACTCGATACTACTGACCTAGAAGTCGGTAGGACTGAATTTCTATAGAAAAGGGCCAAGTAAACTTATAAGGGTTTGGTACTAACGACCCAACGTCGGTAGTACCGACAGAAGGCACACTCCATTTTTAGAAATCGAGTTCTCGCTCAAAAGTACCAAGGATTTTGAGAAACTTAGTACTATCGACATAAAGTCAGTAGTATCGACTCCAGGAGGGACCAAATCCACATGAGCACAGTCCAACGATTGAGAATATGTGCATATGACAACCAATACCACCGATCTGTGGCACAAGTCAGTACTAATGACATCACATCGGTACTACCGACACTGTGTAATCTGCATTGATGACACCAACAAATTGGGACCGCCGGTACCACCCAGTAACACAAATTCAAGATGTAAAGTCAGTAGCACTGACTTCATCTCGGTACTACTGACGCTACGATAGGACCGCGTTTGAGGCTATATAAGGAGGGGTTCATTTCATTTTTTGTTCAAACCTTCTTTACTCCTCCTTCAAGCAAGAGCGTGCAAGCAACTCCTAGCATTCAGAGGAGACTTTGAGAACTCTCTTTCTTAATCCCTTTCTCTCACTAGTGATGGAACCCAGAAGAGAGGATTCTTCATAGGTGGGGATTCCCAACTTGATTCCCAATCCAAGCCGAATCTCCCACCCCAACACTGGCATCAAGAAGATGTATGAAGATCTACATAATAGGGACATAGTGTCGACACAGTATGGTGACCATGCTTTCCTTGCCTCCATGGGCTTCACTGATAGCATGTGCCCAATCTGCAAGCATCAAGGGCTGGTGAGAGGCCATCCCTTCTTCAACGACTGGATGACCTTCCCGAATCTCATATGTGAGTTTGTTGCTTCATTGGAGGTCTAAATCATCCCTGAGAATGGGGATGGATGGTAGGCCACATCATCTTTTTCCTTTACAACTCTGATTATACTCTGACGCTAAAGCAGTTCAACACCATATATGGATGGGCAGATGATGGTGACCGCTTCTACCCCGACAACTTTAATTTGAAGGCGACATTTGAGCTGTTGTCATAGGTGCCACAAGGCCAACATATAAGTTGGCACACAAAATCCGTCAATGACATCGATCATCCTTTGCCTCGTATACTTCATCTCCTTCTCACCAATACTATCTTCATCAAATCCAGCCAGGGGCAGGGGAAGACTCAGAGGGTCAACCTCTACTTTCCCTACAAGCTGCTGGAGTTAGGAGGGAGGATTTTAAACTTTTGTTCCTTCTTCCCCTCACACATGATGGGGGTGACACGACTGGTGCAGAGGAAACCTCCCATTCATTTTGGAGGATTGATCACACAAATATCTCTTCATTTCAACCTTGACCTCTCCACCACCAAATCTCTAAAGGCTGCACCAAAGCTTGATCTAAAGCACTTCAAGAGATCCAACATTCTCAACACACGTCATGGTATTGAATACACATGTTGTATAGTAGGCACCTAGAACAAGGAAAGGGCACTGCCAGATGCCATCTTAAACTTACAAGGAATCCACCTCATACGGTGCAATATTGATAGCTTGTCAAACGAAGAGGAAGATGATGATGCCAAGGAAGAAGAGTAGTATGAGAAAGGAGAAGATGAGGAGGAGGAACCAACCATCCCCATCACGTAGAGGTAGGGTCCCACACAAGCGTCCATGACCATATGCAACCTCTAGTTCTTCTGCTCCACCGCCATCACAAGAGGATGATTCATATTCAATAGTGGGTCAAGCTGAAAGCCAGTAAAGAGATGAGGAAGTTTCAAGTTTATAGAATCAGTCATGTGATATGAAATACTATAGTCAAGCTCTTTCAAAGAGTAATGGGCTTCTGAGAATGCCTAGGTACTAGACTAAGATGGGGGATTGGGCAATAAATTCCAAGTCCGACTAGCTAAGCATGGCAATGAGGGTGGTGCTCTTGTTAAAGAAAAGAGAAAACTTGTTTGACCTTCTTCTCCCTGAATATCATAGAAGCAAACAAACTGGGAAAAACCTGACGTGAACTCCATCCAGTGGAGAAAAAAAATGGAAGATCTTCTTCAAAGCATATCTATGAAATTGGAAGCTTAAAGAGAATGCCCGTAGGGTGTGATTCATTTGCTTCTGATTGCTCGAGTTGGAAGACCTAAAAGGAGCTCAGTTGTACCATAAATCAAGAAGAATTGACATGTGTCAATGGATTCCAAATATTTTATTGGAAGAGCCTAATTCCGCTTTAGAAAAAGGTTCACATCCAATTTGGTGCATGTTTTTTTAGGGTGCCTAGGTATCCACCGTAATTACTCATTTGAACCTCGCCATTTCATTTAATAAGGCTATGCCATCCTAAGGTGCTGCTAAACGGAAGGATTTTATCAACGTCCATGAATGAGAAATCATAGATCGAACTGCTGAATCGGAAAAATTAAATCATAGTATCAGCTAAGTTCAGAGGATGGAGATAAGAAGACTCAAACTACTGACATATGCTACAGGGTAAACCACCACCTCTCAATCCTCCCTTGAGCCCCCCTCACCTTCATCAAGCCTTGAATTGACTTGTCCCCCATACAGAAATGGTGAAAAGCTCCAAGGTTGGGCTTTCCAATGATATTCAGTTGTGTGGTAGGATTCTACACGTAGTGTTTATAGGACTAAACCCTTCTTGCTCAGCTCATACCTTGATCCTTTGATCAAACCATGAACATCCAATCAACAATCAAATAGAAGGGCCCGATCTGACTATTGACTCATATAAGCCATTGAACTGACTTGAATGATTGAATTTCTTCCCTTCCTGTATGCATCACACACAACATTCCACCAAGCAATCCATTTAGGACAGAACTAAAATTTATGCATTTCTAACTGAAAACTATAGATTAGGGTTTCACAATGCTTACCTGATAAGTGTTTCCACACATCTCCTTACTCCTGTCAAATGCAAGTTTGAATCGGGACTGGTACAATGACCAAGCATCATAACAAAGGGGAAGAGTCTATCTATTTCAAAATATAGCAAGGGCAGCAACAACAGATGGCAACCTTGGAAAGCATCCACGATGTCCAATAACGGATGTACCATAATCAATAGGTGATATTTGAGAATGAGCAACTTCTCTTGGCCAACCAAGAGAACATGCACATGTGCATAGAACAAATGGAGGGATACGAACAAGTGTTGTTTGACTACTACTAGAACCAAGGATACTTTGGTGGTTATCCATGACCTCAACCAATGCAACGAAAACCTCCATGTTTTCAATGGACATTTCACCCCTTTGATCCCCACCATGCCACATCCTCCACCAACACTCATGTGATCCAGTACCAATGTTCCACCTCTTAAGTTAGAATTTTGACTATGTTGACATAGTCAACTTCAAGCTTTCGGGGGGGGGGGGTAATTGGAACAATTTCTATCCTTAGTTTTTTTATTTTCTTTAGTCTTTATTTTTATTTGCTTTTAAGTTCTAACTTTTCAAGTTGTAGGATCCACAATCTATCTAGTGTAAAAGTGGAGCTTAATTCATGGTTCATGTCAATGTCATGTGCTCTCGTTTGTGTTGCTATAGAAAATAAAAAAATAAAAAATTTGGTTTAGTTGCAAATTTCTTGAGTTGCACTACCTAGACGAAGTGTATGGGCTAGTCATCTTAAGGACATTTGTTATGAATGGACATCTTAATTTTTCTTGTAATTTGGATGAAGATGGAGTTTGAACCTATATTGATCAAATAGTTAACATGATATTAAATTGAAATTTAAGAAAGAAACCCTAAAGTTACCCAGTTCACAGGTCATTAGAGAGGGACATATCATAATTTCATGAAAGGCATTGTCTCTTAGTAATGTAATTCCATCCATTTTCCATTCATTTGAATCACCTCCTTAAGATGACCAAGTAAGTCTGAATTATTTCTTCTTGTTTGCATTGCATGGCATGATAGGTTACATTATAGTTAGTTTTCTTTGATTGCATTAGTTAGAAAACAATGACAAAAATGGTGGTTATGCATAAATAATTTTTGAGCATATCATTTTAGTTGCATAACAATTACATGTAGATGAATGCATTCCATATCATTCATTTTTATATCACGTGGGTATCATTTTTCTTTGAAATGTGAGTGAAGGGATACACATCCATACCCTCAGAAAAAAAAGAAAAATCACGCTAAAATAATGGGCCAATGAAAGAAAGAAAAAAAAAGAAAAAAGAGTTTTTTAATGCCTTAAGTTAAGAGGGAGAAAGGATGTCCCGAACTCTTCACAAAAAGATAGAAACATTCACATGATGCATTCCTTTTCTTACTTCATTCTCATTTATTTGATGAGATCGTTTGATTCATGCATCATTTCACCCAAAATATCATGCATTAGGATTCATGCATTTTTCATCATCTTCACCATATAGTTTCATCATGTTTTATTTTTGCATAAATAATTCAGATGTTACTTGTGAATCTTCACAACCACCTATTTCATATCATCCATTGCTCTTATGGGTAGGCCACTTAAATGATTATTCTCCTCATTTATTCTTATAAGGAGAATTGCTTCCAAGTAGCTGGTAGTTAGGAAAGAGCAATGTAGAATAGGGAATCACATAATGCACCAAGTGAATGCCTGATTGATTGTGATATTAACTGCTCTCTTGATAGTGCTCATTGATCTAAGGGTGGACAACTTTTATGGATATTTTTAGTCTCTATAGAGCAATTGATTGTTTGATGATCAGTGAAGGCCAGTTTGGGACTGTCAAGTGGGGATGGTTGAGAAATGAAATTCATAGTTTATGTCCTTTTGCTGACTTCTCTCAAACAGATCTGAGGGTGTGTAGCTTGAGGATGAGAAACCTTCAAGCTTAGGGGAGTTTTATGCACTTGATATTTTTCCATTTTCACAGGCTATTTTATATTGATTTTTGTGCACTATTTACTCATTTTCATATTAATTTGTGCATGATTTACTCTCATTAGCATATCATACTCATTTTCATCAAATGTAATTTTAGTGTTTTCAAATGATTTAATATATTTCAATAGATTATGTTCGTATTTTATGGATTTCAGGTGATTTTACAAGAATCTACACAACTCGGTACTACCGACTTTGAAGTCGGTGGTACCGACCCATGCTCATTTTGGAAAAGAAAAAAAAAGACTCGATAGTACCGAATTTGGAGTCGATACTACTGAAAACATCACAACGTTGGATTCAATATTAATCGAAGCAAATCATTTCTATCGACACCGAATAGGTAGTACCGACAACTTTCTAGGTGGCTGTAACAATTAAAGGAGTCGGTAGTACCAACACTTAGTCGGTCGTAGCAACATGTCGGGATCAGTCACACCTGAATATAACATTTAATCCAATGGTTGAGGATTTATTTTTCCCTAAGTCACTTCTATGACTGACGTATTTGTAGTCGGAAGGTAGCAAAATAGCATGTGTGCGAGAAAGGATCTTTTCGACCTTCTTCTTTAGGGGTTTTTTTAGTTGTTCTAGATGTTCTCCACATTTTTTTTCTCTCCTATGTTTTTGACCATGAAAACCATGCGGGGCTAAACCCCTTATTTCTTAGGATCCAGGAGTAGCCCATTTATGCATTGTATTTGACTCTTATTCTATAATATAGCAATTTCTATCAATTTATGGACTTATTTCTATGCAATTTTCATGAACTATCCATGCTAGATCACCATAGGTAGTTAATTAGACCTTTACTTGCTTTGAAAAAGGAAATTAACGGTTGGAAAATCATAAGAAATACATATTTTATATCGCCCTTTAGGAAAGGTGGCTTACGAACATGAAGAGATTACCTAGAGTTTTCGATAAAGCACCTAAATAATAACATAATCGATACGAGAGTGGGATTGGCATTAGATTAGGTAGTGAATTATGCCATAAGAATGGTAATTCTTGCTACAGGCTCTGAGTCCATGTTAGGAGAGATAATTATTACTATCATAATTGTTACTTACAATGTTAGCCAAGGTGAAACTAGTGTTCAGAAAAGCACTATTCGGTGTATGGGCGGACGGGGCACTAAATAGAGTATATGCAGTATGAGGGAGTATATGCGGGAGTATATGCGATTTTGGATTTTTTTAATAAATTAATATATCTATGTATATTTATATATCGGTCATATAGAATTATATATCACATTGAACAATTACATACAAGGACAACATAGAATGATTAATTAGAAGAAAGGGAGCAGCAATATCATATAAATATTTAATTAGAAACAACAAAAATATCATATAAATTTCATTTCTTCAATTCCATGTATGTGTGTTTGGAAAAGAGGTGATTAAGCGGCCGCATAAGCGGGTAATCGGCCGCATAATCAGGCCAGGACCGATTATTGGTCTGCTTTGACATATGCGGTGCGGTCCCCTGTCCGAACCGCACAGACTGATTTCCTGAACACTGGGTGAAACTATAATCCTAAGGAATTCTATCCAATTGCAATCAATCACTAGTAATTTTACATTCACTTTTTGCATTCTTAGTTAATAAACCTTCAATCAAAGTTTTCTTCAGCCTAGCTGATTGTATTACAGTAGTAGTAGTTTTTGAATTTACATTTCCCTGTGTTCGACATCTGTGCCTCATTGACCTATATTATCTGATAGCATACACTTGTGTTATAGGGCGTATAGAAAATACATATCAGAACCGACCATCTTCGACACCCAATTAAGTTCCCAATTTATTCCAACTGAGCTCCCTTACATACGACCGACCATCCTCGAAACTTAGTAGATCGAAGTCCAATCACCTCACTATCCCTTGTTGAAATCTCAGGGGGACAATAAGATCATTCAGGTGTTCTAATCCCACTCACAACAATATGCACATCAATGATTATAACATATATGCAAAATAAGTCATCAATTTGCAAGGCAAGGAATTAAGCGAAATGATACTTTATTTAGCCACTATATTGTTGAGTTTAGATACAAGTTAAGATAAAATACGAGGAACCAGGGCTAGCCCCCATGCCCTTGTATAAGGCGTCTACTCACTCATGGTGAGGGATAACAACAAAGAGATAATAGAAACAATGGAGAAGGCCATGACGCCTCATGCAGCAAGACCAATCCCTCCATTGTGGCGTTGCATACTCGCTCCTTGCTAGGGTTTGTGTTGCACAATGTGGCTTCTAATCACCGATCAAAGACCCCTAAGAATGGACGATAGGGGTTCCATGTTATAGATGCATTCCTTGCTTCTGAAACCCTAAAGTTGAATGCTTGTGGTCAAAGACATATGATTGCATGGCCCGTATTTGGTCCAACATGAGACTCACGTGGGTTACTCAATTTGGGCCTCACATCCAATTCTCTGGAAAACCAACATGGAGTGAACCAAAATCAGTTGAATGCTGAGAGTGCGCATCATGACGTTAGAATCTGGAAGGCTCCTGGTGGAGAGTAGCTTGAGTCGGGTGAATGGCAGAGCTGCTTCCTTGACTAGGTGGTTGGAAGGAGAACAAATGGAAAGAATTTGGGACTTCCTTCCCTTGAGGCATAGCATCATGAGGTCTCAATCATCCATATGGTTGTTGTCACACAATTTTAGCTGGTTCTGCATAAAATATATATAAAAATGCATCAAAAATTTAGAAAAGGAAAGATAATTGCAATTGAGTAAATACGAAGCTAAAAACAAGAAATACAAACACAACAACACCTAAAAAGTGATTAAAACAATATTTAAAAATGGGTATAAATACACTCATCAAACTACCCCAGACTTAATACTTTGCTCATCCTAAGTAAAGAAAAATAAAAATGAAATCAACAATTGATACTAGGATCCATGCCTTCCTCTCCCAACTGAAAAAACCTTATGGTCCACTTTCCACCAATCACGATCAAGCGACCCTAGTACTTGGGGGTCACATAGCCACACTTGGATATCCCTCCACTGGGGCTTGTTCCTCTAATATCTAGACCCCAGAAACTCCGACAAACTGCTTTCATATTAATAATACTCATGATCTATCTATGCAAATAGAAATAAGCACAAGTTAGGGCTATTTGGCTATTTGGGGGATCATTTTGATAAGTCCACTGGGTATGAAAATTGGACAAAAGGGAGAGGAAGATATGGCATGAACCCGATTATCTGATCTCTCCTCTATTTGACTACATATCTTATTTGGGATTTAGTTATTATATTTTTCTCTCCTCTATTTAACTTGAGACTTTTTTTTTGTTTGCGATTACATTGACTGAATTTTTTCTTTTGGGCTCATTGGCCTCTTATATATATTCCATACATGCATATGAAAATTGAAAAGGAGGAGTATTGATGAAAGGGATGCCACCCTGGACTTAGGGTTTGGCATATGGTGAGAATTTTATTTTTTTTTCTCTTTTTTTGTGAATGGTGAAGAGGTAAGAGATAAGGGAAGAAGACTTAGAGAAAGAGGCTGACTTGTGCTTCTCTCTTTTATTGCTTCATAGGAGTCAGACCATCATATTATATCAGTTAATTTAGTTAATTTAGGATAAAGGAGTATTTACAAATATTGTTGCAATTCATGTTGGAGGCACACATGGCTTGACCTTTTGGACTCCATCTACTTATCGCCAGTTCCAAGGGGAAAGAATGCTCAGTTGTTGTCATAGGGGCCCAGAACTATTTGAAACATGTTTATTGTTTAAAACTTCCTTTTGTACGGGTTAGCTTGAGAAAAAAAAGGATAGTACATTCATATATTTTCCATTTATCATACGTCAAAGTGACTGATTAGGTAAAGGTCACTGCTCACACAAAAAAATGAAAAAGAAAATAAAAAAAAGTAGATGAAAATAAAAGATGGAGAAAAAGAAGAAAGAAGTGTTTGAGGATGAGAAAGGGAAAGGTTAGAGTTGAGGTGGTGAAGATGATGTACCACCCATCCTCCACCTTCAACTTCAAAATTCTACCCATCCTCTAAGAGGTAGAAGTTAAAGATGGAGGGGATTGATATGGAGAGCAGTGGAGGTGGAGATGGAGGGGTTGGACGTTGTTTGCTCGATAGAACCCTAAGAATGGGTTCTTCTCTCATTGGTGACTTCTTGATCTGAGCACCACCTTGACCACCAGTTGCCATGATTATTGTTTAGTGGTGGTGATGGTTCCTGGGGATGTGCACCCCCTTCCCCACAACCATCATCTAGCCAACGCCTTACTTCTAATGTGATGGCTTGCTGATCATACAACTAGTTGATCAGTGGGTCTGGTCTAGAGTTGGCATCCCCTAATGATGTGTCAGGTGCATAAATTAGAGATCCCGAGGGACATATGTGTCCTAGGAGTAGTAGTATAATAGATCCTATTCTGATGGGATCTCGTCGATCGATGGAGGGTTTCCCCCTGATTGTTGGAATCTCTCGTTGATGTTGGTGAATTCTTCTACCATTAGCGGTGTGGATGCAAAAGAAATATGGAAATGTAGGTTTTACTTAATCATCAAAAGGTGGTGATGTTGCCAAGACTTGCACTTCACCCATTATATAGCTACATCAAGGATACATTATGAGTGCCCTAAAAAGAATCGATGATTACACCATGCACGCATTATCTGTAGTACATAGGGACTTCGCACCAATAATTTCCTAGAGAGTCATGATCAGTGTATGGCAGTGAATATTGATAATTGGAGTGAGATAAAAATGGTATTATTTCCAAGAAATAATGCTTCTCGTAAAAGATAAGGACAAATTCTCTACAAGAAGGAATTAAAAATCATATATGGAAAATAGGGAGAGTAATCCCATCAAACCACATCTCCCATTCTCCACATCACTTATCGTATCACAAGATCATGATATCTCCTACAATCAATCGAGAGACTGGGTCAGCAATGATTACTGAAAGATGAGAGATTTCCACCATGATGCTTGCTTGTCAAATTGGCTATCCATTTATTAGGCTTGTCAAAGACGTGGTACTCCTCCTTCTCTTTCTCTCCTCACTCTCCTTTCTCTCTTTTTTCATTTTTTTCAAAATAAATTTGTCAAAAGAAAATAATGAATAAAAATATTAGAAGAAAAATAAAGCAGAAAAGAAAAAAGAAGGACTATGTTGCCTCCAAGGAAGCGTCCTAGTTTAAGATCGTGGATCTGACTGATGGTGGCATTTTTCAAGTAAAACACACATACATGGTATTCGAACCCTTATCCTTTAAACCTATGGGCCCTGGATCATGATTAGATGATGTGCATAGCGTAGAGGTTGGCCGGACCCTGTTGTCTTGATCAATATCTTGCAGGTGTGTTTGTTGTAATTCTGGATGCCTTCCGCCTTGGCTTTGATTGAATTATGCACCCTCTTCAAATCTTCAAGTAATAGGACGAGTTTGATGACTTCAACATCCACCAGAGCTCTCGTAGTGGCTAGGATGGCCTTCCCAAAATGAGAAGGAACCGGTTGTCTTCTTTAATATGCGTAACCACAAAATCACATGGGAGATATGTATCATGATCTAGCTTCACCGGGGCATCTTCGACAATTCCCAGGGGTTTAGTGATAAATGCATCAGCTAACTGAATGGTCATTGTTGTGGGTATAAGGTCTGTAAACCCTAGATTCTAGTATAGAGTGTAAGGCATAGTGGATATGCTAGTACATAAATCGGCGAGTCCCTTGCGACATGTGTCATCTCCCAACAAACAGTCTATCCCGAATGAGCCAAGATCTTTCTACTTCTGGGACATCTGATTTTTGAACTATATCAAAATCTTCTTGTGCGAGTTTCACTGATGCACGATCCTCAGTTGTATACTTCCTGAAGAGAAGAGTCTTGAGATATTTACTCAAGGCTGGTATTTTGAATAGTGTATCAAGGAATGGGATGTCAACATGTAATTTCTTCATGGTGTCTTTGAATTTCATGAACTGATCATCCAACTTTGTTTGCTTGAGATGTTTTGCATAGGGAACATGAGGTGTGTACATTGGAGTTATTGGTAGTTCAGAGTTGACTACGAAAGTCTCTATCATCATATTCTCACTAAAACTAGACTGTGTTGGCATCATGGGAGGTTCCATCATCTGATCCTCTAGAAGGATGTCTACAGGATGGCCGATCAAGACAATTTGGAGCTTTGACTGGGGTGCTTTCACTTTTCTCGATAGGAGTAAGGTAGGAGGTGGGATATACACATTTCCTACCCTGGTTGTTATGATGTTCAATTATTTTGGCTGCTCCAGATGTTTAGGATTGTTTTCTAACTGGCCAGTAATTATGCCCGCGGGGGCTTGTTGGCTGGATGCCACATGGGTGATCTGAGATTCTAGTGCCTTTTGATTTGTTGTGGCATTGGCAAGTTGGGTCTAATATGACACCATCATCTCCTAGAGTGTCTTCATTGGCTCTTGCACCAGTGCATCTTTGATTTTTAGTGGTGGAGCTTGATTACGATTCTGATATTGCTGCCACTGCTGGTAATTCTAACTAGGAAAATTGAACCTAAAATTTTCCTAGTAGTGTGGGCTATTATATCTCATTGGTTCTCAAATGGGTGGGTGGAATCTCAGTCTGGTTGGAATTTTCTACTCCAAAGGGGTTCCCATATTGGAAATCAAGATGACTTTGAACTTGATTTGGATTATAGTACTCTTGCCTTGGGATATTATGGATTGATTTCACATCTTTGGCCTTATTTACTATGTAGTGTTGCTTGGCTTGGTGTGCGTTGAATGCAACATATATTGGTTAACAATGGACTGTTCTGTGATCCATTGCATGATAGAATTTGCAAGACATTGCAATGATTTGTACTTGGGGCGTCAGGCTCTTCCTTTCATATGCATTGAAGGATTTTTTGAGATTATCCTACAAAAGAGAGAGAGAGCTTTTCGTTCTTCAGAGATAGATTTAAGTTCTAAATGATCCTCCATCATAGCTACTTTCAGTACTCCTTTTCCCGAGGGTCTCATCCAATCAATCTGATTTTCTGCTACTAGATTAATTATCTTAAGTGCACTGTCGAAGATCTGTTGCATGAAAATTCCCATTGGAAGAAGAATCGAGGAACTTCTTCATCTTGTCATCTACCCCTCGATAGAAGAATTCAATAATCTGGTTCTCAGGATGCCATGGTGTGTGCACTTGTGTAGGAGTTCACTGAAATACTCCCATGCTACATATAGGGATTCCTCAAGAACTTGATTAAATCTTGTGATCTATGCCCAGACCGAGTATGTTATCAATGGGGGGTAGAATTTCTCTAAGAACTTGTTTTCTAGAACTTCCCACGTAGTGATTGAAGACCATTATACTAGGCTCTAACTTTATCCTTTACGGAATTTTTTAAAGTTACAGTCACATGGAGTCTCAGTGGCTTTGGGTGGCTTCATCATCAAGCAAACGTCGATCAATTTAAGAAGATTTTCCCAACAATCATCTTCGATCCTTCCTGTAAAGGTGGAGTTTTGCAATAGGCTGACCCATTGGGCTCTGATCTTGATCGAGCCTCCTAGAGGTTGGACTAAATGAGTTAAGTCAGTGCCCTTAGGGATGGAAAAATCCCACAACTCTTTTGCACATTCGGCGGCGTGGGCAACTTCTAGTCTGGTCTTAAACTCAGATTCCACTTGTTCTCTAACTTTGTGGTGAGTAATTTTCACTGGGACTTCATAACTGCATCAATGCATGCCTAGATAGCTATTTCTGTAGCCACCACATCCACCATGGCCTTCTTCTTGTGAAGTTTCCTGAGAGTTTTCTCAATTTCAGGATTGAATAGCAATCCTGATTCAAGACTTTTGGACCTTCACATATGCTAGAAGTACCTGAAAAGAAAAAAATGATCGTGAGTGTTGCATTTTCTTCTAGAGGATTTTCAAAATTATCACAAAAAATAAATAAACAAAAGAAAAAAAACCCTAATTACACTTATACTTCCAAAAATATTCAACTACCATTGTCCCCGACAATGGTGCCAATTTTTGACGGGGCTCCAAATGTCGCTCCAAGAAAAACCCTAAAACAATAACTTCTAGGTTTAACTGAAAGCGGTGCACTAATTAACCACTCCACATGAGAAAAATCCTTATTGCAGTATACTTTAGAATCGAACCCAAAGGACAACCTTTTGAAGTATTTATATAGATTCATAAGTATTAAGAGTAGTATTTATCACCTAGTACTTGAAAGATTGGTTAAACTAAATTGTTGTAAAAAGAAACATAGATTAAAGAAGTAAATAACATGTAATGAAGAGAACAAAGGCATGGGGTTTTGCTACCTGGGCCTACACAATTATCCTAACAAGATCTAACTCTGTGATAGTCGTTTCTAAATCGAGGCTTAGCCGCTGCACCCTCACGGGATATAGATCATCACTTGGCTTAAACTCCCTTGGAACTGACCATCCTTGACATCCAAGTTCCCCATATATTAGAGCTCCCTTACATACGACTGACCATCCTCGACACATAGCAAATCAAAGTCCAATCACCTCACTATCCCTTGCTGATAGCTCAGGGGGACAATAAGATCATTCTGGCATTCTAATCACGCTCACGAAAACCTGCATGTCCATGATTATAACATATATGCAAAGAAAGTGGTCAATTTGCAAGGCAAGCAATTAAGCATAATGATACTTTATTTAGCAACTATATTGTCAATTTTAGATACAAGATAAGATAAACTACAAGTGATTGGGGCTAATCCCCATGCCCCAACACAAGGCGTTTACTCACTCATGGCGAGGGATAATAATAAATGGATAGTAGGAATGATGGAGAAGGCCATGACACCTAGTGCATGAAGGCCAATCTCTCTGATGTGGCCTCTGCCTCCTCAATCCTTACTAGGGTTTGTAGTGTACAATGTGGCTTCTAATCACCAATCACAGACCACTAAGAATGGATGACAGGGGTTCCTAGATCCATTCCTCGCCTCTAAAACCCTAAAGCCGAATGATTTTGGTCGAAGGCAATTGATTGCATGGCTCGTACTCGGTCCAACAGGAGATTCACATTACTTACTCAATTTGGAACTCATGTACAGTTCTCAAGAAGACCAACATGGCATGAACCATAATGGACTGGATGATGAGGACGTCAGAATCTGGACTCTGAGTGGAGAGTAGCTTGATTTGGTCCAATGGAAAATCCGCTCTCTTGACTAAATGGTTGGAAGATGATCAAATGGAAAGCTTTCGAGCCTTACTTCCCTTGAGGCATAGCATCGAGAGGGCTCAATCGTCCATCTGGGTGTAGTCGCACAATTTTGGCTACTTCTAAAAAATAGACATAAAAATGTATTAAAGATCAGATCTGGAAAGTAATTGCAATTGAGTAAATTTGAAGCTAAAACTAGGAAATAGAAACACAAAAACCCCTAAAAAATGAGTAAAACAATATGTAAAATTGGGTATAAATAAACTCATCATTGCTCGCCCGACTCAAGCCACTCTCTACCTGGAGTCTTCAAGATTTTTTATTTCTAATATGTGCTCCCAACATTCATCCTAGTCTGATTCATTCCACTCTGGTTCACTATGGAACATGATGTGAGGTCCAAATTGTGTAACCCATGTGATTTACGTGTTGGACCAAGTATGGGCCATGCAATTAGCTGCCTTCGACCACAAGTATTCAATATTAGGGTTTTGGCAGTGACTAATGCATCTATAAAAGGGAACCCTTTTCATCCATTTTAGGGAGTCACTAATTGATGATTAGAATCCTTATTGTGCAACGTGAACCCTAAGGAGGAGCGAGGAGGTGGCGACCATATCAGAGAGATTGGTCGTCTTGCACTAGGCATCATGACCTCATCCATTGTTCCTTCTATCTGTTTTCTACCGTCTCTCACCATGAGAGAGTAGACTCTTGTGCTGGGGCATGGGGACTAGCTCCAAAAGTCCATATTTTATCCTATCTTGTATCTAAACTTGACAATACAATTGATAAATAAAGCATCATTCTACTTATTTCCTTGCCTTGGTGATTGGGATACGATCAACTAACTTGCTAAGGATGGTCGATCGTAAGTGAGGGAGTCTAGTTGGAATAAACTGCGAACTTGGGTGCCGAGGATGGTTGGTTCCAAGGGAGATTAGGCCAACTGATGACCTGTATCCCATGAGGGTGCAACAGCTAAGCCTCTATTTAGCAACCGTTATTGAAAATTAGATCCTATTAGGATAATTATGCCGACTTTGGTAGAAAAACTCCATGCCCTGGTCCTCATTATTATCATTCATTTATTTCTTAATCTCTATTGATACTGGCAACAATTTAGTTTAATTAATAAATCAAGTTCATGGTGTTAAATATTACTCTTAAAATTTTGAATTTATATAACTACTTAAAAAGGTTGTCCTTAGAGTTCGATCCTAAAATATACTATAATAAGGCTTAGACTTGTGTGGCCTGGGGAACTAGTGCACTACTTTTGGTTCAACCTAGGAGTTATTTGTTTATGGTTTTTCTGGGTGAGACATTTTAAGCCCCATCGAAAATTGGTGTCGTTGCCGGGGACAATGATAGTTAAATATTTTTGAAAGTATAAGTGTATTTAGGGTGTTTTTTTTCATTTTTATGCTTGATATTAATGAAAATCTTCTCAAACAAAACACATCAACTCACAATCAATCTGCCTATTTTCAGGTACTCCTAGTAAATGCAAAGATCCAAAAGTCTTGATCCATGATTGCTTTTTGATTTTGAAATTGAGAGAACCCTCAGGATACTTTGCAAGGAGAAAACCATGGCAAACACAATAGTTGCAAAAGAATCTATCCAAGCACAAATTGAAGAGGCTATTGCGGCCCAACAAGAATTACTACCACAGAAGCTAGGGAGCAGGTGAAGCTGCATTCTAGACCAACCTAGAAGCCACTCAAGCTGTAGAATGCACCAAATAACTATAAGATTTTTTTATCCCTAAAGGTACTGAATTAACTCATCCAGTCCAACCTCCAGGTGATCCTGTCAAGATCAGGGCCTAGTGGGTCAATTTATTGCAAATTCTTCCTTTGTAGGATGGATTGGAGATGACTGTTGGGGATATATCCTCAAATTTCATCGAACTTTTCTTGATGTTGAAGCCATCCAGTACCACTGATGACACCTTGCAACTACAACTCTTCAAATATTCCTAACTAAAAAATATAGAGCATGGTAGAACGCTCTTCGAGGGGATCCGATCACTACACGGGAGGCCCTAGAAAACAAGTTTCTAGAGAAATTCTACCCTCCTCAATGACGTATTTGATCAGGGGATCGATCACAAGGTTTAATCAAGTCCTGAAGAATATCTATATGAATCTTGGGAATGATTCAATGAGCTTCTGTGCAAGTGATCACATCATGGCATCCCTGAGAATCAAATCATTGAAATTTTCTAATGGGGGATTGACAACGAGACAAATAAGTTCCCCAACTCTTCCTCTAATGGAAACTTCATGCGACATAGCTTCAGCAATGCTCTAAAGATAATCAACCTTGCAGTAGAGAATCAGACTCACTGGACCAGACCCTCGACCAAGGGCATTCTTAAAGTAGCCACTGTGGAGGATCATTTAAAACTCAAATCTATCTCTGAAATGTTGAAAGCTCTCTCTCTCTCTCTCAAGTAGGATTATCTTTAAAAATCCTTCAATGTGTACTAGAGGAAGAACCAGATGCCTCAAATGCAAATCATTGCAACTTCTTGTGAATTATGCCATGTATTGGACCAAAGCACGATCCATTATCAACAACTATATGCCACATTCCATGAGTGCCAGAATGAGAAACAATATATAGTCATCCAAGCTGAGGATGTGATGTCAATCCATAATATCCCAGGGATAGAGTAATATAACCCAACCAAGCTCATAGCCATCCGATTTCCAATATGGGAACTCAACTAGAGCTGAGAGTCCAAATCAGCAGACCTCGATGCAACCCACTTAGGATAGAAAACTGTAGAATTTTATTGGCCCATGCAACCATGGAAATTTCATAATTTAATTTTCCCAGCAGGAATTACCGACAATGACAACATTATAAAAATCTAAATTAGGCCCACCACTACAAATAGAGGCAACAGTGGTGCATGACCCAATGAAGACAATTCAAGAGATTATGGAATCATACCAGACTCAACTAGACAATGCCACAACCAATCAAAAGGTGTTGGAGTCTCAGATCACCTGTTTGGCAACTAGCCAACAACCCCCAAAGGGCATGATCTTTGGTCAACCCATAAACAATAACAAGCACCCAGAGCAACCAAACTCCGTAATGACTAGGTTAGGAAACATGTACTCCACACCTTTGACCTCCATACATGCCTCTACTCCTCCTAGAAGTAATGAATGTACTTCAATTGTGGCCCCGAGTCAGCCAAATGACCGTCCAGTGGTCAATCTAGTAGAAGTCTAGACAGTAGACCCTCTTGTGATGTTGATCCAGCTAGACACCATCGAGAATTCAACTGTTGCAACACCAACAATCAAGATTGGACCACCAACGGAACCCAAAGAACCTATGTACAAGCCTCGTGTACCATATGTAGGTTACCTCAAGTAGACCAAGCTAGATGACCGATTCATAAAAGTTAAAGACACCATGAAGAAACTCCACGCTAACATCCCGTTCCTTGATGTGCTAACTGAAATGCCAATCTGGTGCAAATATCTCAAGAGACTATTGTCTAGAAAGCGTTCGACCCAGAAATTCAAGATTGTGAAGCTAGTGCAAACAACCTCTAGTATAATACAAAACCAACTGCCTCAAAAACAAAATGACCTGTGATCTTTTTGGATAGATTGCTTCCTAAGAGACGACACATGTTGCAAGGGACTTGCTGATGTAGGCGCAAGCATATCTATCATGCCATACACTTTATGCCAACATCTAGGGTTCAATGCCCTCCTACCCACAACTTCGACCATTCAGCTGGTAGATGCATCCGTTACAAAACCCTTGATAATAATCGAAAATGTCCAAATGAAGCTAGGACATGAAACCTATGTCCTATGTGATTTCATGGTAATGTAGATCCAAGAGGACAATCGTTTCGCTCTCATTTTGGGGAGACCATTCTTAGCCACTATGAGAGCCTTAGAGGACATTGAGGCTGGCATACTCATCTTGTGACTGGGAAAAAAGACAATTGAATATTGGGTCCTTGAAGATCTAAAGAGGTGCATAATTCAATTGAAGCTTTCAAAGCAGAAGGTAATCTAGAACCAAAACATGAAAACCTTCATGGAGCCAAACAAGATAATGAGGACTCACCCTTGAGCAAGATATGTACACCATCTAGCCATGATCTAGGGCTTGTAGATTTAAAAGACAAGGTTCAGAAACCCTACTCATGTATCTGACGGGAATAACACTATCATCAGTCGAGTCTGCGATGTTAAATCTAAACACTTGCTAGGAGGCAACCCAACCCTTTTTTATTTCTTTATATATATATATTTTGTTTAATTCTTCTTTTCTTTTCACAAAATTACTTTAGGGAAAGAAAAAAAGTGAGAGAGAGAGTCAAGAGAGAAGGGGAAGGGGAGGACTATACTCTTAACATTCAAATATGACTGATAGATAGATGGTGTGGTGCAACGAGCTCATGATGAAAATACCTAAAAAATCCTCAGATCCTCAGGCCTGTCACCCATTTGACAGCAAGAGATCTCAAGATCTTAAGAAACAATATGAATGCAGAGAGTGGGCTATGTCGCCTGACAAGGATTTCTCATTTATTTTTCATAATAAATTTTATTTCCTTTTATTTGATAAATATGTCTTTATCTCTCACAAGAAGTTTGTTTCTTGGAATTAGTAGACATTTATATCTCAATCTTATCGTCAATATTCACTACCATAATATCTCAAATTGTACTTTCTAAAAAGCAATTGATGTGCAATCCCTATGAACTAGGCGTAACACATGCATGGTCTGTAACCGCCAAATTCTTAGAAATCCTTAACGCCTCTTCTTTGCACTTATAAAAGGGACAAGGCATAGGTTTTGGAGGCATCAACATCTTTCCTATGAAGATTAGAAATAAGGCCAAGCATCCATATTCTCTCCACCTCGAAACCACCAATAACATCAGTGACTAACAACATCAATGACAGACTTGAGCATTTGCACGGCTGCACCTCAACGACTGGCAAGATACCATCCAATTGGGATCTCTAATTGTACTACTCTCAGGACACTTATGTCCCTTGGGAGTTCTGCTTTGTGCACCCAACACATCAATGAGGAACTCCACCAACCGATCTTGATCCACTGATTAACTAGTTATACGATTAGCAAGGAATGGGCCGCAGGACCACTTCTACCCTCACCACCACCGATCGAAGTAAATGACAACTGGTGGACAAGGTGGTGTTCAGATCAAATCATCATCAACATGAGAGGAACCCATTCTTAGGGTTCTATTGTGTGCTCTTATACAAAGATCTCCATGCATTCCCTCCATCTCCAACCCACCACCCTCCATATCAAGTCCCCTCCATCTCTAACTTCTGTCTGCGCAAGGATGAGCATAATTTTGAAGTTGGGGGTGGAGGTGGGTGGTACGTTGTCTCCACCACCTCAACTCTAACCTTTCCCTTTATCATCCTAAAACTATTTTCTCCATCTTTTATTTGCATCTGTCTTATTTTTACATTTTCTTTTTAGATTTTCTGCTTTGTGTGAGTAATGATCTTTACCTAGACATCCATTTTGATGTATGCAAAAATTGTAAATATATAAATGAACTATTCTCTTTTTCTTGAGCTAACTTGTATAAAAGGAAATTTTAAGGAGCAAACATGTATTGAACAGATCTGAGCCCCGATGACAAAAATTGAGCACTCTTTCCCCTTGGAAATGATGATAAGTAGAAGGAATCAGAAGGTTCAACCTGCATGAGCCTTTGATATGACTTGCAACAAAATTCTTAAACACTTCTCTACACAACATTAATTGAATTAACTAATGTAATATGATGATTTGATTCCAATGCAATAATAAATGAATAAGCACAAGTTAGTCTCTTATTCCCACTCATCTTCTATCATTTCTTATCTCCTACCCATCCCAAAAAAGAAATAAATATATTCCCTACCATATGCCAAACCCTAAGTATGAGGTGGCACCCCTTACATAAAGTATATCTCCCTTTCGATTTTTGTCTATAGACATGGCATAATTAAAAGAGGCCAATGAGCCCAAAAGGAAACATGCAGTCAATGTAATAGCAACCAAATAAAAAGTCTCGAGTCGACTAGAGGAGAGACAAAAAAATTAAATGAATCCCAAATAAGGTCTCAAGTTGAATAAAGGAGAGATCATGGAATTGAGTTTGTGCCATGTCTTTCTCACCCTTTTTTCCAAATTTTCATACCCAAGGGACTTCTCAAAACTCTCCCCAAAATAGCCAAACTTCAGATTCTCAGTTGGTAGTTAAGATGGCCATGACATCCCCGCAAGAATGCCCTAAGTATGCAAAGCAACTAGGAAAGATCCGAAGGCAGAGGAAAACAAACTGGCAGGTGAAGTTCATTTGTAGAGAGAGCAATGTTGTTGTTGATGGCCTGGCAAAGTTTCACAAAAACAAATTTGGAGGGTTTAGGAGTTATCCTCACCCCCCAGAAGAGATCCAGGGGCTCTTAGTCTCTAATTTATGTAAAGGTAGTAGTACTACCTTGTTTCATTGTGCTGATGTTGTTAGTGAATGTAATTTTCAGTTGAATGAGCTCGCTAATGGAGGGTGGGATGAATAAGATAGCCTCCTAATTTCTAAAAAAACTTGACTTGTTCTACCTTCTATATGCATGGATAGATGAGGAGTATTATTGAGATGAAATTAGTTCTTACAGGTTCTGAAGTCTATAGAATGGAGGAACAAGCCCCAATCGGGGGATATCCAAGTGTGGCTGCGTGACCCCAAAGGACTAGGGTAGCTTGATCGTGTTTAGTGGAAGGAAGACACAAAGTTTTCTCGGTGGGGATAGGAAATCTTAGATCCTAGTATCAATTGTTTGACCTCCTTTTTATTTTTCTTTACTCATGATGAGAAAAGGATTATGTACGTGGCAGTTTTATGAGTATATTTATACCCATCTTTGCATATTGTTTTATTCACTTTTTAGGGGTTGTTGTATTTCCATGTCCTAGTTTTAGCTTTATATTTACTTAAATACAATCATCTGAGTTGGATGTGGTGCACTATTATCAAAGTTAGGGACAAACTGATGCCACTTGTGAAATATGAGGTTGGAACTGGAGAATCCATTTCCCTATGGAAGGACCCCTGGCTCAAAGGGAGGTTCCTTAAAGATTGCATCAGTAACATGCTCACTCTATGGTCTGGTCTTGACCACCTCATTCAACTGAGTGCCATCATCTCCAACAGGCACTGGAGAATCCCTGATATCAGAGGAGATGAGATGCTTGTGCATGTATGTAGGGAAGTACATATAACCGAGAACTATCATTGCTTTTTCAATGGGCTCAAACAATTCTCCATGAGATGTTCTTAGGAGCTATGTCATGCACGTAGACCTGAAGTCCCTTGGGAGAAATGGTTATGGACCTCTAAAGCCCCGAACAAGTATATGATCTTTGGATGGAAACTGTTTCAAAATAGGTTGATGACTGAAAATATCCTACAAGAAAGAGGCTATCACCTAGCCTCTAGGTGCTATCTATGCAAACAACAGATGGAAAATGTTGACCACTTGATGTGGTACTACAATTTTGTGAAGGATTTATGGACCATAGAGTGATGATACATTCATCTCTCTCTAGCTTCTTCAGCTGATATCATTACACTTTGTGGAAGTAATGAAAAAACTATTGCCCTCATCATCATGCATCAAGTCTGGACGATGAGGAATCAATCCGTTTTAAAAAAAATTAGGTCATCTACTTGTGTAGCATGGCATAGAATAGAATAAGATTACAAAATCTTAATGCATATATAATTTTTATTTTGTAAGGAGTCCACCTCCTTACAAATGTACATAATTTTTTTGTTGATGAAATAGATAGAAGGATAAGGACACTTAATGATTAAAAATACAATTATCTCCCCTTTTATGAACCTTAATGCACTTTATATATTTTTCATGCAGAACCAACAAAAAATACACGATAATGCCTGGATAGATGACCAACCCCTCATTATGCTATGCCTCAAGGGAAGGAATGTCCCAAAAGCTTTCCATCGTCCACCTTCCTACCGTGAACTCAAGTGATTAGTTTTTCCACTCTCCTACTCGAGATGCTCTCTATCCAAATTATTCTAGATTCTTCACTTTTGACGCATGCTCCCATCATTCATCCTAATCCCATTCATTCCATGCTGGTTTGCTAGGGAACCAGATGCGAGGTCCAAATTGTGTAACCCAAGCGACCGCCTGTTGGACCGAGTACAGACCATGCAATTAGCTTCCTTCAATCACAAGAATTCGGTATTAGGGTTTTAGTAGAGAGGAATGCATCTATAAAAGGGAACCCTTGTCATCCATTCTAGAGACTCTCTGATCAGTGATTAGAAGCCACATTGTATAGTACAAACCCTAGCGAGGAACAAGGAGGTGGCGACCGTAGCGGAGAGATTGGTCTTCCTGCACTAGGTGTCATGACCTCCTCCATTGTTCCTTCTATCTTTTTGTTGTTTGTATCTCACCATGAGCGCATAGACATTTGTGTTGGGGCATGGGGAATAGCCCCAAAAGCCCATATTTTTTCCTAGCTTGTATCTAAAGTCAACAATACTATTGCTAAATAAAGTATTGTTCTGCTTATTTCCTTGCCTTGCAAATTGATGACTTGCTTTGCCTGTATGTTATAATCATGGATATGTAGGTTGCTATGAGCTTGATTATAACATCTGAGCAATCTTATTGTCCCCCTAAGGTGTCAACAAGGGATAGTGAGGTGATTAGGATATGATCTACTAACTTGCCGAGGATGGTCGGTCGTAAGTGAGGGAGTCCAGTTGGAATAAACTAGGAACTTGGGTGTCGAGGATGGTCGGTTCCAAGGGAGTTTAGGCTAACTGACAACATGTATCCCGTGAGGGTGAAACAACTAAACCTCTATTTAGCATCCGTTATTGAAAAGTTTGATTTTGTTAGGATAATTATGTAGGCTTTGGTAGCAAAATCCCATGCACTGATCCTTTTTATTATCATTTGTTTACTGCTTAATCTATGTTGCCACTGGAAAAAAAATTTCTTTAATCAATCAATCAACTTCTCAGTGTTAGATATTATTCTTTACCTTTTGAATTATATAACTACTTAAAAATATTGTCCTTTGGGTTTGATCTTAAAGTATACTACAATAAGGCTTCCACTCATGTAGAGTGGGGAATTAGTGCACTACTTTTGGTTAAACATAGGAGTTACTCATTTAGGGTTTCTCTTGGTGTGATATTTGGCCCTCCATCACTTCATCATTTTTGGAATTCTACTATGCTTTCTTCATTTATAGCACGACTGTTCTGTGTCACCACAGTCATGCTAGTGGCTTTTTTGGGAAAATTTATATTTCCATTATGAGCTTGCCCTAAGGAAAGAGTCAAAAGTCATACAATCATTAGAATATGGAGCACATGTATGTACTCTGTTACAACAAGAGTTAGGGATTTGTTGTTTTAGACCAACTGGTGCACTCGACCAAAGTGTCATAGATGCTTGTTTGTATGCTTGTAACTTAGCGAAGGAATCTGCATCTTCATTGTTCAACCTAGGAGATTTAAGGATATAAACTGTCCAAGATCTTTCTTTGAGAGACTTAATCTCAGTTGTCCATGTAGTAAAGGCATAAGTTATCATCCTGAATGACATTGATGGATTGAAGACTATCAGATTCTATAATTAATCGCTCCCATCCTTGCAACCATGCATGATTAAGGGCAACTAAAATAGCATAAAGTTCTGCATGAAGAATAATATGAATCATTAACAAAGGATTCTGACCATCCTTGACACCAAATGCTACAATGTGATATGGACACCACAACAATAGAGAATCAAGCATTCCTTCTAGATGCATCTATATTTATTTTTACCCAGCCCCACCGAGGATGTTGCCATGAATGATTTCCTACTTGTGATGGTTGATTTAAGCTCTGGTTGGGAGTATTGAAAAGACCAAATACCTCAACAGTCACTGTGACTTCTCTCTAGATACCCCAAATAGAGAAGGAAATAATAGGCTGTTGACCTCAAAATATAAAAGAATTCCTGATAATCCAGATCACATGACAAGTGATCGTAAAAAGGACAAATAGCTATGGATTCAAATGAATAACAGTGTACATCCACTCATTGAAAGATGCAATAAAGAAGTCCTATGTGTGATTAGTGAAATGGAGAGTATCCCAGTTATGTTTGGCATACATGCAATCACGCAAGGCGTGAATAGTGTTCTCATTAGATATCATGCATATAGGACATGTCAAATCTGTGGTGAAATGTCGTTGAACTCTTCTAAAATTTGTCATTAATGACTCATTCATAGCAAGCCATAGAAAAATTATGTATTTAGCAGCAATAGGAAACTTCTACTTCATCTTCCATGGCCCCAATCTATGTCTTGACATAGACACAATGAGTAAATTATATGCAAACCCCACAGAGAAGCAACTATCCCATTCTACAAAAATGAGTCCACACCATAAGCTTCTTGTGGCATTGGCAACCTAATGATATTATTCACAACAAATTGAGGTAGATACTGCAGTAAGAAAGCTTCATCCCAATCACCAAATGAGGTAATTAAGGATTGAACTTTCATGTCAAGAAGATCTGTCAGTATAGGATGAATAATGATGTCTTGTAGTAGATCAGTAGTTGATACCCAAGGTTGGTCCATACAGACACATTTTTCCCATTACAAATCATAACTATGCTGTTTGAGTGTATGACAGGTTTGAGAAGTTCAACCTATTTTCAAATGGGTTTTGAAGATATACCCCTTCTTGTGGTTAAATTTTGGTATTTGTGGCTAAGACCATACAACCAAGAGGGCAATCTATTTGTTAATACCTGCCAAGTAGTCTTTAGGAGAAGAACTTGATTCCAGAGTTGTATTGAGGGAATTCCCAATCCACTAGGGAGTTTTGGGCCAATGACTTATTCCTATGCTTTTAAGGATAAAGGATGTTGAGATCCTATCCTTCTCAAAATGAATCGTCATATCATCTTATCAATACTATCACAAACATGTAGTGGAATAGCCACATTTTGCATAGTATATGTTGGTATCATTCCAAGAATTGATTTAGCCAGAGTTATTCTGCCTACTAGATTCAGAGTATGGGCTTCCCAACCTGTAATTTGTGTTTGAACTTTATCTATAAGATATCCATAAGTTGTCTTCTTAAATTTATTATGGAAAGTCAGAATTCCAAGGTATTGTCCAAGATCATTCACCTTGGTCATGCAAGACCATGTAGCAATGGAGGACCCCAGTTCATGTGGTACTTACTTTGAGAAGAAGATGACACTCTTGTTAAGTGAAAAAGATTGACCCAAAGCCTCTTCAAAAATCAAGAAGAAATTTAATACTATGTATATATTACGAGTAAATGTCTTTGCAAATATGATAATATCATCAACAAATGCTACATGAGACAAGCATGGTCCTTGAGAAGAAAGCTTGATATGTTTCTAATCCCCTCAAGCAACTACGTCTTGTATTAGCTGACTTAATCGATTTAGACAAAGAACAAAAAGATAAGGAGATAGGGGATCTCCTTGGTGGTGTCCCCTATTAGCCTTGAAACTCTATAATTTGTAACCATTCCGAGGAATGCTAAAACGACCACCAGTTATAAAATTCATAATGTAAGAAATCAAGTTTTGAGGTATACATGTCTTGATTAAGGTATCAAGTGTAAAATCCCAAGACATTCTATTGTATTCCTTTGAAAAGTCTACTTTAATGGCCATGAACTTAGCCAAGTTACAATGCCTCATGTTATGAATTATTTCTTGGACAATAATGATATTATCAGTGATATGCCTCCCCAAAATGAAGCTGGATTGATGCTAAGATATCCATTTGTTCATGAAAGGCTTAATAAGTTGGACAAGAACCTTGGAAATTAGTTTGAGACCCACATTTCCCAAGGAGATTGGCCACAATTGTGAACAGAACCACACTGATTTAACCTTTGGGATTAATACAATAGATGCATTACATAGGGAAGAAGGTAAAGGAATCCCCATAAAACCTTTTTGAACGGTAGATATAACAGAAGGGGATATGATATTTCAGTGATGTAATAGGAAATTAACAAAAACTCCATATGGTCTAGCTACCTTATTTGGTGCCATAGTTTTGAGAGTGGAAAATATTTTTGAGTAAGTCGGTAAGGATTTCATCGCAAGCAAGTCTGCAGTAGATAGACGAATGAATTGTTTTGGGATTATATCAACAACATGTTGAATAAAAGTAATAGTAGATCAGAACATAGCCAAAAAATGAGATCAAATGATTGACTGTAGTAAGTTGTCATCAGTAACCTAGTAACCAGAGATGTCCTCCAATCCAATAATCCAATTTGTTTGATGTTGATGTTTAATGAAAGTATGAAAAAACCTAGTGTTCAGGTCATTATATTTGATCCATTTGGAATGTGAATTTTGCCTGTGGTCAGATGCCTCCTACTGGATAATGAAATCATATTGTTGCTGGATCTGATCCTGAACTACATCTAACTGTAAGGAGTTATTCGATGTCATTTGGTTATGTAATAGTTGAATTTCCCTCAGTAAGTATGACTTGGAAACATTTTTTGCATTGATGTATTCACTATCCCATGGGTTTAGAATAGATTGGATATATTGTATAACATCTACAAGGTCCATATCAGTAAGGCAAGAGGTTTGCAATATGTTATGGCAGTCTGAAATGAGGTTCCAAGAGTGATTTTCTCGAAAAGTATATGGAAGTTTGGGAGTACGATGACATTGTAAGAAAATAGGTTGTGATTTGGGAACCACAATCATGGAAGGTTTGTAACCAAGAAATTGTAGTCATTTAAAACCCATATAGAATTGACCAAGAATCAATCTAAAGTAACCCATGTTTATAGGTAAAGGGAGATCTGGTGAATCCAAGATTAGATAAATCAACATCTAGGAGGGTAGATCATAAAACAGTGGTTCCTCTATAACTGAATATGTTACTACCTATCTTCTCAGAAGGAAAAAGGATGGAGTTGAAATCTCCACACACTAACCAAGGCCGAGATATATTGTTGCTCAACTGAGAAAGATGCCTGTAAAAGATAGTCCTGATCTGAGGGTTCGGGCTAGTATAGACCACTATAAGATGATATGAATCATTGACACTACAATGAAGGAATTCTTGATGTCTCTCTACTAATGTAAAATAACATCTATCATGCCTCCATAATAACCAAATTCCTCCAGAAAACCCACGTGCTTCATTATGTAGGATGCGTAATACCCAAGATGAAAGATAGTTGCATCTGTAGGTTGTGAAGAAATTTGAGGTTCTAAGATAGCAAGTATATTAGGTCTTAATAGATGAATATTATCAAGAACAACATTAATAGTGTTGTCATGGACAATGCCACATACATTCAATCATAGTGTACTCAACATTATGCGGGATGAAATGAGACATCATGAAACTCTTCCTCCTCTACAATGTTAGCAAGTTTTTTAGCCTAGTTGCGGGTCATATCAAGAGGATCCTTCATGTTTCCACTAGATCCTCAAACCTACCGACCAATATTCCTTGTGTGTTTATTAGATTTATCATGCGGTTGACCTCTTATGTTTGTGATTGAGGTATCTACTAATAAAGGAAAATGTATAATAACTTCATCACCAGAGGGATCAACCACTGTGTGTGTCTTTCCTGTAACATAAGAATCTAGAACCAAATCCTTATTTATTATAGTATTGTCCGAATTATGCATATATGTTTCAAGGATGTTCTTTTGATTGTCCATCGATATAGCCATTTGGTTGTGAACTTCATTATGTGCCTCTTCTTCAGGTACTATAGTTGGCCTTAGAGATGGGTGCTTCCTTTTATTAGTCCATACCTTTAGAGTTTGTGGTGGCACACTACCTATGTCCAAATTTCCAATCTTTGCTAGTGACTCATTAGGATCCCCTTCCATATCATTGAGTAGTTATAAGGCTTTGTATTTGTTTTTGGGGTCAAAACCGGAAGCAACAACCTTTTGAGTCGACTTAGTTGTTACTTTATGATTAAGTCTTTGTGAATGAATATTCATGCAATATGAAACTATCAATTTATCTTCCTCCTCATTACACACCACCCTTTCTTCCTCAACTAGTGAAGTAGGTTGTTGGTTTTCCTACATCAGAGAATTAGAAGGGCACTCTGCACATTCATGTCCCATAATGTCACATGCCGAACAAATAGATGGAATAAATTCATACTATAAGTCATAAACCATGCCATTGATTATAATCGTCGATTAAAAAAATTCATTAGTATCCACTTTAATAGCCATACAACCAAATTTTCTCCTTGTGCAGTTGATAGTATGATCATCCACTTTAATCAATTTTTCCATAACTTAACCAATATGTTCAAATATGTTAGAGTTGTAAAGATGTAATAGAAGATCCACAACTCTAGTTCAAGTAACGAGTTTTAGGGGTAGAGCATTATTCAGGATGAATTCATCCGTCCTTCTTGTAACAATTAGAGGGCACCCAAAAATCGCCAAAGGACCACCAATTAGTGCAGAGAGATAATCCGCGTGACATGTTATTTGCACAACATAGTAATTCATGCTTAGTTCATACATCCTCTAATGGACAATGTGCTTCCAAAGAAATTTGATATGGTCCCAAAGTGTAAGATAGCCAGTACTTTTTCCAAGGAGTTTACCATTACCGTCATTTCCCAAGGCTTATGCAAGATGGTATACACTTCAGGTGCTATGCATACCTCAGTGAAACCATGATCACCAATCCAGGAGATGTCTTTAGGGTTAACTTCTTCTGTAGGGTCATCGTCTAGGAAAGAGTTATTGTGGAAGGAAGACCCTGTCCCAGTTGCATCAGAAAATGACTTTGAAAACTTAGTAACTACATGCATTGCTTCAAAAAATGTAGCAGATTGATCATGAAGACAATAGTACTCGACATCCGTGATTCTAGGCATGGAGGAGTCATGCGAGCTTTCCACGTCCTCCATATTATGAACTTGTCAATCACACAATCTACTGTAATGAAGATGAAGTCTAACTTTCAGAAGAGGATTGAGGGGTTCATTCACCGTGTCACCCTCTGATGGCAGTTGAGATGAGGCATTGATGCCATCACCACCATGTAGTGTAGCCTCCAAGTTTTGGTAATCCATATCCTCCTTTGAAGAAGAAGTAGAATATGGACCAATATCATCATCCTCCATGCATTCATGGCCGCCCTGGCCATGGTGTCGAGTAGTTCCCTGGCTGTAACCGCCACGACCACCCCTACACACCACCGCCGATAGACGCAGGGTGAGTTCCTGAGGAGACAACAACTTTGCATGCACTTTGAGCTTCCAACTTTGAGATCCATGGATGCCTTGCTTCAATTTGACCCTTGGCCACTAGGGATAAGTCAGGGAGCTCTAGGACCTTCTTTGGACTCATCCATAGGTGGATGAACCCTAGAACATCTTCCTTCACTCTCATCCATCCAAGGCATGGTCCAAGTACCTAAAATGTATGCAAAGAGTGTCCATAAGTGCATTTGATATAGAATCATTTTTTTGGGGAAATAAATTGCAATATAACATGTCTAGATGTGATTAAAATGCAAGAAGACACAAGATAAAGCCCAAAAATAGGACTACATCAGTGCCCCACCCTAGTACATTACTCATGCTTTACCAAAATCCAGTGCCCCACTTTACAATAATTTATGGCCAAAACATTACAAATGGTACAACTTTCCTCCTTCTATGTGATCGTAGATGAATGAGGATGATAATCATTGTTGCAGTTTAACTCCATTGTCTTAGTTGTAGGTTTCAAAAAGGTGGACCACATTACAAGTTCATTGGTGCTAGGCCTCTAGAGCATAGGAGTAGAGAAAGTCTTGCCTTAGACACCAAACATACCATGAATAAATGACACATTTTAGGACAACTTTCCCTCCTCCACATTTAGGATGGAAGAGGCCAAGAATGGTGAGGGGTGGAGTGGGGGAGGAGATGTTCATCACCACTTCCTCCAGGCTATTTGTTTAAATGGGAGTCTGGGTCATTTTTGTACATTGAGTTTGATTTCAATCTAGAGCTTAGAAGCAAAGCTGGCTAGGAGTAATAAGAAGTCTTTTTCCTTTAATTATCTTATGAACCATCTGGAGTGAAAGGTGTGGGAGTAAGTATGATGGTAAAATTATGGATCATGCAAGGGTTTGGGAGAAGGCCTCATACATCTTTACGACCATAATGCATCACAAAACCCATAATAGATTTGGAGGTACTATAGATTTGAAGTGTAGTAGGAAGAAGTTAGCATTCAAGGGGAACACTAGGGTGAAATGGTCGAGATATAGGGATTCAAGATGGGAGAGACCACCCAAGGATGGACCCAATTGAATATAGGAACTACCAATTGGGGGATTCACAAGCTGGG
Source organism: Alisma plantago-aquatica (assembly GCA_963693085.1). NCBI lineage: Eukaryota > Viridiplantae > Streptophyta > Magnoliopsida > Alismatales > Alismataceae > Alisma > Alisma plantago-aquatica. The sequence goes on along the minus strand of OY856414.1, from coordinate 938,734,633 downwards.
AACATGAGGTATAACCTTAAATGATGTTCTTAAGAGTGACGATGGCCTCCTTTCCGGGGAGGGGGTATCTGGATCGTGTAAGGGTAGACCTATCACATGATTGGGTCGGGTTGGGTTTAATTTGGATAATTGTAGGTGTGAATATCACATATGTGGGTTAAAAAAGACCCACTTTTAAATAGGCCGTCTAAAACTTTATCCAAATGCAAGCTGCAGGCCACAACTCGACCTGCATGTATCCATATAACTTGTGTAAATATCAAAACTGTTGTTATAGATAATAAAAATATAAGTTTCTATATTTTTTACATACAACTATCTAATACATGTAAAACAAACTACAACATTAAGTTTATCACATTTCACGTCTATCATAATAGAAAACAACTTTTTATTATTGTAAATTTAGTGTTTAAAATGAAAAAAAAACTCAATTGGTTGTGTTTTAAAGTCAAATATAAGTGAAAAAAATTTTGTGGAGGCATATAAATGTCCAAAACACAAAAAGACAAGCTATTCTAATTTAAAGATGAGAATATAATTGGATGACATTATCATTTCTGTCAGGTAAAAGTAGAAATGGTTGTTATTGTTACATATACACAAATATTTACAAAACCAATATAAAAAATATTCATAAATATACTTGCATGTAAGTTTAAGTATGTCAGATATATTTTTACATGTAAGTACAATAAATTAGATATTTAAACACTCACTAAGTGTATAATCAAATCCTCAAAATTTTCAAAAATACTCGTGTCACAATCTAATTTTTGATTATATTTTATTTAAGTGGGTCAGGTGTTGGCCAACCCGTGAGACCCGCCTAATAAGCATGTTGGGTCAAATTTAACTATAATTGACTAGGCGGCTATAACCCCTTCCTAAAAGCATATTAAACAAATCAACCCATGGGTCAATGACCTATCTTGACAAGTCTATGTAAGAGATCTGGCTACCTAGAGGGTATGTGAGATGTAATTGAGGCATGAATGGAGGTTGTTTGGCTTGGGGCATGGGCTTAAGGGTGTCAACGGAATAGATGATCATAGAATTGTTAGGATCCTTGGTGAATTGGCTCTCCTTTGTGGAAACATAAAGGCACTTCTCGATTATCTCCTCTGTTTTACAGGAACACGGTGGTGATTGCAGATATGTGTATAGGGAAGCTAACATGTCAACTTAAAAGACCGACAGAATATGGTGCGCGCCATATTGAACGGTATAGCTTCAGCCGGCTAGCACATATGCCGCCACCTGTCACTGTCAGAGGTGTATATAGGCTGGAGAACCGGGGCCTGGTCTATCTGAGAAGAAGCAGGCTTACCGATGATTCAAGATAAAACGAGTAGACAAATAGACATATAGACACAATTTTTTGAGTTAATAGATGGGGTTGTGTGTGTTCCAAATTTCCAACAGAATAGAATTTCCCGCGTTTTTAAGAAAAAAGTTCACTTCGGTACCACTAGCGGTACATCTGTTCGTGTTATTTAGGCAGCGGTTTGTTTGGCGGGTGCAGTACCGGCACGGCAAGCAGAGTTGCTGTGCCATAGTATTTGTTCTGTTACACCGATTAGAGGACAGATAGGTTGCCGCAGAGTTTTCTTAACTGGGTTATCTTCAGATAACTTGCTCAGTGAATTTCTCGATCGCGGCAGAGAATAGGTAATCTGCCGCAGACATGAATTGTCCACTGAACCCCTAGGATAGATATTTTAATACATGAAACGGTAGGCTACAATAGACTTTGTCCGCACACATAAAGATTAAGTACATGTCTACCGAATAGAGAACATCTTACTATTAAATTTATTTATCGTTATCTCAAATAATAGACAACTAAACTGATCACAACTGTGTACCAAACACAATCTTAATGAAGCTAGCCAGACCCATATATACCCCTTGCATAGGACAAAGTGTAACGGTGTGTGTGAGACGTATGCTAGTGCCACAAACACTTGACAAAGTAGCATGTACAATGCATTGGGTATAAATTACCAAATATTCCGTTGTAAGAAGCATTGAATAATGAGGCCAGCCTAAGTCTACCTGTAAAATATATATGCCAAATGCCAATGCCCAACGGCCTTCCGATTCGGTACATATCTGCTAAAAATTATAGCTGACATGGCAGTACAATGACAGTTACACATGCTTCCCCGGAGATCCCTTTGAGATTCCTTTATGCGACCAATTCGTTAAGGACATCGTTCATACGACAACATCGGTGATGCTTTGATACACCGAAGACATGGCGGGGGCATCACGGAGTAGAGATGTGAGCAGAGGACGAGTTCAATCATGTATCCTAATCGTTGTTTTCAATAAAATTAATTAAGCGACGCACAACTCAGCTGATAAGTCAGCTTGTCAAGAGCTTTGTTCTGCTGCCTATATTACATAGATCATATAAGTCAGCTTGTCAAGAGCTTTGTTCTGCTTCCTTTATTACATAGTTCATAAATAGCATATGATGTCATGTACAATGGTCAGATGGCTGAAAAGATACTGAAAGTGGTTTTTTTCTCTCTAAAGTTCACTTTACCTCAACAAAAAATATATATATTAATAAGTCAAACAATATTCATAGAAGATATGGTATGTGTACAAGCTATGCTTTGCTACGTGTGCATATGCACAGATATACAGATAGTAAAGTCTATAATATCTTAAACATATTTTATATATATTATAATCAGTAATACTTTTTGTGATTTTGTATGATTAACCAGAAGAGCGCACTTTTTATTTGTATAGGTATACAAAATGACGCACTTTTATATGGTTGTAGTCTTTTTCGGCATGCAATCAGTAGCAACTACACTAACAGTTGTAATTAATTTCCATATACGTGCTGTGTGGATCAGTGGATAAGTTTTGGCAGAGCTAAATATGAACTTTATTGTAGATAATGAAAACTTTGAACAATCCGCTGTTCTTTGTGGTCGGCCGATTTGCAGGTGGCGTTCGGATAAGGGAGCGCACTAACAGAAAAGTGGTCGGCTACTCGGTTTTGTGACGTATACATCCATCAATTGCCGTGCTGCATCCCTGTTACTGGTTACTCTATTTACCAGTTAGCATGAGCATTGCCTAACGCCACTTGCATCGTTTTCGGAAGCAAGCGTGGATGCCTCCAACAATGACTCTGATTGTAAGATACATTATCTTTTACAATGCGATCTCTAACTATCGCTCCTTTTCTCTCCGACTGGATCGATTTGATGCCGGTCACGATCTGCCAAGCTAACACCGACGTTGAGGGAGAACATGATCTTTGCGGAAGAAAAACCCCTAACAGAAGAAAAGCCCTAAGTCCAAATGCAAGCACACGTAAAGATCCTTGCACTAATAAATTTTCTCGTTTTCTGTCTCCTCCAATCGGAAGGTTGAAAATTTCATCAATGAAGACAAAAAGTTGCAAATGTGTTCATCAGAAAAAGAAGTTACAAATCGTTAGGCTTTGGAACCAAATTGGTTAAGTCAGTTTGAGTAGTCGTAGGACCAAATTGAATCGACTTCTCTATCACGCCTTTCAAAACCTCAACAAAGGAGAAACAAGGGTCTTTTACAAAGCTATTATGAGAAATCAGCCATTGCACTAATAGCCAATTATGCCATACACATGAGGTCATACACACATACATAATACATAACATATAATATCGTAACTCTCTCTCTCTCTCTCTCTCTCTCTCTCTCTTGCGCACGCACACACACATATAGAGTCAAGCTAGAATACACTCGAGTGTATTCTGAGCAGAATACACTCAAATAGTTTTTCATGATGTAATATTTTTTTTCAAAAATCTAATCCGTTGATCTTCTTAAACATCTTGTGAATAGTGATGAATGCATATTCATCATGATTTTCAATCACCTTCTTGGGCTCATTTTGATTCAATACATCCAATTTCAGTTACTAAATATCAAAATATGTAAAATTTCCTAATTGGTTCAATTATCAAGGTTTTTAACTGAGTTTATGTTGATTTTATGCAGGTCTTGATGAGGTCAAATAATCAGCTGGCACCCACCTCCTTTCAACCCTAATCCACAAAAATCACCATCATTCGATCTTCATTTCAATCAACCATCATCCAAATCTAACCCCTTTGAGCGGGTCCTACCTGTCTCATCCTTGGTTTTGACCATACAGTTTCATCTATACAGTCTCACCATTCGGTCTCGAGACTGCATGAGCAGCATCCTCGTAAGACCATATGATTGACCACAAGATCATGAAGACCGTTTGAATCTAACGTGACTTGAAGATCGTTTGGGCGCTAGCCTTTCACACCACTAGATCCCTGATGGCCGGTCCTACTTCACCCCCTCCTTTTGATTTAGGCTTCTTTTGCCTAAACGGTCTTACATCCTCACGATCCAGGAGACCGTAAGGAGCAACGACGCCTCTGCCATCGTCGCTCTCTCAACTCAACCTGCATCTCGGCATGACAACTATAACATCGCTTTCCTCCTACCACCATCACCTCCGCCCAAGCACCTGGGTTCCCTTCTTCTTCTTTCTCACACCTAAAACCCTAAAAGCAATGACCACCTGCAACAACAACCTCCGCGCCCAACCGCCTCCGCTAGCAGCGTCGTCCACCTTACAAACCTAATCCACAATACCCATGCACCCGTCGGCTCCTTGCTCCTTAACCTCGCCGGCGGCGCAACCCAGCACCACGCCACCTGCTCGACCTAGACCTACAGTGTAGGCGGCGCACAGTCCCAGACCGATAGAACGACAGGTCACCGAACCATTTGGGTGCGTGACCAAGACCATTTGTGAGACCGATCGACGGGGACCGTTTGATCATCGAACACTTCAAGACCGATAGCACAAAACTAATTGGAAGCCTCATAATCCAAACTGATTGAGGTAGGAAGACCGTTTGCAGCCACTGCCAAAGACCATTTGGAGTCGTGGGTAGCAGACCGATGGGGAAGCGATCGGTTTTACAGACCATTTGGAGGAGTACTGATAATTCAAGTCTGTTTAGAGTCATGATTACATGAAACCGTATGGAGTCTGGCTGCAAGACCGGTTGGAAAAGGTTTGCACGAGTTCGTTTGGAAAAGGTCTGCATGAGACCGATTGAAAAAGAGCACTGCCAAACCGTATGGAAAAGGGCTCGCATGAGACCGTTTGATGGTGCTGATCAAATCCGTTTGGTCACTAAGCTACCCAGACCGTATGAAGACATGCATCCAAGACTAATAGAGCCAAGCATGCAAGACCAGTTGGAAAAGTCACGTTGCAAACCGTTTGAAAAAGTTACGTGCATGAGACCGAATGGAAAAGGGATTACCAGACCGTTTGATAAAGGCATGTGTACCAAGACTGTATGGACACTTAAAGCAACAAAACCGTATGGTCACTTAGCTCAAGACTGTTTAAGCAAGTTGTAAAAATTGCAACTGGGCCCAAAGCATGAGACCAGACCTGAGCCTAAAAATAGGACCAACACGGTCCTCATTTGGGCATCGGTTCCGGGATGCCGACAGGCTGCCTGTATGCTGGTCTGATCCTGCCACTGTCACTTCACCTTCCGTTCCTACTACAACTCAAGGAGACTGAGAAGAGAAGGAAGGAGGAGTGAGAAAGTTGCCCGGTCTGTCTTGGCGTCCCTCGTTCTTTGTCCAGATTTGCTCCGACACGACGTAGAAGACCACATCATCTTCATCGAGCTTAGACCACCTTCTACATCATGCTCATGACAAAATCCTCTCTCTTTCTTATTCTTCTTATTTCTCACATCATGAGTGAGTAGTTCCTTTTCACTAGGGTGCGGGGACTAGCCCCGCTGCCCATGCATTCATGTCTTTTCATTTAACATTCAAAGGCAATGTATATAGCTTTTCATTTCGTTGCTAATTGATATGTTTGTAGTTGATTACCTGCATGCTTTCATCTTATTCTCCTCTTCGTAGCATAGAATGTCGATTAATGAGGTATACTCCTTGATGAGAAATCTGATAGGGTTCCTTGAGGTCATAAGTGTATGATCCGTGAGGGGACGAGCTATCTAATCTACGGTGAAATTTCTATGGTCTAAACATCCCTCAGGGAGGACCAAAACCTTAGTTAGATGTTGTATCTTCTTGTTAATAGTTGATGTTTGCTTGCATACTTATCGCCTACATGCTTGTCAATTAGCGTGGTTGACTCCCGGACTAGAAATAGAATGGGGTTCTTTGAGGTCGTAAGTGTATGATCCGTGAGGGGACGAGCCATGTAGCCTACGGTACTGCTTCTGTGGTCTAAACATCCCTCAGGGAGGACCACAACCTTAGTTGGATGTTGTATCTTCAGAACCGTAAGTGCATGATCCGGATGGCGACGAGAAATCAGATGCCTAAGGGGATGCTTACGCAGGCCTAAACATCCCTCCGGGAGGGTTCGCAACAGTTCCATTTGGATAGTTAAATGCTTGCCTGGATGTTATGTGTTTGGATGTATTTGCATGTGAAGTGGTGGTGAAACCCAATACCATCCTAGCAATTTCATATCATTTAATCTAAAACAAACTTTCATTCTACTCATTTACTTTCCTGCAATTAGTTTAATTAAATTCAACCAAATTAATTGTTCTAAATATTAGTCTCGCTTGAGCTAAATTTGACTGACAAAGATTCTTAAAAACATTGTCCTTTGGGATTTGATCCTTAACTATACTGCGATAAGACCCGTCCGCTTGTGGGTGATATTATTACATGAGGTTTTGGTAAAAGCTCGAGGATTTCAACCCCGAGTGAATTTGTTAGTGCGATATTTGCCATGTTAAATTCTGGCGCCGTTGCCGGGGACAACGGAATCAGTTAGTCAAATCTAGTTCTTTTAAGGCTAATCTAGAATTTTACTTCTTCTTTTTGAAACCATTGAACATCTAATTGAATTTCACTCTACTCCATCAATCTTACTTCAAATCTTTTTATTTCAGGTACTTCAAGAAGGACTAGTGCATGCACCGTTTGAACAGTCCCAGACTCACCGCCATCTTTGATCTGGAGATAGACAGAACCTTTCATCGTCAAAATAGAGAGAACCAAGTGAGAATGGCTCAAGAGGAGGAAATAGCCTAAAGGGTCGCTCAAGCTCTTAGTACACAAAGAGAAAGGCTCATGCAAGAAGCCAGAGTTATGGTTCAAGAAGAAATCCAAACAGCACAAGTAGCGGCGCAAGCAACAGAACTACAAAAGGATCTTAGAGAGTTATAAATCCCCAAACTTGTTAAAGTTTGTCATCCAGTACAACCTCCTCCCATCAATGCTGCCAATTTTGAGATTAGGGTACATTAGATCACATTGCTTCAAAACAACCCATTCTATGACAAACAAGGAGAGGATAGTCTGGAACATCTTTTGAGGTTTATTGATCTATGTGCTATGACAAAGCAAAATGGAGTATCTGACGATGCCATTCGTCTCCGTCTCTTCAAGTATTCACTTGCTGATAGAGCAATAAGCTGGTACAATTCATTGCAAAGTGAACCCATCACCACTTGGGAACAACTTTAAAATGTCTTTTTGGAAAAGTTCTACCCTCCCTCTCTCACATATGAAATTAGGGGATGGATAACAAATTTCACTCAAGTCCCTGGAGAAACCCTTGCAGAAGCATGTGATAGATACAAAGAGCTTCTACGCAAGTATCCACACCATGGAATTCCTAAGAATCAACTCATCGAAATTTTCTATAGGGGTGTGGATGATGATATCAAAAGGTTTTTAGATTCCTCATTTGGAGGAAATTTCATGCGTCAAAGTTATGAAAGTGCATGGAGAGTCATCACCCTTGGAGCTGAAAATCAAGCTAATTGGGGTAGGTATGTAGGTAAAGGAGTATTGAAGGTACCTATGGCTGAAGTTATTCAAAAATACAAGACTATCGCTGAAACCCTCAAGCTCTTAGTAGCCAAGCAAGACCATATCAAATCATCCCTTGTTGCATTTGGAAGAGGATGTTCAACCCCTCAACAAAAAGAACATATCAAGTCTGCCTCACTGTTCTGTGAAGCGTGTAAAGGTACTGATCATTCCACTTTAGCATTCAATGTTCTGTACGATGTTGTTCTAAGCAACGTTTGTAATCAAGGTGATAATAGTCAAACTGAAAACCTCAATGTTGTCAATACTATCCCCGGTCAAGGATATTACAATCCGAATTAGAATAGGAACCATCCTGGATTTCAATATGGAAACCCTTAAGGAGTGGAAAACTCAAGACAACTTGGTTCAACTAATCAACAAAGGGGCCCACTAGGATTCCGATATAATCAGCAACAGAATTTTGGGAATCAAGGAAATTTCAGGGGTAATTTTCAGAATAGGAACTTTAACAATTATCAGAACAATTCTCAGTTCCAAAATCCCAACCAAGTCTCTTTTCAACAACAAGGACAACAATCCAATCCTGTCTCTCCAGATGACAAACTAACAACAATTGAGAAGATGTTGCAATCACAGCAGGCTATGATATCTAACCAGCAAGCCATAGAAAACAACCCTAAACATCCTGAGTAGTTGAAGGATGTTACGACTCATTCTGGTAACGTATATCCCGACCCTCCTGTCAAGACACCAGTGGTTGTAATAGATGAACAAGATCAGGTGAATGATCAAGTTGACAAAGAAATTGAATCTATCCCGAAGGAGCAACCAAGCAGTGACAAGATAGACAAAGAAAATTCCGTGAAACCTGCTATAGAAGAGGAAGAAGCAACACTAGAACCTGATATCCCTGTATACAAACCTCCTATACCTTTCCCTGCTCATTTAAGGCAAACCAAGCTTGATACTTGCTTCAATAAGTTCAAGGAAGCCATGAAAAAGCTTCACGTTGATATACCTTTTCTTGATGCGCTGGCTGAGATACCAGCCCGGACAAAGTACTTAAAGTCACTCCTCACCAGGAAATATATAACTGAGGAATATGAGACAGTTAAGTTATCTAGAACCACTTCAGATATCATCCAGAGTAAGATGCCAAAGAAGTAGAAAGATCTAGGATCCTTTGGGATCTCTTTCCATTTCGGTGATTCTTCGTGCAAGAAAGGACTGGAAGATCTTGGTACTAGCATCTCCATCATGCCACTAAGCCTTTGCAAAAGGCTAGGGTTCGCTGAACTTCTTCCAACTAGCATGACTATACAACTCGCAGGCAATTGAATCAAATGTCCGTTAGGAATTATTGAGGATGTACTTATCAAGGTGAGAAAAGATTCCTATGTTCTGTGTGACTTTGTCATCATGGACATAATAAAAGACGCCGGATACCCTCTCATTTTTGGACATTCGTTCCTTGCCAGTGCAAGAGTCCTAATTGATGTTGAAGCAGGAACCTTGCTTCTCAGACTTGGTAAAGAAACTCTCAAATTCAAAGTTTTTGAAAGTATGCGAAGACCAAGCATGCAAGAGGAAGTATATCTTATCGATTGCATAGAGCAGATGTCACTTCTCACCCAAGAGAATCATGAATCAGGCGATCCTTTAGAAGTTTCTCTGATGGACCCATCGGTTGATGAGCCTACTGATGAACAAGTAAAGGATTGCATCGAATCTCTCGACTCTACAGAAAAAGATGTTGAAGCTACTTTTGAAGAACTTAAAGATGTGAATGTTACTGAAGAACCATGTGAAAAGCCACAATCTCCTAAAATGAAGCCCCTAACCAAAGGATTGAAATACACATTTCTAGATGACCTCAAAGTCTGTCCAGTTATCATTAATTCAGATCTAACGACAGAATAAGAAGACAAACTCTTAATAGAATTAAAAGAAAGAAGAAAAGCCATTGGCTACAAGATGAGTGACCTCACCGGGGTCAGTCAAGCACTTTGCATGCATAGAATCCCCATGATGGAAGATCACAAGCCGACCATAGAACACTAAAGGAAACTTAATCCGAATATGAAAGAAGTCATCTGCCTTGAAATTGTCAAATTACTCACTTCTGGAATCATCTACCCGATCTCTGATTCGCCATGGGTCAGTCTGGTGCATGTTGTCCCAAAGAAAGGTGGAACTACTGTAATACGAAATGAAAACAATGAACTCATCCCCACTCGAATGGTTGTAGGGTGGAGGATGTGCATTAATTACCAGAAGTTAAACAAGGCGTCTTGAAAGGACCACTTCCCAATGCCTTTTCTTGATCAAGTCTTAGAAAGATTGGCTCACCAAGAATAATTCTATTATCTCGATGGTTACTCTGGATTCTATCAAATACCCATACATCTAGATGACCAAGAGAAAACTACTTTTACTTGCCCGTTTGGAACATACACATTTAGAAGAATGCCATTCAGACTCTGCAATTAATGCGCCTGCAACTTTCCAATGTTGCATGGGAGCTATATTCACTGGTCTCACTGAAACCATTATGGAAGTTTTTATGGATGATTTTTCTGTGTATGGATATTCATATGACTCATGCCTAAAGCACCTCTCCCTTGTCCTTAAATGATGTGAATAAGAACATCTTGTATTAAATTGGGAGAAGTGTCACTTTATGGTAAATAAAGGCATTGTCCTTGGGCATAGAGTTAGCAGTAGAGGAATCAAAGTTGACAGAGCAAAAATAGAAGTGATTTCCAAACTCGCTATTCTGAAGAATATAAGAGAAGTTCGTGCATTCCTGGGTCATGCAGGTTTTTACAGACGGTTTATAAAGGACTTCTCCAAGATAACCAAGCTGATGACAAATTTGTTGCTAAAGGATGCAGAGTTCCATTTTGACGAAGAATGTGTCAAAAGTTTTAATAACCTGAAACAAGCCCTTACAACAACACCCATCATTAGAGCTCCTGACTGGGATCATCCATTTGAAATCATGTGTGATGCCAGTGATTATGATGTGGGTGTTGTTCTAGGGAAATGTATAGAGAAGAAACATTATGTGATCTACCATGCATCAAAAAACCTCGATGAAGCTCAAAGGAATTATGCAACTACTGAGAAAGAACTTCTTGCAGTCGTGTATGCCTTTGAGAAATTTAGATCCTACCTAATTGGTTAAAAAGTCATTGTCTACACTGATCACGCTGCAATCCGTTACCTCTTGGTGAAGAAAGATGTAAAACCCAAATTAATTAGATGGATTCTTCTACTACAAGAAGTTGACCTAGAAATAAGAGATAAAAAGGGTACATAGAATATTGTGGTAGATCACCTCAGTCGAATCCACACTCTGGATACCGAGAAGATCCCGATTAATGATTTTCTTTCGGATGACCAACTGATGAAGGTCTTAGAAGCTACACCGTGGTACTCGGATTATGTGAACTACCTTGCGGCTGGGGTTATCCATCCTGAATGCATTGGAAATGCACTAAAGAAATTTATGCATGATGTGAAATAGTACTACTGGGATGAGCCCTACCTTTTCAAACTATGTGCTGATGGTCTATACAGACGGTGTATTACTGAGGAAGAAGCTCAACTTATCTTGGAGCAATTTCATTCAGGACCAGTTGGAGGACATATGAGCTCTAAAAAGACTGCCTTGAAGGTTTTACAATGTGCATTATTTTGGCCAACCATATCCAAAGATTCCCATGACTTTGTCTTATCATGTGACAAATGTCAAAGACCAGGCAACATAACAAAGAGAGATGAGATGCCGCTGAACCTGTGGCAAGAAGTAGAGATATTTGATGTTTGGGGGGTGGACTATATGGGTCCATTTCCATATTCTCATGGATTTTCATACATCCTAGTGGCAGTGGACTACATCTCAAAATAGGTTGAATCCATACCAACTGTCACTAGTGATTCCAAACCTATCATCAAGATGTTCAAAGATATCATTTTCCCCCAATTCAGAGTTCCACGCACTGTGATTTCCGACAAGGGTTCTCATTTCCTAGAAAGAAGCTTTGAAGAATTACTGAGGAAATATGGTGTAACTCACAAAGTAGCCTCACCCTACCATCCAAAAATGAGTGGATAGGTAGAGGTTTGTAACCGTCAACTCAAGGCTATCCTGGAAAAGACTGTAGGCCGCAATTGGAAGGATTGGTCGGTAAAAATAAATGACGCATTATGGGCCTATCGAACTGCTTTCAAAACTCCCCTTGGAACTACACCATTTATATTAATATATGGAAAGTCTTGCCACCTTCTTATTGAACTTGAACACAAAGCATGGTGGGCAATTAAACAACTCAATTTTGATATGAAGGAAGCAGGCCAAACTAGGATTATGCAACTCCAGGAGTTGGAAGAACTCCAGATGACAGCTTATGAGAATGCACAAATCTATAAAGAACATACAAAACTTTGACATGATGGCCATCTAAAAAGAAAGGACATACAAGTGGGAGACCAAGTTCTTCTGTTCAATTCTAGATTGAGGTTATTCCCAGGAAAACTCCGTTCTTGCTGGACAAGACCTTACATTGTCAAGAGCATCTACCCACATGGTGCTTTCTCTTTATGGAGTGAAAAGTCAGGTGAATTTGTGGGAAACGGTCAACGATTGAAGAAATATTTCACATATGCTGACACAGGCTCTGAAGCAATGTTGAATCTCACCAATTCAACATATCCACCGTAAAATTTGAAGGAATCAAGTCGAGCCATCGACGTAAAACAAAGGCGCTTGTCGGGAGGCAACCCGATAAATAAATTCACATTTTAATTCTGAATTAGGATTTTTCCTTAATCTTGTTTTTACTATTTTAGATAATTTTACACCAAATAAAATTGCATCGCGAGATGCTATTTTAAGTTCTGAATGGTCTTTATATTTGAAATTTTTAGATTAAGGAAATACGCTGATTGTAACGCAACCACATCCGTTGGTCCAAATAGCAAAAAAATTCCCCTCCATCTCAGATTTAGAGTTTGCTCAGGACGGGCAAATTTCTAAGTTCAGGGTGAAGGGTGGGTGGTACGTATTCCCACTCTCATCCATCTAATTCAAACTTAAGATTTCATTGTTGCTTTTTTTTACCATAATTTTCAAAAATTTCAAATAAAATTTTCAAAAATTTAAAGTTTTCAAAAGAAATTTGAACATATATTGGATGAAGTTTTGATACTTTTTAAATATCTATGCATTTTGAATTATTATACCCTCCTTATTCAGAGCAGATCCTCAAAAGGACCTTCTTCTGAAAATGAGCCTTTTGATTGAAATCATTTTGTGAAGCTTATGAATCCTAACATCATGATCTTTATGAAAAAGTGGCTAGTGTCTGTCGAACTGATAGGGATCAAACACATCGTGCTTCCTAACTGACTAGTGGAACAACAACATGGAATCCCCACCAGATCCTCATCAAGTCGTTATTTGAGAAGAGTATGATAAAGAGAACAACCTGATGCACATAACTGTAAATCAAGTTGCATCCTGATCTGAACTCTCTTCTACACTTCTTCTATCATCTTCGTACCCCTCCATCCATAAAAAAGAAACAAAAATAGCCAAAATAGTGCCAAACCCTAATTTTGGGGTGGCACACCACTTCCCTCTATATCCGCTTCTTCCTTACCCCTCGCAAATTAATAGGGGCATACCACCAAAAAAGATGCCAAAGCGCGCACAAAAAAATGCAATCTCGAGTCAAATAGAGGAGAATTCACACAAAAAAATATGCAATAAATGAAATTGCAAATAATATAATAAAAATCTGGAGTCGAATAGAGGAGAGATTTATTTCATCCTTCCATACCACCCTTCACTCCCTTTTCTACCTAATGGCACAAATAAATGCCTCCACCACCTTGAAATACACCAGTGTAAGATTAGATGCACACTTGTTGTTCTGTGGGTATCTCTGGACTCTTATGAACCTCTTTGACATGCTTGTTGTTGGAAAAAGAGAGGAGGAAGTGAAATTGGAAAGCAAACTCAGGAATGAAGATATGGTAAGATGTGTTTAGTGATCACAGGAAGTTGAGATGCGTAGTCATACTAAGCAAAAAGGAAACAACCGTGATGTGAAGAGGAGGCAATTACATGATCAGAAAGTATTCATTTGGCGACCGTTTTAAATTTTGTGTTACTCGAGGACGAGCAACATTTAAGTTTGAGGTATTTTGATGAATGCATCTTCATCATGATTTTCAATCACCTTCTTGGACTGATTTTGATTCAATTGATGGGAAGAAATGCAGATGTTTTTCCTACACCACCACCCTAATTAGGGTTGGCAACCAATCGCTTGGTGGCCACCATCCACCAGCATCCAACCGATCGGTTCACTTCTAAACCGGTCGGTTGGCGGCGCGCAGACAACCAAAAAGCCATCCACCAGCCATTTCTTTTTCCCTAAATCTAATGTATACCCCCCTCCTTCTCCTATAAAAGGAGGGGCACTTCCTCCTCATTGGGGCATCTTGGTTTTTCTTGTATTAACATCCTGGAGTAAGTTTTCTTGTATTCTTCTAGTTCTGAAATAAAGAAGCCTTGCAATTTTTGTTAAAAAAACTATTATGAATGAAAATACAAGGAATTTAAGAAAGCAAAAGCGAGTGGTGATTAAATCAAGAGATGGGAATCGAGGCTTTAGGGGTTTTCACCACCTTAGCCTAGGCAAAACAAACTAATCCTTTAAAATGACAGATTCGATGAAGGCAAGTGAATTAATAAAAATTCACTAAAGATGGACTCCACATGAGCCCATTGGTCCTGGTGCTCATGCTTCTTAGTTTATTATCCTAAAAGAAGAAGATCCACAGTCGTTTCAAAACTCCCATGCAATTGGGTTTGTTGTTCTAAATATGAACTTCCACGATCATATCCATCCAGATTAACTTTTGATCAAATCAATTAATTACTTTGATAGATCAATTAGTTATCACACCCAAAAGCTATCTAGAATCATTTTTAAGGAAAAGTCGATAAAGCCATGGCTAAGGGGTTATTCCCCTTGCCTCGATAAAGAACTACTCACTCATGGAGAAGGAGCAAGGAGAGAAAAAGGAAGGAAGTGATCTAGCCATCTTCGAGTCTTACGACTACTGATCCTCAATTAGAGACAATGAAGATGGTTGCCTCTTCCTACCTTGCTCGGTTGCTCAAGAGAGGGGAGAAGGAGAAAAGAGAGTGCTAGATCTAAACACAACAAAATGATGGAATTAAAGAAATAACATGTAACAAAAATAGCAAGTTTTCTTCCTTCATCAAGCTTGATGGATCCCTCCTTAATCAAGTCCATCGGCAAAAGAAGTGGAGCTGATTGATCTCCTCAATGTCGATTTGGATATCTACCCAGGGTGATAAACCTTCTTGTCAGATTCATCTCAAAGTGGGTAGATCGACCACTATACTCAATCTACCATTGTATTCACTTATTCTACCTTCTCTTACTGTTTCATAATTTTCATTTGAGAACTATGACATTGTTCAAGTTTAACATCTTTCTTTATCACACCATGAGTGGCTAAACTCAATAATTTGGGTCGGGAGTATCTTTCAGGCCCTCCCAACCATGTAATCTTTCATCTTCTATTTAAATACATATATTCTTATAGTTTTGTTTCTATACAACCATTTAAATTCATCGCCTATTTTATTAGATACCTTCTAGCAATGTTTGATCTAGATTAATTTGAGAGAATGAGTTTATTAATATATAGAGTATGGGTTAGTAATAAGATACGAGAGTGAGGAGATACTATAGAAAAAGTCATATGTTTATGCTTGATCTTTGGATATCATCTTGAGAAAGAGATGCCATTAGATGACAATCTGATCGGATCACAAGAGAAGAAAGGTGGAGATATCTTTTATGACATCTTGTAAAATATGTTAAGAACATATATAAATTATTGTAGAAGATGTTTCAGGGTTGAGGCTGGTTTGATTGGTGAAACCCAATCAAAGTTTCCTTTTATTATCTTTATTTCTTTTGATCTTTCATAATTTATATTTACTATTTTAGTTAGATTAATTCACTCACTGATTGGAATACCAAATTCACTCATTTTGATTTTTTTATACGAATCCAAATCTTTTTTTTCTTAATTCATTGTTTTCCTTATCCTTATGTTTGACCTTGTATTACTGTAATAGACTCCATAGTGAGTTGTGCTTGTCTTTTGATGTCAAGTATAAATCTATAGCTCAATATCTTTGACTAGGAAATTGTGTTTACACCTTAGAACCAAAATTAAGAGTGATCACATCCCTACTTCTTTGCTATTATTTTAGACAACCCTACCTATAAAGACTTCTCTATATGAGAACTAAATAATACATTCTTGCTTCCTCTACTAAGTTAGTTCCTGCAAAATTGTGGGGAACATGTCTACATACTTGTACTGACCATAGGGTAGCATTGTCTATACTTGAATTAAAATGACCCATTGTTGTTATTATTACATGCCCAATATTGTCTACCAAACTATATCATAGATAACCCTATCATTGGCATTAAACCTGAATTCATCAGTCTAGAGAATAGAAAGCCTCTTCCATTTCCCTTTCTTGGGGATCATTGTTAATAGATATATCTCCTCAGATCTAAAACTACACTTATATTTTGAGACTTTTGTTATTGATGTGGTGTTGGGTGCCTCATCCTTGAGAAACATCTTGACTACATGTTGTGGGGTTGAACTGGCCTCTTTCTAGACTTTATCTCACAATGAATCATTATCCTTCTCTTAATTCTTCTCACTAACTCCATGATGATAGAGATCTTCTCACAAGTCTCCATCATGGAATGTAGTTGTTGAGGCTCCATGTTGAGATCCTCCTCAAATTGTCAGATCTTGTGATCATTTGTATGTGACTTCTATGGAGATAACCTAAACATATCCCTAAACTACACTTTGTACTTATTGAAAGGCATGGTCCTCTAAAAAATCTTCTCAAACTACCTCATCTTCTATGATTGGCATTAGTATGGAAAGCATATTCAATCAAAGTCTTTGAAACACTCTGCCTAGGGTGATCACTTCTCCTAGCCTCATATCCTCCACTATAGCCCACTAATGGACAACACTACCCTTTAGGAGATAAATCATGTGCTTGATCTTCTCGTCTTTTGGTATATCCAAAATCTAGAATGTCATCTCTAAAATCTACATATGTTGGATCTAATATTCTTGCATACTCTGTACTATCAGATCTCCTTAGATGTTCAAATTTCTTCCTTAAACCTTCAAAAGACTCATCATGTATGGACGGTGCATGTGGTGGAGGGATTGACATCATTCCCATCATGTACATGATGGTAAACATTAGATGCTCGAATGTGGCCATGATATATAGTCAAGTATTGTAGTTGGTCTCAGGCGAGGCAATGGAGGATGTGAGTTCCACCTTAGGAATTCTCTACTCTAGTTCCCTCCTCCTCTCCTCTATTGCAAGTGGTAGAACAATGCTCTCATCATTCTTTTCATGTCATTTGGAACTGTCTACATCATCCTAAATTACTATTAGATTGGGAGAGCACATAGGAATCAATAAGACTTTGTATTAAGGCATCCTAGGATTTGATACTATCAAATGCAACACCCTAACCCCAGAATGACCACAAAGTGAGAAAACCAAAGCCTAAATTGATCTTTCTTAGCATTGTAAACTAAGAAGATAAGAAAATACCTAGATGTAAATTCTTATAACATAACGTGTGTGATCCAATCAAAGGCCCATTATATTCATTGTTATGTAGTTAACTATACACCATTCCACATATATGAAAAAAGTTAACATTTATTTGTAACAAATATATTCTTTCTCATATGTAAAAACATAACATGATGCACAAGGCATACATGCCAAAAATTGAGTCATAGATACACATGGCATAAAACACATGATCTAGACTTGAGTATACATGGAAAACTCTCAGACACCACAATAGGATAAACATCCACCTTCTTCTCAATGTTTCCATTGAGAAGATGGCTCCTCACCGGTAAACCACAAGGGTAGGTGATGATAACATTGTAAAAGTGGAGGACGTCAAGAGTTAGAATAATGTACCAGTTAGAGATAAACCATCTGTAGAGAATTATGAGTATGAAAAATCAACTAGATGTACTATATCGAGTATTTCTATGCAAAAAAATCCTATATAATATATATTTGAGCAGTAGATGAAGTACAATAAAGGCATGTAGTATTTGTTTTTTGGGAATGGGTAAATAGTATTGCCAAAAAAGGATATAGAGAAAACTATACCATGTGAACCATTACAACAGGTCTATAAACTAACTGGAAGGTAACTTTACAAAAGCCCCCAGAAAGTTTTGTACTGTACAGACAAACCCTTTTCCAAGCCTTTTTTGGATTTCACAACCTCTCTAATGTTTCTACAAAAAAATTGTATCAACTGCGTTTCCGTGGTTCTAACCTCACCATGGATCTGCCTATTCCTTTCCCTCACTATGGATCCGCCTATTCCACTTGCCCAAGTGGAGTACCACCACATACAAAGCTATTCTAAAAAGACTTACCACCAAGGATCGAATGTGCAACTGCGGTATTGAGCTTGATACCACTTGTTGCCTATGCAATAGGGAAGAGGAAAGCCATGACCACATGTTTGATAACTGCAGTTATTCCAGATATGTTTGGATGGCTGTTTGTCTTAAGAATGGGTGGACGAACATGGCTAGTTCATCCTTACAGGAGTTTATTATATGGAATGATTCCCGTAGTACTAAATTCTGTAGGGGCTTCGGGGGCTTATGCCTTACCCTCTTTTTTTTTAAGGCATGTAGTATTAGAAGGCACATTAGAGTTGTATAAAAATACAATGTGAAAGCAATATGATACTATACAAGTAATGCTACATGGCCTTATTATGTATTTTATTACTAAGACCTGGGTATTTTAGATGTACCTCTCAAACTTCTAGATAATGATTATAATGTACCCCTACCCATTGCAGAGGATCTTAGGACTATTAGATCTCCTTCAAATCCCACCATGCCATGGGTTGATGTGGATATAACAAGTAGGGGCTTGTTGTATGGCAAACTACATTACAACATCAAGATAGTCTTGGACATTCAAGTTACAACACCTATAGAATCATATATCCAATACTGACTTATAATAATCACATCACATATTTCTTAATCACATTGGTCTGACATAAATTCTAACATGAGATATGACTTTGACCATACTCATAAAAACATGTGCTTTTAGGATGCAGAGGGAACCATACCACATATGGATGTCCAATAATTACATAACTTTGAGTACCTTCTCATAGTCCTGATATTGCTACAAGGATACATGCTTGTTATCTTCACTTTTGAAGATTGGGACTATTACATAGTCATATGAAAATACATGAATGAGGAGATTTGATCATTAATTAATCCAATTACTCATCTTACATTGATAAAAAATGTAGAATTTTGAAAATGGAACTAGGGTATGCACAAATAAACTAATAAAAGCAACCAAACGCGAGCTCAAACTTGACATGCACATATATAGAAAAAACTTTATCATTTAGGTCATACAAAGCTCATATGTCTCAAAATCCAATTTTAATTTCTAAAATACATTCTTATTATAGTAAGGAATCACTCTGCAAAAGTTCTTATAGTAATACCAATGTATGATCTCATTGTGGAAAAAGTAATGACAATGTCTAATTTAGTCAGTCTAGATAAAGATATATGTAAAGGTTAAAATGTTCAGAAACACGGCTTCATGATTATTGTATTAGGATAGAGAAATAGCAAGTAGGGTGGTTATTTGAAGGTTCTACAAGTTATAAAAAAAATCCACTTAAACTGTCGCATGTCATTTGACATGCTTTAGTGGTTTCATGTAGGAATTGCATCATGTGAAATACTAAATATAATCTTAATAATGAATTACATATGAAGAAAATGAAAACCATATTGTGCATGAAAAAACTGTCAACCCAATGGTCCTATAAACATTCCAATAACATCCACTTTGGTTAGCTATAGTTCCAACTAGACCAAAGAAGGTGGAAAGGAGAGGCTCCAAGAGAAAAGAGGTTATCTTCACAATATATAGTAAAGGGCTTAAGGTATGAGGCTATGAAGAGAGAGTGATTGCTAGAAAAACTATGAAAAAAATATTGAAAATACTTATAAGGGTTCATATGAATAAAGATTTGAAAGAAGATTCTATCCTTTGATCCTCCAACAACAAGCTAGATCCTCAATATTCACGAGCTCCTCCTACAAGAATGATCTCCTCTAGATTAAATAGTGTTCTAAAGCTCCCAAATGATCTGAATGAACCCTAGAGTCAAATTTATCACATAATTATAGGCTTGATGGAGAGAAAATTTCATTTTAGCCCATGAGTATGCCACTTAAGGATCCTACATTGATTGAAGCGGTCTGAAGAACCCACTATAGTATGTAGTGACACATATCAAGTGGTGTCAATGCACATATACCTCCCTAGAACCTCGACAAATTCCTAGAGACCCCTTGTTGGTACACATTGGGCCTCGAAACACACATAGGGTGGCCAAATTAGTCTATTATAGACACGTCACCTACAATACCTAGCCCAAAATGGCCGACCCGTAGCTCACTCTATGTCCAAGGATGATCCACTTGCACTGGTCCATCAGCCAATGCTATCACACTAATGTATGTTCTTTAGATCAACAACTACAATATTTTCACTAAACTAGAATTTGAGCATATCATTTTCCATCATTTGAAGCATATATGTGTATTAGCACATAATATGTATGATGATATATAAATATTTATGTATTAATTTATGACAAATCATGCAATTAGAAGAAATAATGCAAGGTTATGAAAAAACAAGGTTTAGGGTTTTACATATGATAATGCTTTGTACATGGTATGCATTATTTAAATTGATGACACTGCTCAAGATGGAGTTTATCACATAATCACATCAAGGTGGATGAAATGGAGGACTATAACTAGAGTAGTATGTGATTGGAAGATCCTTGTAGTAAAATATATATAATACCTATACAACTGGTTATATTGTATGATGAGTGAATGTCAAAACGTGAAGAACTAGATCTAAAGAAGATGAACGTTTCATAAATGCAAATGTGAAAATAGATGTATGGGAAGATGAGGAAATATTGGTCAATAAATTACCATATCAGGGACAAAGTTGGTGGTGAGAAATAGAAGGCATGTTGTGTGAGTGTTTCTTGAGATGTCACAGACATGTGTAATTTACACCATATAAAGTACTCATTTGAAGCAATGATATTGAGTGAGTAACAACTAAAAAATAAGATGCACACATATATTGACATGGGAAGAGTGAAGATATGTTTAATCTATACATATTAATTAGACTATGACCCATACAAAATTGATTATAAAAGAAGTATCCATGTACTAAAACCATGGGTTTGAGACTTAAATGATGATGATGATGTGAGTTTGTCTTAATATAAATCCTTGTTAAAAATTTGTGAGGTTTTATACTCCTAGATTGTGATGGCATTTATTTGCATTGGATATTATATGTTTACAAAATTCTTCATGCTAAAAAGGATATGATTAGGATTCCCCTACGGTAATTCTAAAGAAGCAAGGAGTGGAGTAGAGGATTCATGTTTGGCATGCCCCGCCTAGGCTTGTTGGACATGTGAGGATGACAAGGTAAGGCAATCACATCCACAACAACATGTACATGGACCAATGTCATGGTCCCAGACACCATCACTACTAGGTTCTGCGAGCAAGTTCACTCTTTCAAAAAGAAATTCATTACGAAACGTCTTTATCAATGATGCCACATATTTTGCAACTCTGTCTGATAGTTATGATGTTAAGCTTAATGGCCTACAAAACCCCGCTAACCCCTGATTATCTAAAATGCTTCACATACATACATTTCCTTTGAATATGTTGTGTAATTTGTATGGGGTTATATGTGGAGTTCCCTCATCCCATTTTTTGTTGGGATTTTTTATTATGTATTAACCCCATCCCTTGAAGCATGCATACCATGTGTTGTTTTTGTCTTATAGAGAACATTTATCTCCTGCATCCATTTTAATCTACCTTCATTAGATTCATCTACCTATGACCACTTCTTCTTTATTTGTATACAATCATGTTGCATTGTTTTACTATTAAAAATTAGTTATGTTATCTATCCATGTTGATATATTTCCTTCTATAGTTATTACCATGCATTTAAAAAACCATCTAATTCTTTATTATGATAAGGTTGTTGCCTTACAAATTGCACTTGTTGGCATGATGTATTTTAAGGAATGCTTCCGAGAAGGTATTTCATTGCCCATTTCATTACCTATTTGAATTACTAGTTGAAATTAACATTGATAAAGTGTCTTCCAGTACTATGGCTTCATGTTTCTTCATTATGTAACATTAGTTCCCACAATTATATATCAAATCCTAACTCTTGTCTGAACATGTTTCTTAGTGGTTGTCACTTTCGAATAAATGATGCATTGAACCACCTACCACAACTTTACCCTTCCCCTTTAACGACATGGTACAAAACTAGATATTAGCCCAAGTCGGGTTCACATATTTCTTTGTGGTTGATACTACTAAATTTTGTTCCAATGGAATGATAGAAATTGACTTCATGCCATTTTTAGTTAGGACATTTTGGTGCATGACCTTGGTCTTCTTCTGAAATGGTTCATTGAAATTTGTTCCCATGATACAAAAAAAAATGATAGTGATGATCTCTGATGAGCATGTTTGTTTCTTGCCTATTCCACCATTCTTCATGGGTGATGACTTAATGAGGCGGATAGATTCAATAATGCAAACCTATTAAAAATATCCCTACTTATCATTAGGACCTAGATCATGTTACACTCATTCCTATTCCACTCTCATCTACTCCTAAAACAAAATTTCCAATTGATGCTCCAACTCTTGCCACTATACCTAATGCTTCAAATGTAGATAATTCCAACAAAATGGAGAAAGATGATCATAACATTAGGTACAACTCCTATAACATGATCAATACTCCTTCTGTTAGTCAAAAAGTTCCATTTAATGTTGCTATACGTGATAATCCCTTTTTTAATAGTAAACCCATTTAGAACAGTTATTAGGAAGCACCACTACCATGGGTCAAACAAGTTAGAGAGAAAATACCTTCATTTTTTATAATATACATATGTCTTTAATGAAATTCAATTGGTCATAAACATTACTATTGGCAACAACCTTGATTATGCTTTCTTACTATCAACATGATTACTTTTCTAGTAAATTTCCTCATAAAATAGATGGAGACAAATATTATAGTAACTACAAGCAATATTATTAATGTACTTTTTAATTCCTACCAATATTCAGAGACCATCCACTATTTACCAAGGGTCTGACTACATAATTCTTTCTCACCACTTGTTTCAATCTCGAATATTGTAGAATTAGATAATAATATGTAGTACAATACATGGCCAAGTCGGCTAGTGGTGATCAGATAACTCAATCATCAAGCACCCCCTTATATTATCTAAAAAAAATCTAGGTGAATAAGTCTACTATTCCTCCCCTTTCCCTTCCTATGCACCCCACCCTAAGTTTTGTGAGATGTCAAATGATTCTCCAATGATTTCTAATGTCCCTAAAACCCTTAATGAAGTGGTGGCCAACCCTTTTCTTAACTAAGTGAGGCTTATAAAAGTGCACCTAGAAACTAGGTTTTCTCATTTTAGGTTGCACTATCAACCATAAGAAAATCCATTCAACCACCCATGTCTTATACACCTTACTAGATGGCATGAAAATACAACATCTTGTTGGTTTATTTATCATTGTTTCTTGTGCTGAGAATTTTAGACAAGCCTCCATCTCTAATTAGTACATTAACATCAGTTCTAAACCTACCATGAATGGTGATGTAGGATGGGGTTTTGTATGGAATCCATAAGGACACATGCATATTAGATAGAATATTTATATATATAAATAATCCATATTCCCAAGAGCAGATCTTGTCAACACAAATATACCAGGAAGGAAGGGATGTGAAATGTACCTTATCACTGAGTAGAATTGGCAAATTTACTTACAAATAATAGATGGTGCAAGAATAAGTTGATGACATTCTCCAAATGCACTACCAAAATCTATCTATTGTTGGTATGTGTACCCAGAGAGACAATCATATGATGATTGTAATGGCATATCTTGTAAATGATTTGATTTACAGTTAATATAATCTTCCAATTTATTCTATTTATTCAGTTATAAGATAATGATTTAACATAGTAAATGTCTAAAGAATGACATTACTCGTTGACATATGTATTTCGATTGAGTACCCAAATGATGAGATCATACATATTTCAAGAGTGTATGCATTCTTGTTATGTCCCTTGCCAGATGTTATTGTGGAAGGATAATAGACATAAATAAAACTTTAAACTAGAGGGTGTGTTGGTTGGTGACAAAATATCATTAGTCATGATATGTGATATCAAACAAAACACATAGATACTTGTTAGAGAATAGTGTATCGAACAGACCCAGCTTGAGAGTGACACATGAAAACCATGATTGGTAGTCAGAGTCATTTCTCATAGTGATGGTGGTGATTGTGGTTCTTAGACATGAAACCGCTACACTCATCACATGTTGTTCGGTGTACTTTGACATCATCCATAGTGGTCCTGAATAAGGGTTTCTATAAAGGTGGTGCTTGGGTGCATTGTGACATGTGGGGATGACTTTGAGTGATGAAGATGGGATTTGTCCTTATACATGAGTTTGATATCCTACACACTTGATAAATGAGACTGATAAATGCATGACCATTCTGTTGTGAGTCAACATGTGATATTGAGTTTACACATATCTCAGACAGTCTGCTCTAGTTCAAGAAAACATGGATTAAACATTGAACATGATGACGATTCCATGGCTCGAGTTCAATTTGGATATCAGAGACAAAGAAACTATACAATCACTATAACACCAATTACAGATTATAGGTTAAGTTGTTCTCCAACTTCTCCAATTACTTGGGTAGCAATGAAGTCTTTCTAGACATCAATCATTTCTTATGAAATCATAATATGATAATGAATATCAATGCCAACGTATTTGGAGCCTATCAGGTCACACACATAGGATGTATTGGAATAGGAGCATAATTATGGACATGATTGAAACTGTTCCAAATCAAATTAATAACTAAAACATTTAGATAATCTACTAAAATAATATTAGTATATAATCTAACTTAATTGGCTAAAATGTTTAAGCCAAATAATTAGATTCAAATTGTTAAGTCAGCTGGCTAATCCATAGAGATTGACTAGAGTTGGGTGACATATTAGTTCATGAATTAATATGATTAATTGGCTATTTAATTGATTCTAGAATATTCTTTCGATGGTACTCAAGTGACTCATTTTAAATGCAACCACAACCTTTTATTTTCCTAGGGGTTTTGGGAAACCCTACTTCCTTTCCTTTATTATTTATAAGGGGCTTGACAGTTGGATTTCATAATGACATGCTCATGTATGTGAACCCTAGTTATCATCATCTCTAAGAGAGAGAGAGAAGGATAGAAACCATGATGCTAGAACATCATCAACCAAAAGGCTACTCCTTCCCACAGGCTTACAAAGTACAACATGGAGTTCCAGTCTATATGTCTACATGAAGTAGAGACACAGACAATGAGTGCCTGCATTTGGAGGACATCGAAAATCACTATCTATGCATGAGGAGAGACACACATCACTGTGCGAAGGACGTCACTCGACTTGCTACTCGATGAGGTATATCCTATGTACCCTCTTTCTGAATACATTGTTATTAATGGGATTTGATAGTAGGGTATATGGATAATTTTTTTTGTTTCCGCTGCATTTCTAATCTCCACAAAACCCAACATCTATATTAGTAAATCACCCACACAGATGAAGAGAAAACCACATCCTGCTCCTAGAGCCAATAGGGAAGAAGATGCCTATATGTTGGCAAAATGTTGGAATTACACAATTTCTCCTTTCTCTCTCTTTTTTTGGGTAATGATAGCTAGGATTCATGTGTCCAACAATGTAACCAATTGGTTATCATGTCCCTTTATATAAGAGAGGCAAGGAAGTAAGGTTTCTACTAAACCCTTGGAAAAGAAAAGAAAGCACTCTCTTTTTTAATAGTTCACTGATATAAAACCAGTGAGGTGATTGGCCAATCTAGTCAGGTAATTGTCTTGGGTTAGGTTGCTTTTTAGAAGCCCAACCCAAACAAATAGTTAGGTGAATGGTTAGTCCAGTTGTGTGTCTAGGATAGTTAGAACATTCTGAATCTAATTGGCCAATTTTCTTATCCAGTACAATCAGGTGAGTGGACTGGTTAGTTGACTAATTGGTTTATCTAGTCTAGTTTGGTGATTGGGCAAGCCAGTCGACTGATGCATCTTGACTTGGTCAATCAATTGTACCTTCCAATTGATCAACTAGTTTGTCTGGTCTAGTGACTAGACTTCCAATTGGTTGGGCTTCTTATCAATCTTCCATGATCTAAATTAAAACTTTTAGTAACTAATTAATCATGTCTTAATGATTATACTCCTCTTCCATGTGCATGCTATGTGTGTGACCCTACTGGCTCCAAATTACACTAGTAGTATAGTCTATAACCATATTTTGAATTCATAGATGATTATTGGTATCTAGCAAGACTTCATATCCAACCAAGTAATTGAAGAAGTTAGAGAACAACTTTAACCTATTATAATGAGTAGTGTTACATATATCAATTTCTTTGTCTATGATATCCATATTAAATCATGACATGGAAGTGTCACCCTCTTAATATTCAATATTCGATCCTTGATATAGAGTAGACTATTTGAGATACATATGATCTCAATATCATATATCGACTCACATGAGTTTAACCATGCATTTAATAGTCTCACTCATCAAGTGGTCATTATATCACTCTAATAGGAGGAAAACATTCCATCCACATCACTCATAATAATCCACGTGTTTCATAGTGCAGCCAAGAACCACCTGTATGACACCCTTATTCAAGGTCACATTGAGTAGTGTTAAAATACATATAATAACATGTGATCATCATAGTGATTTTAGGTCTAGTAATCACAATACTAGTGTCATGTGAGATATGATTATGAATGCCATTTATGGCTTCCATGTATCATATCAAGTTGGGTTTGTTTAGTACACTTGTTCATAATAAGTAGCTATATGTTTGAATTGATATCCAATATTGAATAATGAGATTTCATCATAAGTCACGCACATACTGTCTTAATGTATTATTTTTTATCCCAATTTTCACAAATATCTATATATGCAAGAATTGATACTATAAGCATACACACAATCTCATGTTTAGGCCCTCAACCAAATATCATATGTCATTGAGTCTTACATTCATAGGACATTATTATATCTACTATATGAAACTTGGTCATGCTAAACGAGATTACTCAAAACATAAAACATGATCAACTACTAACTAAGCATATAGTCAGAAAAGTGAAAGAATTAAAACAATTTCAACATCATAAACAAGCTCTAAAACATTTAGATAAAGGTCCATCTTTTTCATTTTCATATAGCATAATATGTATTTACATCTGTGTCCATTATCTTTGGCCACATCCTAAATACAAAAGATATTACACATGTACATGCCATATTTTACAAACATTGACATACTGCCAAAATCTTATGTCGATACACGTATACGATCTAGAAAACACATCCCATACCTAGACCTAAGAGTACTGGGATGACACTAGGATTCTACTACTAACATCTACAACTAACCAACCCTTTGAATCTACTGATCATCAGGATGCTCTTCTTCAATAGTGCGACCTCGACCATGTTTCTCACAACCACCTAAAAAGATGTGGTGAGCCACAGTGAGACCCATGTCCCAATGAGAGATATAACTCTCTCCAACATATATTGATTACAATAGATTAATTAGCTATAAATAAACTAAGCAATTGGAGTAGTAAATAGGAAATTGAGAATATTGTACAATTTAAGTATACTAAGCAAGGTAAGCAAGTAAACCCGGAAAATAGTATAATTACTCAGATTTCATAGGATACCATCTTGTAAACATTATGTAGTATAAAGACAAGGCAAGGTCTAATCAACCAATGTGAAACATATTTAACCCTAGCAAACTACATAACTTGTATTACATCTTTTATCATATTGGCTTGTAGGATTTGAGGAATACTACTCAAGTCCCAACTGACCAGTACTAAGTCGAAATCAGTGCTATACAAGATCCAGGAGAAACATATTCCTAAGATCTTCTCCGCCTTTGGTCAGTACGAGTCCACCACAACGATACATCAGGTCAAGCTGCTAACAGCCTAGTGCATCCTTGGTACAAGTGACACTACTTGTGATAGGAGGTTGGTATGCAAACCCTACCATCCAAGGTACAACCACAATTGTCCTCAATTTCATCTCATACGTAAACACTGAGACACGACCATAGCCATTCTAAAACTGAGAGCTAAGTATGACCACCGTAATCCTCTAGATACCCTTGGGGTCAGGATATCAAGTACCCCTCATATTAAACAATATGAACTTTGAGTTTTCCCTTAGGAATACTCATTTTACCATCCATCAAGTCCTGATAGTGAAGATGGTTCTGTGGCACATGGCAATACATGATTAGTGTTTCACTTGATTAGTTATTGCCAATTGAGTGAATTAAGGCTTTATGATTCAAGTGGACATATAAATCGTAATTCATCTCTAACAAGAGTATAGGTGTTTCAACCTCATAAGATATAAAACGTTTGAGGTATATATCTTAATAACATTACCACATGCTATCGATCATTGCAAATTAATGGATCACATTTTTCATCATACCATTACAAGGTACCCATTTCTTATTACAAGCTCTAGGGTTTCAACCCTTATTGGAACATGAAGAGTATTTCACCTCAATTAGGACTCAAACATGGACAAAGGTCATTGAGACCATGATATCAATCCCTGTAAGATCACCATTACCATTATATGCCTTAAACAAGGCTCAAAATATCATCAACTCATAAGTGTCCCATAGATTTGAACATGTCAAGGCACTGTGATATTCAATTAGTACTACATTGAGGTTTCAACACAACATGAGTGTAATACATTGTCACATTAATCATTCAAGAGGGCTTATTGCAACCAATCACCATCATTTAGTTACATTAGGGTTACATCTAACATGCTATATCACATTAGAGTTACACATCCACTTATTATGGTGATTTGTCATATATATTCATACGAGGGCAAAGGTAAGACTACAAATTAAGGGCATTAGACCATAGAATGCTCATCACTAGGATCCTCATATAATACTATGGGAGTAATTCTAATTCATTAGATATTGAAGCTTCAAGTCTCATTCATTGGATCAAGTTCATTATTCAAAATCATCAATTGGAGTATAGGTCTAACCATTAGATCAATTAAACCAAGAAACCATTGGTTTAGGGCTTAATTGAAGAAACATTTAAAGCCTAGACTCACCATGGTTGCGTTGACCTAATCCACCATCAGTTATGACACATTTGTGTCACTACTGGTTGATATGGTCAACTTTACCATCCTTTGTCACCATTGGATGTTGAGTAAAAACCACCATCGATTGATGTCATCTATAGGGTATTAGACCATCAGTTAATAAGCTTCTAAAGGAGCCTATAGATGACCTAAGGTGTGACCATTGGTTGAAACCATCAACTGTCACTATGGATCATCACCATTAGTTGTCAAGAAGACAACACCATCGGGTCATGTGTTAAATAAGAA
This sequence comes from Alisma plantago-aquatica, assembly GCA_963693085.1. Taxonomy (NCBI): domain Eukaryota; kingdom Viridiplantae; phylum Streptophyta; class Magnoliopsida; order Alismatales; family Alismataceae; genus Alisma; species Alisma plantago-aquatica. The sequence continues at coordinate 938,704,865 of OY856414.1, read as the reverse complement.
AATAGCCTAGAAACTGTAATATGGACCATTGTTTATAGGTACTTAGCACCATCAGTTGTCATAACAACCTGACCGGTCATCTTCTACCTCAGGAAGAATGTGAAAATGGTTATAGTTTCATCTAGAACTAGAAACAAAATAGGGAACACAATAAAAATCGAAATCCTAAACAAACATAACTTCTTAATGCTTAGATCATCATTTTTAAGCAAGAACATGAGCTAACAAGCTTATCGTAAGAAATATAAGTGAAGAGGGTTATCAAACTCACCTTTAGAGAGAAGAAAAGAGTTATAGAAGCAACAAACTAGAGCAAAGAGGGTATAAAAAACTCAAGGCATTCTATGAAATTGGCCAAGTAGCACCTTTCTCCAAAGAGAAGCAAAAACCTAGGTAGAAGAAGCAAGCAAGGTAGGTTCTTGAGTTCTAGACCAATTTTTTCCATGGAAAGCCATGGTTCTAACCTGGAGAAAGGTAGGAGGAAGAAGAAAAATAGAAGAAATGAAGGGGAAAAGGATATACTTACTGGTTTAGGTACATATCCCCAAAAGGAAGCTTAATAAGCCCTAAAAGAGAACAAAACGAAACCCTAATTGCTTAACCAAGAAGGTCAGCACCTTCTTCTTCCTTGGGAAGATCCTCTGCCTACCAGTAGGTGAAAGACGATCTCTAGAGAGAGAATAATAGATAGTGGAACAAATGGTCCATTTGGGTACTCAAGGATAGGCATATAAAGCTTAAGGATAAGTGAGAGAAGAAGCTTGAGGTGTCTAAGCAACTCTCCATGTGTCCATGGCCTAGAGATTCCATGGACATGCAATTAGCATATTCATAGGTTTTACTACTTCCTAACCTTCATTAATTGATGCCTGAAAGGGTCATCAATCATCCAACAAAGTATATCCATTGATCTCCACCCCTAAAAGGACCATCGACCATCACATACTACCACAAAAGGGAAAAAAATGTACATTCTACCCCACCATCAGTTGAGAGCCTTTACCCACCTTAAACATCAATTTCACCACTTCCATGGTGAACCTTAGACCTCCATACATATAGGGGGACCATAAGTTGGCACCCGAACCAGGAAAAACCTTCGGTTTACTTGGTTGCACACTTCACAACTCCTTCATCCATGAAGGGTAAATCCTAACTCACCACTGAAGTGAATCACCACCAAACCAAGGTTCAAGAAAGTTATCCCTGGCTCAAAAATCTCAATAATGATATGTTAACATCTAAGGAACATAATTCATGTGACATATTTCAAGAAAAACCTCAGATTTGGGTACATTTGTAGAAAAGTCCAAAATATGTATAAAATTGTATAACTTGCTCAAATGGTGTCCAAACTGGACCAAACTTGAAAATTAAGCTTGTCACATGATACCAAAACATATAAAAAGGTTAAATTAAGGTTTTAAGCACTCAATTATGATAATTAAGCATGTTCAAAATATTATGCAAGGTCAGGGGCCTTACATACCCATCATCTTATATTGAAGCAAACATTATTATTAGAATTGGATTTATTAATAATCAAATAAATTACAAAGTATGTCATTTCAATATTCATATGACTAGATTTCAAGGCATACCACCAACAGACTCTCACTTGCACTATAGACAATCACTCATGAATCTAAGTCTAAGTTATCTAACATGCATATGACCATCATGTTTTTGCTATGAAAGTAATTTTGTTAGAGGTTGATCGACATTGCTTTTGGTTGGTGATTTAAAAATCTTCACATCTCCTCAATGTATGATCTTTTATATGATATGGTTACACTATTTTATTTTTTGGGGGGAAGCTAGGAGGCTATTTTATTCATCTTTCCCTCCTCTTGCAAGCGAATATGGGAAAAAATTGCAAGACTCTAAAGTATTGCAAAAGATAAACTTGGAGGTACTAACTCCATTACAATTTTCTTTTCCTATAATTTCGTGCATGCAGTCAGGGGGTCTAGGGAGGTCAAAGCAGCCAACAACTTGTTTTTGGAATTCCTTCGCCAATTTGTCTGCCATCCAATTGCATTCTCTCAGGATAAGCTGGATACTCCACCCTTGGTGTTCTTTGAGTGTTTTCTTGACTCTGCTCAGATATCTCTCATACCTTGGGTATTCATCATCTTCTTCTTGGATCATGTCTACCAACATCTTGCAGTCCGTTTCAAGGATGAGCCTCTGGATACCAATTCTTCTTGCAAGGGCCAGAGCAATGTCTACGCCTAAAACTTCCACATGAGTTGGAGAATTCACCTTTATGCTTATGACATGGCCATTAATCCAACAACCACTGGAGTCTCATGCAATAATGGCTACAGTTGCTCTCTCCACCTTCCACACCATGTTGGTGTTCAGCTTGACACACCCTTGTGGTGGTCTTCTCCATTGGAGTGCCGCTTAAGCGCCTGATGTTCGACATCCTTGTTCTAGGCTGTCTCCAATAGATGAAGCTCATTAGCGATCATCTGTACTAGCCTATCCACCAGAATGTTTTGGTTTTCAAACACTTGTTGATTGCGACCCTTCTAAATGAACCAGCAGGTAACAATAAAGTGTTTTCTCCAGTTGATATTCTTAGTCATTTGCCTACTGATCCATTGGTTGCCCTCCAGTTGGAAGAACTCGTCCATCTCTTCTGGCTTTAAGATCCTCATCCATATCTCCCGAGCATGGGTGCAGTCCCTGAGAGCATGACTGATTGTTTCATCTTATCCTAGACATCTATCGCAAGTGGCAATAGAGGTCATCTTTCTTCTGAATCTTCTACTATTAGTTAAGATGGCATTGTGCATAATGAGCCAATTGAACATTTTGATACATGCTGGTATACTAGTCTTCCATAGGTTGTTCCAGGCATCGTCCACGGTAAGATCCCGATCTTTCCTTAAGATATTATAGGCAGACTTCGTAGAAAACTTGCCATGGTGAGTTCCAGTCCAGATTCTCACATCTGGCTTCATGTTAGCAGCCGGCGGCTCTACTTGTAGAATCTTCCTGACCTCCTGATATGGAAGCCAATCCTCAAGAAAATTAGTATCCCATTGCCCATTGTCAAGAACAACACTCCCAACGACCATATCCCTTATGGATTCAGGTACTTATCGCCTAGCAAGATCTATCAGCATGAGATTTGGTTCAACTCATTCCTCCTCCCAAAAACGAGTGTTGTTGCCATTCATCGGCAGTAAAAGAGAGTTCTCATTTATCAAATCTTTGCATCTAAAGGTTGTTGTAGCTAGTCTTAAGAGATTGGAAGTTCTCCCCCCAGTAAAGTTCATGTATTTCTCTCTTATTGAGTAACACCAAGTGGTTCTCCTGTTGGAAGCATGGTCCCAAGCATTCTTAGCTATTAACACTGTGTTCCACTCTCTCATAGACTTCAACCCAAGACCTCCTTTTTCTTTCAGACAGGTGACTTTGTTCCAGGCAACAAGGGAAGTGGGGTGATCTTTATGGCCTCCCCCCAAAGAAATCTGTGGATACATCCATCGATACGATCACACAAACTCAGTGGCAACACCACTATCTGCATAGTATAGGTTGGAATGGTCTCTAACACCGGTTTAGCAAGACATTTTCTTCCAGCTAAGGAAAGGCATTTAGCTGCCCAGCCATTCACTCTGGAATTGATTCTCTTCAGAATATTAGAGTATGTGTCCTTGGTGACCTTCTTGTGGATGATAGGTACCCCTAGATACTTTCCCAAGTCATCTGTTTCCTTAAATTTTCCTATTTGATTGATACTCCTCCTTGTGCTCAGAGGGACACTTGCCGCAAAGAACACTTGAGTTTTAGTGATAGATATCATCTGTCCTGAAGCTTTTACGAAGGTTTTGAAACATCTTTGGATAGTTCTAATATGTCTATTTGATGCTTCTCCAAACAAAATCAGATCATCCACAAAACGTAGGTGAGAGATGCTACCTCCGTTCCTCCCCATTTTAAAAGGTTTCCACTCACCTTCACGCACTGATTTTTGGATCAATTGGCTGAGTCTTTCAATACACATAACGAACAGGTATGGAGAAAGTGGGTCGCCTTGTCTTAGTCCACAACTCGGTTTAAAAGGCTTGGCAGCATGCCCATTCCACAGAATTGAACATTCCCCTGTGCTGATCGAATTCATGATATATCTTATGATGTTTGTAGGTAGATATATCTTGTTAAGAGTATCAACAATAAACTCCCATGATAGTCTATCATAGGACTTAGCAAGGTCAATTTTAATAACCATAGTCTTAGCTGCAGTCTTCTTCCTCATCATGAATATAGCTTCCTGAGCAGTGGCAATATTATCAGTGATTTGCCGGCTAGGTACCACAACACTTTGGGCTTCTGAGATCCATTCCAGTAAGTATGCTTTCAGGCGCTCTACCACCACTTTAGAAATCATCTTAAGACAATAGTTGTTTAAAGATATCAGTCTAAGCTGGTCACAACTCATTAGATTCTGGGTCTTGGGAATAAGAACAATGGTGGAGTCACACATTTCCTTATTCAGTGACTCCCCCGAGAGGGATCTTTTAGCTGTAGTAACAACTGAATTCTTTACAGTGTCCCATTGGTTAAGGATGAACAACCCATTTATACCATCAAGACCGGTAGCTTTATAAGGGTTCATAGATTTCACCATCTTGTAACATTCATCTACACTTGGTTCTTGGGATAGGAGCAAAGTTTGTATTTTTGTGAGTTTCTTAAACTCCGCAGGTATTCTTCTCATTGCCTCCATGACAGGGTCTCCTGTTTTGGAAAGCAGGGTCTTAAAGTGATCTCTTACCAAGTCTTCTAGATCTGACTCCTCTCGGACCCAACTTCCATCTTTATTCTTCAACATAGTAATAGTATTGGATTGATGTCTTTGTTTGACGTAAGCGTTGTAGAACTTGGTGTTGATGTCTCCGTTCCGCATCCAATCTATGTGGCTCCTCAAGCGCCACTCCCCCTCCTCCTCCTTAAGGATACCGTCCAGAGCTGCTTTCATGTCAGTATAGATCCCATTTGTTATCATATTGTAGTTCTCAACTAACTCTCTATCGAGTTTATTGATATTTCTAATGATTCTGGCTTTGTTCTTTCTTTTTGTGTTTTCGTGGTTCTTCTCCCAATATAAGATGTCTTTCTTGGCAATGCTCAATGCCTCATAGAAGTCTGCTCTACTTTTCCATTTCTCTACTAGCATATCTTTGAACTCCTCGTCTCTCGCCCAGCTGGCCTTAGCTACAAACCTTCTTGGTACATGTGGCATTCGTTTGCTTTTAACCAACAAGGGGATATGATCAGATTGGAGTCTAGGTATATGTTCAACTCAGAAATGTTGGTACTTCTGGATGAAAGCGTTGTTAGCTACAACTCTATCTAACCTTTGTTGGAGACTTCCCCTTTTGAAGGTATACTTTGGTCCAGAGAAGCCAAGATCACTGAGGTCGGCAGTGATCAAAGTCTCTTGGAAGATAGCTGCCTCTGCAAAATTAGTGTACACTGCCTGATCTCTCAGTCAGATAGCAAGTTGTGTTGAAATCCCCCAGCACTAACCATGGCTTATCAAAGGATCCCCCCATCTAGATTATATGCTTCCATAGGAGTTTCCTAAAATTAATGTGTGGGTTTGCGTAAACAAAGGTAATGAGCGTGGAATTGTTGATATAGTAGGTGATAAACTGTCGATGGTAGTTGATGATGTGAACATGGCACTCGTACTCCTTCCAAAAAACCCAAATACCACTTGCAAACCCTTGAGTTTCCACTCTGAAAGAGCGATTGAATCCCATTTTCTTAATGGTGTTTGTTGCTTTGGTACCACTCAACCATGGTTCAACAATGGTGACAATCTTTGGTTTGTAAATGGACATAATTGCTTTTAGATTCAGTCGAGTTTCTTTCTTTCCTACTCCCCGGATATTCCAACATATGATGTCTAGCATCGTTAAACTGAAAGGGTTTGTGCTTCACTGTTCGCAGCTTCCTCTGGCTCCACATTCTCTTTATCTTCCCTATTGATCGCCTCAGATATAGGAATGTCATTGCTTTTAGTACTGGTAGTATTTGCCTACTCGCCTTCAGGTGGTTCAATGGCTGCAACCCTAGGATCATGCCTACGTGGGTTGCGCCTTCTATTCTCAGGACACAGTATGTGTTGTTCTTTCCGCTTTCTCTTCATTTTAGTCCCACTCCCTGTATTCTTCCTCCCACCTACACACGTTGAAGCAAAAGATAGAACTTCATTTATGTTCTGGATGGTTTTTGGTAAAACGGGTGCTTTGTCTCCCTTAGTAGAGGTTTTAGCTTCTAACATCTCCTCTTCCACCTCTCCTTCTTCTAATTTTATGAGCTCTACTACTTCATCGATCTCAGGATTTATTATGATATGGTCTTCCTTGGATTGGCTTTTCATGCTGACTTCTGTTCTCATGGTGTTCATGATGTTCTTCAGAGTTACCCGCTTTCCTTCCTCATTATCGGTAGAACTCGTAGCTTTCTTCTTCTTTTTCCAGACCTTGCTGGTCTTCTTGTTTTGGTCAGATGCATTGTTGGTCCTCGCACCTTCTTCCGTAGTTGTTCATTTTTCTGCTTTGTCCTCCTGCTCCCCTTCTAGGGCCCCAAACCTATTGGCTCCTCTTGGGTCGTTAGTAGTGTCTTGTTTTCTAGATTGGTTTTTGTCCCTTCCTCTTCTTCTTTGCATTTGCCATTCGGTTTGTTGGGCTTGGTAATGATGTCTGTTTGTGTGTTCCTCTTTCTACGCATGATCTTCTTTGTCTTCCTTGTTCGGTTTGTGATGCACCTCGTAGTCTTTGTAAACATGTCCCTCGTCCCCACAGGTTGCACAAACACGTGGGATACCTTCATATTCAATCTCATACTCCACTCTGTTGATGAGAATGAAGGGACTAAGTTCCTTTTTAGTATTCAATTCTATGGCTAAGCGAGAAAACTTGCTCCTCATTCTACTAGCAGTATGGGTGTCGACTTTGATCAGTATCCCGAATGCTAGACCAATATAGTCGAACATGGTTGAGACATAGAGATGCAATGGTAAGTTCAGAATCCTTACCCATGATATGATCATCTCGGGGAACTCCTCTCTTGGCTTGAAGGTAGGGTACCACTCCCAGACCACAATATTCCAGCCGAATATCTTCCAAGGTCCTCCAATTAAGGCTTCTTCAAAATCTTTGCGGCATGAGAGTTGTATAACGAAGTGGCTGAGCTCCATTTCGTACATGTTGAACCTTCCAGAAATCTTCCACATAAGCTTCAGACGGTCCCTTAGGGTCATATACCCTATGTCAGTTCCCAACAACCTGACCACTACAACATATCTCCATGGTTTAGCTAGCCGTTCTTCTGCTTTAGGGTTGACAGAGATGGCCGGTCTTTTGCTAACCTCTCCCAGAGAAACCTCACCTACCGATAGTCCTTATTCAAAGAGCTTTTCTAGGAAGGCATCATTGTTTTCGTTTGATGTAGTCCCTCTAATGACGTCGCTAAAGGATCATGTCGCCTGCCCCTCCTCCCAAGGAATTTTTTCCTTCGATCCAGTAGTTTGTCCCGATTTTGTGTTATATTCCTTTCCGCCTACTTCTACAACCAGAACCCCATCGGTATTGATATGGGCCAATGGTGGTTTGCGGTTCTCTTCATTTCTTTCATCCATTCATCCTCCTACATAGGTAAGTTGTAACCCTATTTTGCTTATAACAAAGCCGTTTGATGGGTGATCTGTCCGACTATTTTTTTTATGTTTTCCTCGCATGGATGTGCATTATCTTCAACGCTTTGACTTCTAGATCCTCCACCATGATCCACTTCATGATCCGATGTTCCGCTACCACCTCGAGTGCCGCCAGAGCCCTTCCGTCCCCTAGGTATTCCCATCTCACCAATATTTGAGATAAAAATTTGGACCATTTCTCGATTTGTGCGTGTCATCCTTGCGCAGGATATGCTTAGTACACTGATGTGATCTAGGTTCCTTAACTTGTGCAATGTATCCAATGCGGTAGTAGTATATTTCTACTACATTATAAATAGATGGACCCACTCCTAATTCACCAGTGAACTTCTTGATTCATACACCTTAGTTTGTTGCACTAGAGGCAATGTTATACTCGACCTCAATTGTAGAATCCACCACCGTCTCTTGCTTGGAACTTTTGTAGCTCACATTTTTACTGTTAAGAAAAAACACAACCTAATTGTGTCTACTTATCATCCTTTTGGTTTGGAAGCTTTCTTCAAAGTAACTCTATACAATTAACTATTCATCACCACCATAAATATGGAATTTATCCTTATTTCATCTTAAGTACTTAAGGATGTTCTTTACAATAGTATAGTCACCTTCGTTGGGATCTGATTAGTACCTACTCATCAAGGTCAAGGCATAAGAGACGTCAAGACGTGTACCTAACATTTCATACATGATGGATTTAATTATATGGGCATATAAAATATTAATCATGGGTGCCATTTCTATAGAAAAGTTGGGACATTTTGCTCTTTAGAGACTTATTCCATGATACATGGGTAAGTTTCTCTCTTAGACTCTACATCTCGAACCTTTTCAATATGTTGTCACTATATGTACTTAAACCAAGAATCCTTCTAGATCTATCTCTATAGATATTGATTACTAGTATATAGGATGCTTCTCCTAAGTCATTTAAGGAGAAGATGTTTCCCAACATACAATATGAGGATTCCAATTATGCTCCTACTAACCTTCTTATAAACACAATGTTCATCTTCATCTTTGATAAAGCCAAGTTATTTTACTGTCTCATCAAATTGAATATTCCATCTTTGATATGTTTTCTTCAATTTGTATATTGACCTAAATATCTAACAGACTATTCAAGCTTCATTTGGAGCAATAAAACCTTCAAGCTGTGTCATATACACATCCTCAGTGAGATTCTAATTAAGGAATGGAAGTTTAACATCCTTTTTCCAAATTTCATAGTCATGATAAGATGCATTTCCAAGCATTATTTTGATGGGCTTAACCATGGCAACAAGTGATAAAGTTTCATCACAGACAACACCTTGAAGTTGTTTAAAATCTTTTGCAACCAATCAACCTTTATAAATTTTTACTTTACCATTCAAGTCCGTCTTCTTCTTGAAGACCCATTTGCACCCTATGGGTTTTACCCCTTTAGGCAGATCAACCAAAGTCCATACCTTTTTTGGTATACATGGAGTCCATCTCAGGTCTCATGACTTCAATCCATTTCTTAAAATCATATCTCTCAATAGGCTCATTGTAGGTTGTTGGTTCACTATCATCAATGAACAATACAACATCCTTTTGAGTCATCGGAACTACATATATATCTAGCTCAATGTGTGTCTCACATGACCTTTGAGGTTCCTATGCTATTGGAGAAACTTGGGATTCCACAACAATTTGTGATTCCTTTTATTCCTTAACGACATCCATAGGTTCAATGTTATCTTGTTGGATTGCAACTTCTTTGACTTCAATTTTACTCCGACATGTTCCTCTCAAAATAAATTTCTTTGAGGATACAACAGTTCTAGCAACAAATATTTTGTTTTTAGATGGATTATAGAAGCAATATCCCTTTGTTTCCTTAGGATATCCAACAAAATGACATTTTTAGATTTGGTTCGAAGATTTTAGAATATCATTTCCTGACATAAGCTTTACATCCTTAAATCTTCATAATATAGCATATTGTGATGTTTCCCAATTCATATCCCATATGGTGTCTTTTAAACTGATTTAGAAGAGGTACACAATTAAGTGTATATGTTGGTTTCTAGAGCATATCTCTAGAAGGAAATTGAAGGAGTAGTAAAATTCATCATTGGTTGTACACAGTTAAACAATATTATATTCTTTCTTTTAGATACACCATTATATAGTGGTGTTCCGCATGGAGTTCATTGTGATATAATACCGCAATCTTTGAGAAGGGCCTCTCCAAATGAAGTTCTTTAATACTTCATTCATGAATTTCTTGAAATTTCCAATGGATTTTGACTTGTGTTTCATTATATAGACATATTCATATCTTATAAGGCCATCAATAAATGTTATGAAGTAGTGTTATCTGCCTCTAGCATTTGTGCTAAAAGGCCAACATATATCAATGTGTATGAATCCTACTATGTTACTTTGCCTTTCACTATTTCCATCAAGGGTTGCTTTTGTCTTCTTGCCTAATAAACAAGTTTGCATGTTCAATTGATTGAAAATTAAATAAGACTAGATATCCATCTTGAATGAGTCTAGAAATGTTCTTCTCATTAATGTGTCCTTGATGACAATTTTGTTGATAAGTTTTACATGAGTGATCAAGCTTAATCTTATTAGTATTTATGTTATAAAAATTTGTCTTAAGATCTAATAAATAAAGACCATAAGACATAGGGGCACTGCCACAAAAAATCTCATCTTTAAAAATAGAACATTAACCATTCATGATATGAAATTCAAAATCATTCTTGAGGAAACATAAAGTAGAAATGATTCTGCTATTAGGTAGTCTGAACTAATAGTTTTCTAGCTCCATTACAATCCCACTAGACATAGATAAATGGTAGGTTCCAATAACACCATAATCAACTTTTGCTTCATTTTCAACGTGCAACTCCACCTCCCCTTTCATCAAGGGTATGTTTATTTTCAAACCCTGCATATTTGAGAACATGTAAGATCCACATTTGATATCTAATACCCATTCTTAAGAATAATATTGCTTCATCTCTAATACATATATACTTGAAGTGGAAATTCCATATCCTACTTCTTAATTCAATTTGTCCATGATAATTGCCTTCTTTACCTACTACTCCTTTTTCTTGAATTGTAGAAGACTTAGACTTTTGGCCAGCCTCAAAACCTTTCTTGGTTTTGCCTTTTCCCTTAGACTTTCTTTATCCTCTTTTGACCATTAACACCGTTTTGAATTTGTCTTTCATTTTCCTCTGAGCGGTTCTCCACATGCCAAATAGATATATCAGTGGTTTAACATAATTTTTCATGTTGTAATTCATGGCAAAGTTTTTATATGAATCCAAATATAATTACAATATCACAATTATGGACAACTCTTGTTGTAATATCCCCCACTTTTCAATATTCCTCAATCAAGGTGGACCGTAGTGTCGAGAGTCATTACCTAATTTTACAAGATCCATATCTAACAAACATAAATAATAAATTGACAAATTTCATTAATTGAACAAAAACTATTTACAAGATGTAGAATGAGGCTCCTTGTACCATCTAAAAAGCTTTAGAAAATGACCTTTACTCGAATACAGTCTAATTTAAAATTATGAACATCATGTTTTTATGCAAAATATGATGTCGTAGATATAATAATATGGGAACCCAAGAGATACATTAGGCTTATTATTGTATGATGAGATAGTAGTTCTATTTTCAAAATGTAATGACTATTTTTCTATTAGGACAATGAAAGAAATGATATTGGGAAATAAATTTCACTTTTATAATAATAAAAAGGGACATGTTTTGATCATAACTATAGAAATATATGTGCTATAGGCACCTCTCTTTGATTGTAATGTCATAAATGATTTATGGACATTCATTGCAAATGTAACTTGGAACCTATAGGGTCACACACATAGGATACACTTGAAATAGGAGTTCAATATTGAATTTGGTTTAATCTTGATTACTAAAGAGTTAGGTATTCAATTTAAACAACATTGGTTAAAAATGACTGACTGGACAAGTGAACTGAATCGGGTTCAAGTGTTGAACTGCTCGTTTCAAATTTGTCAGGTCAATTGAACCAACTTTGGCAATTCTGGATCGTGAACCGATCGTTTTTGGAAGTGAACCTATCAGCTTAGGTCCATGAACTGACTAACTCAGGTTGTAAACCGATTTTTTGGTGGATCAATTTGACCAATTCAAGGATTTATGTTGATGTCATTTTGTGTATTAAATCTGATATTAATTGCCAATCCAATTGCGATTAGGAAACATGATGAAATGACCAATTCAAGGGTTGGACCATTCAGTTTACACACCAAACAATTAGTTCACTTATGAACCAATCATTTTGCCGCTCATAGGTTGAGAAAATTCATGAAATTTTGATCCCTTCCGCTCCCAGTCAGAGTGGGAACCCTAACCCTGACCATCCTATAAATAGAGAGGTACGGGGGGCTTCTAAGACACAACTCAATCATATCTAACATTGTTTGTCTTTTCTGGTTGTGGTAATCAAGAGAACTTGAGAAAGTCCTACCCGTTAAAGGGAGGGAGAGCAACATAGAATAATGGTGGGAGAGAAAGTTGGTGACTAGTACGCTAATGTGATGGGACAACTCCTTCTTCTCCATTCTTTTAGAATGATAAGAGTTCCTGACGGTCTGTATGAATTACTATATAGACAAGGAGGATGTTTTGTGGCGCTAAGAGGACAACGTGAAATTGTTGCCTATGGTGATAAACTTGGAGGGTGGATGCAGACACTGTTTGAGTGCAACTAGAAGAAAGTTGCACAACTGCAATGAGGGAGTAGTCGCTAGACTTTCTCCAAGACCATTATGACCTCATAAAGCATCCTTCTCATTACATAGTTATTGATGTGATCGTTCATCTATTAAAGTGGAATATGACAATGATTTTTTTTTGTTTCTGTTGCCTATCCGATGTAATATTTTTCTACAATGGTACCAGAGCCACTTTAATTTACTATATTTTAGGATAATCAATGTGATCAAATTTTTAGTTTTCATTGTTTATTTATTACATAGGATATGAATACATAAACTGATTAATGTGCATATTCGATTAAACACCACATAAGATCCCTAATAATATATATATATATATATATATATATATATATATATATATATATTATACATACATATATATACATATATACGCAACTAACATGTGTTGTCCTAATTGTTTTTTTTGATGGTGGATGTGTACCATGGTTATGGCCAATAACCCAAATATATGTATGTGGTTGAATGACTTATTTTATTCCTATTATATCTCAGTTTGAATACTGAGCCTCTACCTTCTTTTTCCCAATGTAAAAGTATTATTCTTTTCTACCTTTTCTCCACTCAAATGTAACTCTAGGTTTGTTTTACCATGTAATAAGTTTAATAGAAATAGGATAGTTTTTGTTCTTGATATGACAAGGATGACAATCATCATCAGGTAAGCCGGCCATTTTACATGATGAGCCGACCGGATGGAGGACAAATCAGGGCAGACCGTAGGAGGAGCGAACTGGCCGACTAGTGAACCCAACTGATTGTTTAGAGGTGCCCAGACATCGGCTGGATAGGATGCTAGTCAATCATTTCATATGACCAGCTGACCAGCCAAGAGGCGAGCCGATTGGTTCAAGGGTTGAAGCACACATCTACACCAACAACAAGTTCTTGCAAGAGATGTACACCTAGGTGGTAGTAATTCCTATTCTCTCTAAGGAGTTACATTCTATGGCTATAACCATCGCTAATATTTTATATTGCATGTTACGTTGTGGGATATAGCATGCATATGATACATACTATTTATATGTGGTTATTGGATAATGTATATATATTAACATATAAAATCCCTTGATGAAACATATTAACTCTAAGATGCTTTCCATTAGAAAAACATTACAAACTTGATTTACTAAGCGTAGGAACTCCAAGGGTGGTGTGTCATCTATATCGTGAAAGTGTGATGGTAATAAAGTGGGCCTGCCAAACAGGGTGCATTATTATCGAGTTAGCTTTTGGGTCAGGCTTAACTGGGTGTCCTTAATGGGACTAAGTGCCTAGAGGAATGTAAATGACTATGGCAAGGAGTTTAGTGTGACATCTATCTAAGAATTACATAATATGCAATTGGTAAATATTGTATACCTTAATAATTGATCATGGATGCTAGCGTTAATCAGGTAATAATTGAATTATTTTGGATCTTGGCTCATTAGAAGTTTGTGAACTGCAATCTTCCGAGTTGATAAATGAGGATTATCAATTTGAACAAAATAATGAGAGCGATAGTTAATTAAAGGCCTAATAAACATCGTCAAATTTATACAAATATAATCAAATCAAAAAGGGTTTTTGACAAAATTGCAAATTTCTCTTGTAGAATTAAGTGGCAAAACACAACAACACATTTTCTCTACGATCAATCTTTGAGAAGGACAAGTTGAATGGGAATAACTTCCATGACTAGTTCCGAATGTTGAAAATTGTTCTCACACAGGAGCAAAATCTCTATGTCTCAGAGACACCAGATCCAGAAGAACCTCTTCCCAATGCATCTAAGGTAGACATGGATGCTTACAAGAAGCATATTGAATATCTCATCGATGTCAAGTGCCTAAATTGTGCTCCATGAACTATGAGTTGCAAAGACAACATGAGAACATGGATGTTATTGAGATGGTCAAACATCTTAAGAACATGTTCCCAGATCAGGAAAGATAGGAGAGACTTGATGTCTCTAAGGTGATGTCCAAATGTAACATGACAGAAGGAAATCGAGTAGGTCATCATGTAGTCAAGCGCATTGGGAATGTGGAGAGCCTTTCTAGGATGGGATTCCCCTTGGGTCAAGAGTTGTCCATTGATGTGATTATGTAGTCTCTACCAAAGTCATACAGTCATGAACTAAAACACAAATGACTTTGACAAGTCATTGACATAGTTACTTGGCATGTTGAGGATAGCTGAGGCACAAATGAAGAAAGACAATCCCAAGTCTGTGATGATGATCAACAAGACAAAAGGAAAGTATTCAGATAAAGGAAAAACTAAGAAGAGTTCTAAAGCTGGCCAGAAGCCCACATCTTCTATGCTTAAGGCAAAGGGAGAAGTAAATAAGGGAGGCAATTGTCACCACTGTCACCAAGCTGGACATTGGAAAAGAATTGCCCTCTCTATATGGAGGAATAGAAGAAAAAGGAGGGGATAGAAACCTCTACTTTAGGTATAAATGTTATAAGATAAATATGATAACTTCTTCATCTTGGGTATGTGATACCGGAATTAGATATGACATACGTTGATGTGTAGGATCTAATAAGAAGTAAAGCCTTTATGAAAGGTCAAGGATGAACTTAGCGGAGCAAGAGTTGTTGTAATTTTAGTCTATATTTAGAATTTCTCTTAGCCGAATGGCTATGTAATAGACTTATTTCCAATAATAGAAACATTTTACATTATGCATTTTTTATGGACAAGGATGAATATAAATAAAGGGTTCTTAATGCTTCTATTCCAAAGCTGTTATCTTAAAGAGAAATGCCCCAAATGTCTTGTGATCTTTATATGAAAGACTAAAAAAATATAAATATTATAATGTAAATACCAAAAAGATTAAAACCTAATAAATTAAAAAAAATCAATAGCATAGTCATCTAGAGTACATATATGAGAAATGCATTTCTAGAGCATGTTGATGTTTATCTAGACTCTTTTGGTTATTGAACCAAAAAGAGTCATGTAAATATTATATATGAGCAACATGACAAACCACCTCTCACTAGGCGTAGTTGGAGAACAAGCATTCTATTAGGATTTATACATAATGATGTGTATAGACCTGTATAATAAATGCTAGAGATAATTATTTATACTTGATTATATTTACTGATGATATGGTGATGTTTATTTTGTAAAATACAAAGATATTGAAGTGCTCAAGAAGATTATATACATGAAGTACACAAATTCCTTAAAATATGAAGATATTTTGTTATGATCAAAGTTGAAATATTTTACAAGAATAGTTTGAGGTCCTTCTCAAGAGACTATGATAGTGTATCACAATCAACTCCACCTGAAACATGATGATGTATCAGTAAGAAGGAATCACATCATGATGAGTCATGATAAATTATCATTTAATCCAATCTTCTAATTTCTACAAAAGGTATATGGTTAGCACTAATACAATGTACCATTCTAAATGGAATAATAGACAACACATGAGATATGGTATGGGAGTCTCTTGATATGTCTAAAGGATTGAAACTTATATAAGAAAATAGTTTCTTGGAAACATTTAATCACATAAATGTTAATATGTTGAATACTACTTATCTCAATCCAATAACAAAATATTTGTTGGTAGGATAGTTGAATTCCAAAGGAATCAATGGGAGTATAGTAGAACTTGAAAAGTTTGAGATGAACAAAGAAATCATTTAACCAGAGGAGGTAAAATGGGAATTTGGAGAATCACAAATTGTTGTGGAATCTCAAGTTCTATCTGTAACACAAAACTCATTGTTTTAGTAGAACACATCTGAGGTTAAAAAATTATGAATCATATAACTCAACTAAGTTAGTTGGTCATAAGATGATAATCCAACAATCAACTAAGAACTATTGAGTGACCAGAGTCTGAGAAATGCCTTGAGGCCATTATACCGAGAATGGAATCCATGAACACCAATAAGGAATAACCTTGATGATACCACCGAGAGGGGTAAAACCTGTAAGGTGCAGTTTGGTTTTCAAAAGGAAAACTAGCATGGATGACATAAAAGGAAAAATTGGTTGCAAAGGTTTTCAAACAGTTCAAGGTGTTGAATATGATGAAATCCATTCACCAATTAACATGCTTATTGTTGCATCTTGTCAAGACTGTGTGATTTGGCATATGGGAGATGAAACCAAATTCTTGAAAATGAATAATTAAGAGGATGTGTATGTGACACAACCTGAAGGTTTTATAACTCCATTAATGCAAATAAAGTCTATAAGATAAAATGTTCAGTCTAGAGGTTGAAATAAGAATCTCAAAACTAGAATCCTTGATTTGATAGGATAGTCAATGAGTTTGACTTGAGTCCAGATAAAAGATGAAATCTATTATTATAAAAGGTTTAGTGGGAGCATAGGAATGTTCCACATATTGATGAGGAATACATCTCAATACAAAGCATTGAAACCTGACATGGAAATCACCTTGAGTATGAAGGATTAGGTGAAATATCCTTTGTGATAGGAATTGAGAGCTATAGAGGTAGTTTTGGAAAGTTTCTAAACCTAAATACAAGCACATATATTGGCAAGATGTCGAAAGGGTTCAACAAGAAGGATTCAGTGAAAGAGATTCTATCCATGTAGATGGGATAAATCTTTCATAAACCATGTGTTCTAATTCTTATGAAGAATGGAAGAGATGACATATGCATTCACATTTTGGATCTAACATGCAGTATAATGTACTCATATGATTAACTTGTATGTATAGGACATGACAAGATGATTTTAGTCAGATTCCAATGAGGGTCATTGGAATATCCAATAGTACTTGAGAAGCACTAAAGTATTACTTTATGCATTATAGTAATAAGGAAGAGTTGGGTGTAAAGAATTATATTGATGCAAGCTTACAAAATGATATAGAATGATCACAATATAAAAGTTTAATCTTAAGAGATGAGTTGTGAGTTGGAAAGGGTTCTGATATATAGATCATTATTTTAATTCTTCAATAGAAGTCGTACGTCCTATGGTCATGAACGTAGGAATGAGTAGCGTATGGGTCTAGAAGTTCATACAGATGAACTTGAGAGATGTTCCAACCATTGATGACACATTAGAAATAATATGGCAACAATGGAGATACTAGTTGTGCAAGGAATATCAGATAGCATTCTATGATAATTCCATCTTATACAAATGGCGTAAAATGAAGAGATGTGAAACATGCAATATACCGAATAAAGGCAAGGTGTTTCTAACCCGCTAGATTAGCACTTGCACAGTATAAACATGATGGACATGTTTAGATCACTTAGAATGAGATTCATGGATGATTAGAATTAAGTGCAACTGGGAGTCTGTTGGTATGTATGCCCAGATAGACAATCATTTGATGATTGTGATGGCATATTATGAATAATGATTTGATTACTAATAAAGGCAAGCTTCCAATTTATTTTGTTTCACTCAGTTATGAGATAATGAGGAAACATAATGAATATCTAAATAATGACATTAGTCAGTGACGTATGTCTTTAGGTGAGTGATCTAAACAATGATATCATGCAAATGTTAAGAGTACATACATTCTTGTTATGTCCATAATCATATGTTATTGTGGATGGTAGATAGACAAAAATAATGCATAAGACTAGAGTATGGGTTGGTTGATGACAAAATCTTATCAGTCATGATATGTAATATCGAACCAAGAACATAGATACTTGTCAGACAACAATGTATTGGAGAGACCCACCTTGAGAATGACACATGGGAACCATAATTGGTGGTCATAATATCATAGTGAAGGTGGTGATTGTGGTTCTTAGACCTCAAATCACTACACTCATCACTTTTCGTTCAGTGTATTTTGACATCATCCACTATAATCCTGAATAATGGTTTCCATAAAGGTGATTATTGGATACACAATGACACATGGGGATGATTGTGAGTGATGTAGATGTGATTTGTCTCTTGTATAGGAGTTTGATAGCTTAGACACTTGATAAACGAGATTGAGAAAAGCATGCACATGCACATGTGATTCAATATATGATGTTGAGGTCACATTTATCTTTGACAGTCTTCTCTAGTTTAAGGAACATGGATTGAACATTGAAAGGATGATGTTTCCATACCTCGAGTTCAATCCAGATATCATAGAAAAAGGAATTATACAATCACTATAAAACCTATCAAAGATTTTAGGTAGAAGTTGTTATCCGGATTTCCAATTACTTGGGTAGAAAAGATGTATGACGACGCACCTCTCTTTGCTTATGATGTCAAAAATGAATTATGGACATTCACTTCCCATGTAACTTGGAACCTATAGGGTCACACACATAGGATACAATTGGAATAGAAGTTCATTCATGAATTTGGTTTAAACTTGATTATAAAGAGTGAGGTATTCAATTAAAAAAACATTGGTTGAAAATGATTGACCAAACAAATGAACCGACCAGTTCAAGTGTTGAACTGATGATTTCAACATATTAGGTCAATTGAACCGACTTTGGCAATTTTGGATAATGAACTAATCGGTTTTGGAAGGAACTGTTCAGCTTAGGTCCATGACCAGCTTAGGTTGTGAATTGAGTGGTTGGTGGATTAATTTTTTTTGATGTCATGTCATGCATTAAATCATATATTAATTTTCAATACAATTATGATTGGGAAACATCATGAAACAACCAATTCAAGGGTTAAACCAATTAGTTCACATGCCAACTAATCATTTTGTCACTCAAAGGTTGACAAAATTCATGAAATTATGATCCCTTATGGTCCCACTCAAAGTGGAAACCTTGAACTTGACCCTAGAGGGGTACTGAGGGCTTCTCAGACACAACTCAATTGCTTCTAACAATTGTTTATCTTCTCTAGTAGTGGTGACCGAGAGAACCCAAGAAAGTTCTACCGACTAAAGGGAGGGATAGCAAGGGAGAACAATTGTGGGAGAGAAAGTCAGTAACTAGTATGCCAACATGTGGGGACAACTCCTTGTCCATTCTACTAGAAAGATAAGAGTTCTTGGTTGTCCATGTGGACTACTATAGAGGAGAGGATGTTGTTGTCTACCGCTAAGAGGATGTTGATGTAGACGTTGTTTGAGTGCAACTAGAAGAAAGTGGTACAATTGCTATGAGGGACTAGTCACTATAATTTCTCTAGGACTAGGTATGACCTTGTAAACCATCCTTCCCATTACATAGTTATTTACACGATTGCTTAGTAAAGAGGAATATGTCAGACAAATTTTTTTATTTCTGTTTCCTTTTTGATAACATATTTCCCTACATTTCAACCTTTGCTCTCAAGGCTAAGTGATGGACCCACTAACATAAAGAATCTTAGGACAAAGTCGATGGTTGAGGTCTGTGGCGGTGGTATTCACCTTGGGACACACTATAGCTTTTCGTCGAGGGAACCAGACGACATACATGTTCCATCTTGTGCACATGTCATGTGATGAATAGGGAAGGAGCCCTTCACCTATGTTGGTCTTGGACCATCCAAATCTAGGAAGGGACTGTGAGGATCGACTCTATGTGAGAGCAATATAAAGACATAACATCGTCTAGATTGTTAGAATAAAATCAATGGTTCACGTCTCTCTAGAGTAGGCAAGTTTCCAAAATTCATAACTTTGTGTTCAATGTCCAATAAGGGAATGTAATATGTCCATGGAAAATATCCTTTAATGTAGAACAATGTAGAAATATGTTTAAAAGATTATTTTAACATTTACAATTTTATATGTTTTATTTATCAAGACTTATACGATTTTGATGTTTTGTGTATAAAAATTAGCAAATGAATTAAAAAATCTATGAATATTTTGTCGAAGATTTATTTTGATATCTACCACACCAGTCAAAGACCAATTTTTTTCTAATTTGATATATTACCTAAATTTTTATGTAAACCCTAAAAAGGGAACTATGGGTATTTCACCCATTATTTGGTAGCTAAACAATTTGATATTTTTATGGAAACCTTATTACATGGTATACTAATTGTTCTTGAAGTTTTGGTGAGGTTTCATGCTTTTGTTGAATTATTATTTGGTAGTTTGACCTAATAGGATATTACATAATGTGTTTTATATTTTGATGAGATATTATATTACATATATGCTTAATCGCTATGGAATATGGTTTTGGGATGTTTTTCTCTAATATAAACCAAATCATAAGTAACTAGAGACATGATTATATGTAAAAGTTTCTCTTAATCGTATATCAATATGTTCACATATAATACATTATGCGGTTGTTATGGATTATCCAAGTACAAGGGTTATAATGATTATATAATGTGAGTTTTGGATATACATTCAACACTAAGATTTCTACCTTAGTTTTGAATCGGACTTATTTCCAGTCTAAATAAGAACTCTGGTTTGGTCCATGGATCTAGGATTAGGGTTTAAGGTCATATTAAGATAGATTTAGATGTATGGATTATATGTTTATGTGGTTTAGGAGTCGACCACGAGTAAGAAGTCCTAACCTAAAGATGAGCTTTTCTCCAAGTAAGAGGGTCATGATACGGTGCATAATTATTTCTGGTTGTTTGAATATTGTATAAAATATAAAATTAAGATTTAAATTTCAATGTTCTATATCATGTTCATTCTATCAACTACTTGATGATTTCTATATATTATGTTTTATTTTAACCCTGAACACTAAGATTAGAGATTATGATTAATGATTAATGAATTTAAGGTTCAAGATCAAGAGGGAGAAATTCCATCATGTTAAGTATTCAAGTTCAAGATTACGCTACTATTCATATAAAAAATCATGTTATAAGAATTTTATTAAGTCTTATATGCTCTCCAAATCATGGACCTTAAGGGTCAGTATGGAATTTTATAGCCAATCATGGGCTTTCATGACAATTATGGGCTTTCCTATCAATTATGGCCTTTCCCAGATTTTTGTGCTCTCAAGTGGGCCAATCATAGAGTGATGCATATTTTACTTATTCAATCCTTATTCATGTCAAGAATTCACTTTAGAATTCTTAAGTTAATATTTTAGTCATCTTTTTCTTCATATCAACTATAATTATTTTGTTTATGCTATAAAGGGCAAGTAATTTTTACTGATGTGATTGTTTTTCCCTTTGCATGGATGGGGACGTGATGTCCCTAGGTATGGAGAAAATAAGGACTAAAGATGAGCAAACCAAGGATTAGAAGGCCTTCATGTTCATCCTGGTGGGGTTTCATCTAGAGGATCCTAGTAATTAGAAATGTTTCCTTTGATATTTTAGTTATTCCATGTTTAGATGTTAGATCTTAGGCTTGATGAATAGTCAATTATATCATACATGCTGAACAATTTATTAATCTTTTTAGGACAATATATGTTTATTGACTTATTTATTTGCAATGCGTATCATAATGTGACATCACAAATCAATGTTAAATGCTTCCACTCAGTTATTGTATGTGTTCAAAAGTCAGGTGTTACATTAATGGTATCATATAAAATAAGTAATTAGGCATCAAGAAAAAATCAAATCATATGTTCTAGACTGACATGTAGAAGAAGTAAGTGAAATAACTTGAGATCAAAGTAGAGGTTTGGTCTGAACATTAGATAAGGATTAGGGTGTTTCTAGATAGTTTGAACTTTTATACTAACTCTAGAATTGTATCTAGTATGGTGTCTCTTTTTCCCACATGTTTGTGGTATAGGACACAAGATTATGGGGCTTTGTAGAGAGGATGTTGCATGCATTATCATGCTTATCGCACCCTTACAAGTGCATGTTGTATGGGACATATACAAATGGTATATAATTCAACATAAATTGTGAGCCGGATTCAACGTGGAACCAAACCTTAATTTTAGCTCCCTTAGGAGAGAGGTAAGCTAGATTCCTTTCCATGTTAGATGATTATTATGTGAGTTAGGTATAAAGATTCATGGATAGTATATACATAATGTGGTTAGACATGATGGTAGACATGAGAAGGTCATACCTTGAATATATTACCAACCTTTATGACAATTCTTGGAAGTTCATCCACATTGAATATGTGAATTCCTAAGGTGGTTATCCTAGTAGAATTATGAGGATGAAATTCCTTTAAGGTGGGTACAATTGTAACATCCCAAAAGTTTTAGAAAAATCTGTTGATTCAAATACAATCTAATTCAAAATTATTGACATCAAGTTCTTTTATGCAAAATTGCCATATAATGGCATAGATATAATTAATACTGGAAACAAAGAGATATCTTGGGCTTGTTCTTGTATGATAAGTTTGTGGCTTGATTTTTAGAATATCAAGAGTATTTTTGCTATTAGGACAAGGAAATAAATGATATTGTGAAATATTGTTAAGTATTCATAATTATTAAAAGAGATTTTTTTCATTAGTGGAGAATACAAGTGTTGTAGTTTTTAAACTTGTAATTTTACTTATATGGATGGACTAGAATTTTGGAAATTCATTGAGAATATAATGAACATATTAGTAATAGTTTTCATGAAAATGGTGTTGATAATGCTTTTCAAGTTTAGATAATTGTCATTACTTTTTGGATAAACATTTTGGCCTAATTTGATATCATACATGAAGTATATAGATATATGATGCAATGAGAAGCTTATTGTGTACTTTGGGATCACTTTTACGAGTATGAATAATTTTTCAAAGGATGTAAGGCATGTTAATGATAAGGTATAGAAAAAAAAGGGGCAAGATTCCCAGTCACGCGAACTATAGAGTCATCACTTAGGTAGAATAGAGCCTATATAGAGTTTCATGAATGGAGGGACTTTTCTTGAGATCCAGAGGGTATGAGGCTATAAAAGACTCAATTTCAATACAAGGGGTGAGACAATGGCATATCTAGGGTTTTGTTCGATGGAGAGAGAAGACATATAGAAGTAATGGAGGAAGAATAGTGGTGGCTGTGAAAAGGGAGCATTCCATATTGGGGTTTTCCAAAATGATGGAGTCACTGACAAAAATAGTAGAGCTCCTTGGTGGTGGTATTCTCCATGGGATGTGTCATAGCTTGCAGGCGAGGCAACCAAAATGAAGGATGTGCTATGTCTCACACATAGATCATGTAGCAAATAGGGAAGGAGCCCCCAGCTACGCGTGTCTTGGACCATCTGGATCTAGGAAGGGATCTGTGAGGACTAAAACTTTGTGCTAGCAAGATAAAGGCACAACCTCTTTAGGATTATTAAATTAAAAGTTAATGGCTCACATTGAGTAGGTAAGTTTCCAAATATCAATGAATCTATGCTTAAATGTTCAATTAGGGAAAGTAATATGTCCATGGAAAGTCTTTTTCATGTAAAAATATGTTCACAAGATGAATTTAACATTTACAAATTTATATGTTTTGTTAATCAATACTTATATATTATAATGTTTTGTGTATTAAAAAAAGAAATGACTTTATAAATTAATGAAGATTTTATGGTAGATGTATATTGATATCTAACACACAATTCTAAAGCCTAACTATTTTGTAATATTATATGTTACCTATGTTTTGATGTAAACCCTAATAAGAGAATTATGGGTATTTCACCCATTATTTGATAAGTAAAAATTTTGATAATTTTATGCAAAACCTATTACATAGCATACTAACTATTCTTGAAGTTTGATGAAGTAACAAGAGTTTTTATATTATTATTTGGTTTTTTGACTTAGTAGGATATTACATAATGTGTTTTATGTATATTTTAATGAGATATTACATTAATTATTTGATTAATCACTATGAAATATGGTTTTGGGATATTTATCTCTAAAATCAACCAAATCATAAGTGACATGATTATATTTAAAAGTTTCTCTTGATTTTGTATCAATATGTTCATATATAGTACATTATGTGATTATTATGGCTTACCCAAGTATGAGGGTAGTGATCAAATAATGTGAGTTTTGGATATACATATAAGTTTTAGGTTTCTACCATGATTTTGAATCAGATTTATGATCGATCTAAATGAGAACTCTAATTTTGTTTATGGACCTAGGATTAGGGTTTATGGTCATCTTTAGATTGATTTGGATGTATGCATTATATTTTTAGGTGGTTTAGGAGTTGACCATGAATATGAAGTCTAACATAAAGATGTGCTTTGCTCTAGGTAAACGGTCCATGCGGCTGTGCATAATTATTTATGGTTGTTTGAATGTTATGTATAAAGTAGAATTATTATTTTAGGTTCAATTTTTTAAATTATGCTCATTATATCAATTGCTTGATGATTGCTATATCTTATGTCTTACAATTACCATGATCACAAAGACTAAATATTATTATTAATGAACATGACTTTAAGGTTCAAGTTCAAAAGTGAGAAATCATGTTAAGGATTCAACTTCAAGATTATCCTAATATTCTTATTAGAAATAATGTAATAAGAATTTCATTAAGTTTTATATGCTCTCAAAATCATGGATCAAAAGGGGTCTTTATGGGATTCTAAATCCAATCATGTGTTTTCATGCCAATAATGGGATTTCCTATTAACTATGGGCATTCCTAACAATCATGGGCTTTCCTAGCATTATGTTCTGTTAAGTGGGAAAATCATTGAGAGATGCATATTTTACTTATTCAATTGGTATTTATGTCAAGATTTTATTTCAAGAATGCTTAAGTTAATATTCAAGTCATATTATCTTGTTGTTAAGTATAATTTCTTTGGTTATGATATAAACTACCAATATTGTTGTTGATGTGACTATTTTTTCCTTTGCATGGATGTGGGTGCCATCCCCCATGTATTGGATCAAATATGGACTAAACAAAAGAAAATCAAAGATTAGAAGACCTTAAAGTGCAACCTATTTTGCTACCATATACCTTAGATGATCCTAATATTGAGAAACGTCTCCTTTTATGTTTTGGTTATTCCATGTTTAGATGTTAGATCTTAGCTTTGATGAAAAAGCCAGTTGTAGTTTTCATACTTAATGAACAATGCATGAATCTTGTTAAGACAATTTATGATGATTTTTTTTCAATGAGTATCATGATGTGACATCCTCCTTTGAAGTTAAATGCTTCCTCTCAATTATTGTAATTATTCAAATGTGGTTTGTTACACTCCCCTAAGGAGTTACATGAATCTCTCAAAGAAAACTAAATTATACACAAGAAGAAATACTAAAATTATATAGATAATCCTCATTAATTCAAACTTAATATCTTTAATTGATTTTATATAAATCACCATGTCTTCATGACTTTACATGTGGAAGTTACCTAAAATTCTTCCAAACAATTACATGGATCATTATATCTCAATATTGTGTATGTGGTGTAACCTAAATATGTGCATGTATAATAATAACATATAATGATAACAACCAAATTATTTTCACATATGAATTTGTGTTTTCATTAAATATTCTAACCCATTCTTGGCTTTCTATATCAGGTGTAACCATTGTCCATCCTTGGACTTATTGTTAGGAAATATGGGCACTGAGTATAGCAATGGAAAAAAAACTTTTATCTATATGTATTCCCATAACAGCACGATCGCATCAACTACTATGAAATAGGAAGGATGGTTTTAGTGAGTTATACCTGGTCCTGGAGAAAGTCCAGTGAAAAAACTCCCTTCTTTGAAACTATTGATAAGTTTCTCTTGGATGGTGGTTGTACAACTCCTGATGTTCACCATGAACAACAAACATAACTTCTGTAATGCTCCTATGGTCGGGCCACAGACTACATGTTGTAGTTATGCTCCTAGCAGCAACCAACAAACTCCTACCTTTAGAGTAGTCCACACAGACCAATTCAAACTCCTTTGATTCACTAGGAATGGATAGGAAGGAGTTGTCCTCACCATTGGTGTACTAGTCACCAACCTGATCTCCCACAACGACAACTATCAGTTGTTCTCTCCCTTTGGCTATCCCTACTTTTCAGGTAGGACTTTCCCGGGCACTCTTGGTTACCACAACCAGAGAGGACAATAGTTTTCAGAGGAACTG
Source organism: Alisma plantago-aquatica (assembly GCA_963693085.1). NCBI lineage: Eukaryota > Viridiplantae > Streptophyta > Magnoliopsida > Alismatales > Alismataceae > Alisma > Alisma plantago-aquatica. The sequence continues at coordinate 938,678,359 of OY856414.1, read as the reverse complement.
ATTCTTAGTTGTCTATGTTGTACTCTGAGAATCCCCCAGTACCCCTCTATTTATAGTAGAGGCTAAGATCAGGGTTCACAGTTGTTATTCGATACATAATTAATATGCAGGACTGGAAAGTATCTGAAGATCTTGAACTTTCACAACTTATGATAGTCAAAACGGCCATTTCTCACACCCAAACAGTTGTCTGGTGTGCGACCATATGGTAGTTCATAATTTGAAACGAACTTGGCTATTTCGAATACAATTAATATCTCATATTAATTTCCTTGTTCCTCAAGTAAAGAACAATTGAAACTATTTAGGAAACATCCCAAACATTCATTCAACCCAACCGGGCCGACGGGTCCGTCTCCCCAGGTGAGACACCCATCTCACTCACCCATATGGCCGTCTGGTGATTTGAGATAAGCCGATCGATTCAATCACATTAAACTAATCGGTTTAAGGGCATAACTAAGCCAATTCAAACTCTGGTCAACCTAACCCCCAAACGCCCCTCTCAACTACTTGAGACACCCTTCTAGTTTCCCAAACAGCCATCTCACTCAATGAGATGGTCATTTGGCAAACCTAGTTAGCCAATCGAGTGATCAATTGTGTGAATTAATACCTAAACATGTTAGTAATCAATTCAATTGTCATTCAAGACCAAACTCCTCTTCTAGATGAGTTCCTATGAGTGTTCCCCTATAGGTCCCATATTAAATTGGTAGTGAATCTCCATAACTAGATTATGAGATCACAAGCAAAGAGTGGTGCCTAGTCACACATTAGTGCTACCAAAGTGAAATGGAAAGTTGGAGAACAACTTCAACCTACAATCTGTGTAAGGTGTTGTAGTGATTGTATAATTCCTTTGAATCTGATATCTAGGATGAACTCTAGGCATGGAAGGTCAACCTCAAAATGTTCAATCCATGTTTCTTGAACCAAGAGCAGATTGTCTAAGATAAATAACCTCAATATCATATATTGATTCACATGTGCATGCACATGCGTTTCTCAGTCTCTCTCATCAAGTGGCCAGGATATCATCCTCCAATAGGAGGGACAAATCCCATATATATCACTAATAGTCTATCCCCATGTGTCAAAGTCACCCAATCATCATTGTTATAACAACCCATGTTTCAGGATTGTCTTTGATCATGTCAATGCATATCCAACGACATGTGACGAGTGTATTGATTTTAGGTCTAAGAATCACAATCACCACCTTCACTATGAGAGATGATTGTGACCATAAAACCATGTGTCACTCTCAAGGTGGGTCTGTTTAATACATTGTTCCCTAACATGTATCTGTGTGCTTGGTTTGATATTGCCATATCATGACTAATGTGATTTAGTCATCAACCAACTCACACTCTGATCTTATGTGTTATTGTTGTCTATCAACCATCCACAATCACAATTGATCAAGGACATAATTAGAATATGTATATGTACTCTTAACATCCATACGATCTCATCCACAAGGTTAGTAACTTGACAACATATGTCATTTATTAATACAATTATCTAGACATTCACTATGCATCCTCATTATGTCATAACTGAGTGAAACAAATGAATTGGAAGCTTTCCCTTATATATGTCACTGTTATTAGTCAAACCCTTTTAGGTAATTTATGCAATGTCAATCATCATATGATTGTCTCTATAGGCATACCTTACCAACACTTATGTGTATTAACTCCTTGATACATGTAATCTAGGGTTTATAATATTCAGGTATAATTATGTGATACTCGTATTGGAATTATAGTTTACCAGAAAGTAAATAAACATACAAAAATTTATTTCATCAAATCATTACTTCAGAAATCATCTAGAAAAGAATGGACAATCGATAATGTGGGTACTCATGAGTAACCATGTTCCTCAATGAAGTACTTTAGCATGTATCCAGACATCTAAGCTGTCAACATAATCAATCATCCTTATCTACATTTATTTGTACTAACAATGTGTCACCATATACTTTATAAGTATGGTTGAGTATCAGGTTTGGGTTTCCTTGGTTTAGGGTCAACACCTAGGGTTAGGTTTCAAAGCCCTAATTGCTTTGTGCATGGAACTAATGACTTATACAATCCCAATTGATTCTATTTACTAGACAAAGGGTTTAAATGATCACTGTAACACTGGCCTGAATATTAGGCTAAAGCTATTCTCCAACTTCTTCAATTACTTGGTTAGAAATGAAAAATTTATATATATTAATCATTGTCTATGATGTCATAATTTGATTATAGACATAAGTAAGAGCATGATTTGGAGTCTATAGAGTCACACACATAGATTTATAGAGAAGAGGAGTATAATCATGGAACCATAGTCAATTATTTGCTAAAAGGTTTAGGTAAGATTGAATGATGTTGAACTCAAGTCTAGGAGAACATCCACATGATATAAATATTATTTATGCTTATCTAAATCATTCGAACCTCCCGTTGCACACATTATTTACCACCCTTGCAGTTATCCGAGATCTGGCATGCTCTGAGGGAGGGGGAGACTAATGTCTCTTCTAACTCAAAAAATTCTAATTAGCAAGGAAAGGAAGATAGGTAAGAAAAGAGCAATTTAGACTAAGGCAAGCAAACAAATATCTAACACTAACACTCAACTAGCAAATCAATCCTAATTAGCATCCTAGAGGGAGAGAAATTAACAAAACTATGTAAGAGAGAACACTAAACTAGAAAATTAGAAACTAGGGCAAACAAATACCTAAACTTAAAAGAGACTAGAAAGAACAAACACAACTAACTACAAGAGTGCATTAACTGTTGTAGGCAAGTTAAACCAACATGAACAAGGCAATGAATTAATTAAGCAAGTAAATACTATCTAAGCATGAAGGCAATTAGGGTTTTATAAATTAGTGCGAAGTGTATACCATTTAGGGTATGTGAATAAACCTAGGTTGGATGCAAACCATACTCATTCATTTTAGATTGTTCAACAAAACAACAAGATAGATACTAGAGAATTACCCTGAATTACTAATTTTCCATGGATGGAATAGGGTGCATGAAGGACAACTACACCCTAGAACACCCTATCCAACCTTGAGAGGCACATCTAGAATAGGGCTTAGGTGAAATTGTACTAGGATATAGTCAAGTCTAGGTTTCTAGGGTACAAGCTCTTAGGGAAATTGGGGGACAAGGATAGTAATGGAGGGTGAAAATTTGGGTATTTCACCTCACATAACCTACCATCTAGCCTTTTGGTATCTCCAAGCCAATTTCTCTATGTGCCTCCAAAATAGCTACTTAGATATCAAACCTAGTAGTTGGATAAGGGATATATGTGTGGGGATATGGGGTCCTAGTTAGGGATCCACTAGATCTAGGAGAAAATCCTAAAATAGCCTCACATATGCCATTATCTCCTAGACATAGATGGTGTCTAGCACAAATCACAAGATAAATCATGGGATATAATAAGAAACTATATGAAAATCAATATAAAACGATATTATATAATTTACAAGTTATATTTCCCCAACATGGAATCAAAGTCACATTTTGACCCTAAGTATCCCACCTAAAGGGGTTTAGCTACTCATAAAACAAAAAGGAAAAAAGAAGAAGAAGTAGAGAGATGGATAGGCATGGAATGTTGTAGAATCTCTCTATTTTTCACCTCTAGTAGAATGATCATGTCTTCATACCCCCTTTGGGGTTGGATGGCATGCAATGGTGGATGGAAGTAACCAAAACACTAAAATATTAGGGTTTTGAGGTTGGGGATGGTGTGAATGGAGTGGGAGTAGATGGGAGCTCAATGAAAATTTTAGGGAGGCCAGAGAGGTAGCTAACCTCCTTATACAACCACCACCCATGTATCTATAGGTAGTAGGGAAGATATAGGTTAAGTGTGAGAAATATGGGAAAAACAATGCATAAAACATTAGGGTTTTGCTGGTAACACGAGCATATTTGGGAACAAGCTTATGGTTGGTAGAGGGTGCCAAGGTTGTGCTAGGAGGGAATGGGTGTGCTGGTGGAGGTGAGTTCTACAATGAAAAATTGGGGTTTGGAGGCCTAGTATCACAACCATGTTGGGAAACACAACCGTGGTGGGATCTAGGTAGCACGTCTGTGTTGGGTGACTTGGACGATGGTCATTTCTGCTGCCACTGGCATCTTGAATTGTAGGCAACAATTGTTCAGGGGGCTCATTGGCATGGTCATGCTGGTTAGCATGGTGCACTACTGAACTTGACTTGATTTCTTCATTGGCAACAAAGTCATTCCGTGTCACGACATCCATGTTGGTGGATTTTTCTTGCACTTGAGCTTTTAAACATCACGATTCATGGACTCTTTTGCTTTCTCTTGAATCTTGGTCATTAGGGGTAGTTTGGGATTCTCTTAGGCCCTCCTTATACTCCTTCAAGGGTGAAGGAACTCTTATAACATCCTCATTCTCTCTCTTCCATCCAAGGCATGGTCCAAGTACCTAAAAATCATGCAAAGAATGTCCATAATTGCATTTGATAGTAAACCATTTATTAGGGAATATAACATGCATTCTACCAAGATTAGATGTGATTAAAGTACAATTTGACACAAGATGAAGCCCTAAAATAGGGCTGCATTAGTTGCATACTCTATTGTGTTGGCCTTTAGTTTGGACTTAACTTGCTTTTCATAATTAGATTAATCACATAGAGGCATATCAATGACCATGAAAAATAATTGTGCATCCATCCATCAAGAGTTTCAATCGATTCAACGGGAAGCCGTTGCCTACATAAATAGTCTTGTTGTGGGTGATCAGACAATGCTTACTCGTGACTTGACAATATGCGGGTCTTGTCTCAGTATCAGATTGTATGATGTAACCTTCCAAGTTAACAGTGAGGGATATTGATTTAAAATAAAACAATGGGAACAATATATAGTCAAAGACCAAATAAATATTGACAATTCTTAAAATCAAATATTAACTCCTACAAATACTTATTGTGGATCAAATTTCAACCAACAACAATAAATTTTCATTGTGATCGGTCCTTAAGAAGGAAAATCACAACAAAAATAATTTCCCTGATTGGTTTACGACAGTGAGAATTATACAAACAAACAAGCATAAGCTCTGTGTCTAGGATACAATAGTATCACTGAACCAACTCCGAATGTACTTACGGTAGAAAGGGAGGCTTTTCCTAAGCTTTCTAATGATGTCGTGGACATCAAGTGCCTTGTGCTATGCTCCAAGAATCATGAGCTTCAAAACAACATGAGAACAAGGGAGTTATTGAGATGATAACACTCTTAAGAACATGTACTAAGCACAAGCAAGGTGAGAATGATAGGATTTCTCCAAGGAATTATTTGATTGAAAATGGAAGAAGTTGATATAGTTGGACCCCATGTATTCAAGTTAATTGGGTATGTAGAATGTCTAGAGGACTGGGATTTTCTTTTGGACAATTATAAGATCCTCAAATTTTATTAATTGGGATTCTATGATTACAAATTCACTAATAATGCATGGAAATCCTCTATGAAAGAATAAAAGTAATATTTGATTGGTGAAATTAGTAGTATGATTTTGATTGAATTATGATGATGAATTAAAGCTCTAGACTTATAGTAAGTCTCCATACAATTAATTAAAGTAATATTCATCAAAGGTGTCAATGGAGGCTCTAATTTAGATATTATATTAGTTCAAGCCATAAAAGCATAATAATGAATGTAACTAGCCCTATGAACCCTTTGGAAGGCCAAGATATGGGCTTGGAACCTAATTCTAGCCCACTTAAACTAATTAGGTTTTACATCTGGGTCCTTAGAATGCAAAATGATGAATCAGGTATTTTGTAATCTTAAAAAATACTAAAAATAATATCATTATATTGATAACCATAATACATGACTATGGAAGAAAAGCCAAAATATTCCAACATCATATGTGTCCTAGATAATTATCTAAAACATTATATATTTATTATTTATAAATCAAGTTTCAAATATTTAATGGATGTGTTGGGGCTTTATCTTCTGCCCAATGTTTGATAAAATCTACACAAGCATTATCTCAAAATTTTGATATAATTTCAAGTAACTATGTGTCCTAGAAGAATAATTATCTATTTTAGGTTTTATCAAATAAAATGAAATAATTGAATAGTTTGAGGACATGATTTGACCTCGGGTGGGCATTGGTTCTGAATGTCCATGTGAATAGAGAACATAATCCCCTTCGCCCGAACTCCCTTAAAACGTCCTAAACTCCCCAGACTCTATCTTCTGATCTAGATCACAATAGACCCTAAAAACCTAACCATTATCTTAGGGATGTGTAATTGAATGCAACCAATCATGGTTATCACATTATCTCAAGAAATTGAAGAAATCTTGAATTGTGGACAATAGAGATCTTTCCCTTCTTCCTTTCCCCTTGACTATGTGAGTCTCGGGTCTATATAGGATTTCCCCATGATCAAGAAGAAGAGAACATCTCAACCCCACTTCCAATTGCTCACGGGGATCCATGGAAGCCGCTTTCAAACCCCACATCCTTCTCTAACAATCTCGACATAGACCCAACACACTACAAAAGTTTTGACCAATTGCTCATCCCTAGAGAACCACCAAACTACTATGAGAAAACCCCTACCTTATACGTGTCTCGGGTAAGATTGATGAAGCTTTCCTATGAATCAACTTTGTCCCCTCTAAAGAAGCTTGACAAAGAGACACTTCAAGTACATAGAGGCACCATGCTAGTGTTGGAAACAAACCACAAGAATTCTAGGAACCTCTGCTAACCTTCAACAACTATAAATGTTGGTAATCTCCCTCACCTCTAATAATTCCTCTTTATTAGTAGGTGTTCACATATGATTTGTGTCCTACTAGGCACCCTTGACAAATTCAAAGGGTGCACTGAGTTCTCTAGACTCCACTGGACTTGGCGACAATTCTAGCTGGCATCTCCAGGCCTTATGCTCAAGATTCAACCAATGTGTTCACCTTGTCATGGCTGGTTTGTTGGATCCTAGGATGGGTGATTGGATGCTCTATGGGGGGTGAATAGAGATGAATGCACTTAAATAAAATTCATTAGACATTCAAGTTATACCACAAGATAAGGTTGCTAAATAGGAAATTTGAGTGCAACTAAAACATACATAACAAGAGAGAGAGAGAGAGAGAGATTAAACAAGCACGAAGTGACAAACTATGTAGAGTGGTTCCATAATCCAAACTAGGAGTATGTTAGTCAACTACCTAGAGAGGTCAACATCTAGGATTTGTAAGTGTGTCTTCCTCTATATATTCACTTATAAGAGTTACAACACATGACCCACCAAAGGACTTACCTATCTAAGACAAGAGTCTTCAACCTACCCAAGGACTTAACCACTTGATTAAGATGTCTTAAGCCTTCACCAAGGTATAACCCACACTTTCATCAACTCTTTGGCCTTGCAAGGATTACCCACTCTTCTTGGATCTTCAACCTTTGACTTCACCTTCACTCGGAGAAGGTTTCACCAAGGACTTACCTACTTGAGCAAGGAGTCTTCTGCCTTCACTGAAGGCTTACCCACTCTTGATCCAAGTCTTAGTCCTTGCCTTCTTTTTCACCAAGGGACTCCTTCTCTTATTCTTCTTCACCTCTTTTACCCAAGAGAGAGAACTTTCATCTTCATGGTTGAATGAGAGATTGGGAGGTGGAGGAAGTGAGAGCCTCACTAGATATACATGTAGGATTATCTCTCTTACAAATCTCCTACTCACTCTAATGGATGTAGCAAGTGATTAAGCTCAGAGAGAGAGGAGGTTGTAGGATTACTCAAATATATAATAGAGACCTTAAGAGTGCTTGTCCAACCACAGGATGAAGCACAAGGGGTCCTATTTATAGTTGAGGATGCCTAGAAGCCTTTGGGGACACTTCAGGATGAATACTAGCAGTTTGGGATGTTGAAACTGATATTTTACTGAGTTTTGCAACATCCCAACGGCTAGAAATACTTTTCTACACATTTTTGTACAATGCAATGATCAAGTTTCTATAAAAGTAACCCAACCAAATGCACTATGTGACAAAGATAATTTGACCAATCGATCGAGTTTGTCTTGGTAGGAACTAGACCGATAGATTAAATTAGTTTTTTTCTAGTGCAGTGGTCGGTTGAGTTTTGAGTATAGGAAACTCGACCAATCAACAACATTCTCAAAATCCATTAAGGATTAGTCGAGATTGTAACTCGATTGATAAAATTCTTGTAATGAATTTTGGAGAATGTCATTAAAGTGCTTAAATATTCGATTTAAATGCTCTTGACTTTTATAAGATTAATTACAACTCATAAAATCATTACAAGTGATTTACAACATGATTCTAATAGATTTACATCACATTCTAAAAACGTGCACTTGTATTGACTTTGACTTGTCTTTTCTCCAATTTGAGATGCACAAGTTAGGGAATTTGGAGTGTGTCTATACCTAATCTGAAATCACTCAAGTAGAGACATTAGACACAATAAATTTGAATGGTTTAGTTATCATCTATACAAGGGTTTGACCAATTTAGACCTAGAGTCAACATTGACTAAATTGACCTTGAGTCAAAATTCTCCCCCTTTTAGAAAATGACAAACCATTCCATTAATGTATTGAATGCATTGAAGTAAAATCATACCTTTGGAGAAATCAAGGGGTTTTCAATAGGATTGAGTTCATATGCCCCCATGAATTGATGGAGTTCTCATACTCCCCTTCAATTGATGTTATTTATCCTACATGGTTAGCTTTCATAACATTTACAGAATACTATGTCTTCTACTCGTAAATGTTCTACACATATATGTTTTCTCCCTTTTACCTTCTCCCCTTTACATAGACATGCTTCTTCCTCTACATGTAAGACATGATTTCTCACCCTACTTTACAGAAGAAGACATGGTTTCTCCCCCATTTGTCATTTCAAAATGGTGGGGATCTGAAGAGATAAGAAACACCCCTTGTTTTTTTTATCAGTAAGCGTGCTTCTCTCTATATTGCAAAAACCAAAAATATGTGCAAGTGGAGGGGAGGTATAGAGCACCTTAATAAAGCAAAAGTCCTATCTATACATACAAATGTTTGTAATCATTCATAATCCTATTCCAAATAGCATTAGCATTTGGTTTAGCATTGTCAAAAATGATCTGGTTTCTGCCTAACCAAACATGGTAGGGTACGACAAGGATAATAAGCTTGATGTTATCTCCCCCTATTTTTAGAACATATCCAATGCTCTTAGGACAGCATGGCAGTAGGGTTCTAGTTCTGTCCCACAAGGTTGACACGAGCTTGCAGGACCACGAGATATGCTCTAAACTTTCTTCTTAATTTTGGCACAAGCTGCATCTTGAAGCAAGGTTGAAACCCCTCTTCTTTAGAAAAGTTTCAGTAACCCACTTACAATGCATCACTTTCCAACCACTTAGTTTGAATCTTTGAGCAAAATTATGGGTTTGTCCAAGCATAGAAAGCAAAGAAAGTTAAAACATACACTTGAACTACCCATTGTACATTCTAGAAAATATCATAGCAAGATAAAATGATGCCGAAAAAACAATTAATCACAATTCTGACCCTCAAGATGACATAATTTGCCCAAAAAGTGTCAAGGCTCATGGAAACCCAATGAGTCTTACTCAGAAGGTCGTTTCTGCATAAAAAACACTAGTCTTGAATCAAAATCTGACACTACAACAAAATCTACATAAAAGTCAAAGATGCTCTAATTTCTACACACAATGTAGTTGTATGTATCTTGCATCACAATGTTATGCAAGTAACTCAAGATAGTAGATATGCAACTCAAGGAACAAGCTCGAGCAAGTATGAAACAAGATACATGCATATCATATAGTTAAATACCACTTTATGAAAAGACAAACAAGGCTAGAACTACATGTATTTGAACTACTAGTAGATATTATCACAAGTTAGAACTACTAGTAGGATCTAGATCATAGAAAAAGATGCACAAGTTAAAGATCAAGCTATGAGTATATGTAGAGATATATCCAAACAAATAGATGTGTATTTTTAGAAGAAATAAAGGATATAGCTTGCTATCAAATATACATCATTACCAAAAGATGATTACCACTAAGAACCTCAAGGTTGTATCCAAAAAAAGATATACAACTATATAGATGTAGCAAGTTTGGGCACGTCAGAAGCAATTTAGACACAACCAAGAGATCCAAAGATATCATCATCAAAACCTGCAAAGCAACTCAAAGCAAGTAATTACAAGATATAGATTTACCAATTTAGATCAATTAGAGAGATAGAGGTGTAAGCAAGATAGGCAATTTAAAAACATGACAATGAACACATATAAAAGGTACTAAAGGGAGTGCGAAAGAATAAACAAATTAGTTGAGAAAATTTAGTTAAGAGGGAAATTCTCATCTAAACAACCAACTATATATTCTGTGCACAATGTTATTAGTCAAGTTTTGTGTATTGAAAACTCGATCGATGATAGTTGTTGGCAACACCCTTTGATGTTGGTCGGTTGTGTTTCAATCACGACAAACTCAACCGATCAAGTTGTTGTCAAAAAACACATGTATATATATGAAAAATATATCTAGAGATAAGACAAACATATATACCATATCCAAACATATGTACGCAAGTTAGTAATGCACTATGAAAGCATTAGAAATAGTTTTTGAGCAAGAGTGTGAAGAAAAACACAAAATACCACTTTTGACTCAAGAACCATATTCATAGTGCACACTAACTTGAAAAAAATAAGTTAGGATTGGTTATAAGCAAGAAAAGCTTTACCTTTGTTCTTACCATTCCTTTTCCACTTGTTTCCACCCCATGCACATCTCACTTCTCCTCATTCATGCAGATTCAGAAGTCAATTCAATTCAAATAGCTCATGCTAATCCAATAGCAAGTGACCTGCAAGAAGAAAGATGAAATGGTCCCCAATCATGTTTCATGGTCCAGATGGGTTAGCTTAGCAACCCAAATTCTATTTCTCTTGGGTTCTTTCCTAGAAGGACAACAATTACAATAATGACCAAAATCGTTGCAATAGTTGCATGTGCCCATAGTCTTGGAACTAGACGATTCTCCATGGAAGATTGGAGGTCCTTTACTTTTGTTGTTTGATTGACTATATCATACCCTAAACCATGTCTACCAATTTGTTTAGTAGTATGGGGTAGGATATCATTAAGATTCTTTTTACCAACTAAGAATCTTTGCAAAGAGGATCTCAAACTATCATTATCATGCATAAGAGAAGCAATAGTAGAAGACAAATGATTTATATTATCTCTAGCATGAAAAAGTGCATTTTCTAGGTAAAGAGCTTTGGTCAAATAATAATCTCTATCAATATGAAGAGAAGAAACATTATTCTCTCTAGTAATAGAACTAGAACAAAATTCAAGAGCATTTATTTTATCAAGCAAGGAAGCATTTTCTTTTTCAAGCAAAGCAATCTTAGAAAGATAAACACTCTTTTCAGATTTTCATTCTTGCACAACAAAGTCTTTGTCATCATTTTTAGTTCTAAGATCATCAATATCATGCATGAGAGAATCAACAATTAGAGTATGCTCATCATTAGAACTAGGCATAAGAGGTTGAGATTCTAGCAATCTAATCTTGTGAAGAAAATTAGCATTTTCAAGTTTAAGGAAGCATTTTCTTTTTCAAGCAAAGAAATCTTAGAAAGATAATCACTCTTTTTAGTTTTTAATTCTTGCAAAACAAAGTCTTTGTCATCATTTTCAGTTCTAAGAGCATCAATATTATGCATGAGAGAATCAACAATTAAAGTATGTTCATCATTAGGACTAGGCGTAAGAGATTAAGATTCTAGAAATCTAATCTTGTAAAGCATATTATTATCATTATTCTAGTGAGATTAATTGTTCAAGAATAGGATTGAGAGAGATGGTAGAGTGGCAAGAAGTGATGTGGGGGGTGACTGCTGGGGTGACAATGCACTGCTGGTAAAAAACAGCTAGATCTGGGACTCTAGGCCAACCACGAAGTGCAAAATTCATTCAGGAGCCTCCAGGGATAGCCGTGGATGCTAATGTGTTTTATTTGGAACAACTAGATGGATGGGCGGACTACTCTTCTCTGGTCAGATCTACTGCACCATTGTTATGTAAGATGAAGGTTTCTTTGGTGAACAATAAACTCTTATACCCTAACTCAGAAGCAAAGGAGAATGCTATTAGGTGGAGTAACACACTATTTGGGTATATAGTTGATTTTGTTCCACATATTCCTACCCATCTCAACTTTCTCAAGTGGATCTGGAAATTGGAAGGAACTATGGAGATTCTGAATATAGGGGACGGTATGTTCTTGGTGAGATTCTCTAAGCCTCAGGATCTCAATCATGCATTGTCTAGGATCTGGTTCATTGAAAACAAACCTCTAATACTCGTGAGATGGAAACATGGAGATAGCTTTGTGAAGAAGAAGATCAGAGAACTTCCTATCAGGGTGTGGATTTATCATCTTCTAGTATAGCTTTAGGATTATAGAATGTTTGGGAGAATTGGATCAATGATTGGCATTCCAGTTTGTGCTGATGAGCCTACAAAAATGTGTTCTAGAATGGAGTTCATGAGGATTAAAGTTATCATATATGCTGATTTTTAGTGTCCAAATCATATCACTATAGTAAGTGATGAAGGTGTTGTTCACAAGGTTGATGTGTCGTATGAGTGTCTACCTTATAAATGCCAATTATGTGGTTTCTTCAGGCATGATGATTCTTTGTATTGTCCAATTAAAGATGTTGCTATTTCTTATGAAGGTCTAAAGAAAGTTTGGAAGGAAAAAGTTTAGCCATGAGTTAGTAATCAAAATCAAGAGAGTATTGTTATTTCTACCAGAAATGAGTAGGATTAAGGTTATGTGGTTCCTCCAAATATTGGTGTTCAACGGGGAGTTTTTGGTTCTAAAAGAACTATTATTAATCAGGTTCAAGCTAATTCATCATCTGGAGGTCTGTCTATGGAGGTAAACAATCTAGATGTAAATAATCTAGATGTATCTTCTTCTTCAATCAGTGCTTCAGTTCAATTTACTTCTTATGTTAAACCTAGAGTACCTGTGAATAAAGTTCTATCAGATCATAATTGTAATCTGGTTAGCCAACACTCTACTCATATAAGTGAGGGTCAGAGATCTATCCTATCTATGCCTATATCAGTTTTTTAGGACGTGGATTGTTCTGTTGTGTCGAATGAAGCAGGTTTTTAGGAAGTTACCCAGAAATAAAAATCTAAATCTCCTCCTAAATGTATCTCTAAAGTTAGTGCCCCAAATCCTTATCAGACTTCTCCTATGAATGTGGGTATCTACCATAGAGTTACCAATTCATTTTTCTCACCTATGCACAATAGTTTTGGAGTTTTGGAAATCATTAGTGAGGACCCTGGTGTTGAGGTTGTCAGCTCAATAGCCCAGGTGTCCAAATGATTGTTCCTATATCTATCTCATCTTGGAATGTTAGGGGGATTAGCAATTAGATAAAAGGAGTTCTTCCTAAAGGGAGACGTTCCAAGAATGAGATTGTTATCGTAGTGGAAACCAAGTTGAGGAAAAAAGGGATTGTTAAATTTATGGAGAAACATTTCTCAAATTATAGTTGGGTATCTAACCATGAGTCCCATGTTCTTAGAAGGGTTCTTGTTCTTTGGAAAGATTGCTTGATATTTAAAATTAATGAATCGGATCAACACATACATCGTGTAGTCAAGTCTGGAGATTTGACTTTCTTTGTAATTGTAGTTTATGGTCATAATGGAGATTCAGAGAGAGCTAGACTTTGGAATAATATAGAAGATATTCACATGAGAATGAATAGCCCTTGGGTTCTTTGGGTGATTTCAATGCTTTTAGGAAGTTTTGTGAGAATGTTTGGAGACAACCACCATCAAATAACTCTATGCTTGATTTTAATAGTTGCATGTTCAATTGTGGTTTCACTGAGCTTGATTTGAATGGTCCCTATTTTACATGGGACAATCATCAAGAAGTAAAGCAGTTAATTACATCAAAGATTGATAAAATTATCTATAATGATTTGTTTTATTCGTCTATTCCTGAGTTTAATGGAGAAGTTATTTCAAATAGTGTGAGTAATCATAGGAGAATCCATCTTTCTATTGAGGAGTTAAGGAGAGTTAAAGCACCGTTTAGATTTATTAATGCTTGGATGGATCATGAAGAGTTTGAATCTATTGTTAAAGATGCTTGGAGTTTTGAAGTTCAAGGTTTTCCTATGTATAGTTTGTACAGGAAATTGAACCATCTTAAAAGTAAGCTTGTGGTGTGGAATAAAAATTATGTTGGGGATATTTTTGTAAATGCCAGGACTGATAGAATCAAAGATGACTTAGACCAATCTAAATCTGATCAATTCCCATTTGATGAAGATCTGAGAACTATTGTCAGTATGGTAGACATATTGATGAGATTAGTTCTAAGGCAGAGGAAGACTTTTTGAGACAAAAGTATCATGTGCAATGGCTTAAGGAGGGTAACTGTAATTACAAGTTCTTTTACTCCTCTCTTGAAACAAGAAGACATCAAAACAAAATTCTAAGTCTTAATGTTAATGACTCTATAACTCATGATCATGTTTGCATAAAGGATGTTATTATGGACTTCTATTCTTCTCTGTATAGAGGTGACATAAATCATAATAATGTTTGGGAAGGTAAATAGATAGGAAATGTTCTGAGTGTTGAGCAGAAATTATCTCTTACTACTTCTATTATGAGGTATGAAGTGGATGAAGTGGTTAAGGATCTTAATGGTGATAAGGCACCCAGCCCAAATGGGTATAATAGTTACTTCTATAAATGCTCTTGGCCAATTATTGGGAATGATGTGTTAAGTCCTATATAGGAATTCTTTCACAATGGCAATCTTTTAAAGGATGCTAACAAATCTTTCATCTGTCTTCTGCCAAAAAATGAAGATACTAATCTTATATCTAATTAGAACCCTATATCCTTGTGCAATGCTTTCTATAAGATAATTTCAAAAAAATTTGCCAATAGGTTACAACCTATCCTTGATTCGATCATTGATCAAAGTCAATGTGCGTTTGTGAAGGGGAGAAATATTAAGGATGCTATTCTTGTTACTAATGAAGTTCTTAACGATTTCAAGAGAGGGTGTTCTTCATCTCCTAAGATGTGTGTTTAGGCTAATATTACAAAGGCTTATGATTTGATTAATTAGAGTTTTCTATTTTCCTTTCTATACAAAATGGGTTTTTCTTCGATTTGGATCAAATGGATAGAAAATTTATTTGTTTCCACTTCTTATCAGATCCTGGTCAATGGAGAGCCCACGTGCTCCTTTGTTCCTTCTAGAGGCATTAGACAAGGAGAGCCAATTGCTCCTTACATATTTGTTATTGTCGTGCAAGGTTTTTCAGAGTTCATGAAAAATGAGGTTAAGAGTAAGATAATCATGCTAGTGAAGGTGTCTAAGCATTTGCATCAATCTCATATTGCTTTTGCAGATGATTTGATGGTTTTTTGTGATGGAGTGGACTTTTAGAATCCTAAAATGTCCAATGACACAAGTGATATCATGCATGTTGAGTTGTTTTGAGAATCCCAAGTGTTTTAGTAATGTTGGAGTGTTGATCGAGGTTTATATAATGATTTGGATCCATAAGTTATGCTTATTTGAGGAATTTAATTGAATGGTCTAACAATGGAGTTTTGGCACCAAATTCGTGTACAAGGCACCTTGAGTAGTGAGGAATCTATGGTTAAAATTTGGAGGCAATTGGATGTTCCTAGAGGAAGTTATTAAGGTTTGAAATTTGTGAAATAATATGCATATATTAAGGTATTTTGGACTAAGTAGTTGATCAAATAGGGTGTCACGCGCCCCTTTAATTGAGGGCAGGATGGGTGGCCAGATATTGGTCATTCATGTCTAATCCAGTGGCTGGGACTGTCTACTTTAGTGAGCCACGGATCCCTTGTTATGTGGGTTCTTTCACAGCCGCTGGATGCACTTTGGGCGGCAGTGAGGTCATCTCCAAGCTCCGAGTTTGGAGGAGTCATGGAGTAGTAAGACATGCAAACATCCATGCCACCATGATCTCAAAACGTGTACCGAATAGAGGGAGTGACCGAGCAGTTAAGCTTGAATCGGCATAAGGAGTACCCGAACTGTTCACTCGTGGCATTTGGTGAAAGATAGAAGGGGAACGAGCAACCCTTTTTCCACTATCTCTCCACAGCCGCAATCAGGCGGTAGCCGAAGGTGTAGCTCAAAGATAGAGATGAGACCAAAGAAGATGTTTTGTTGATAAGGATGATTGAGGTTTTGCGGGTCATTTAGGACTGTCTTCAGACCTTATCGTGGTGATGGTCTTGGCTGACAAAAAAGGTTTACCATAGGTGCAGGTAGAGGTTGGAGCAGGCTTTCAGTGACTGCTCCCTGTGTTTAGGTGGCACCGAGACATCCAAGAGGGCACCGCAGATCTCTGTGAAAGACAAATCCTCATGAAGTTAAGCAGAGACCTTTTTCCCTCTTTTTCTGTTGTCATGGCAGTAGCTTGAGACGATGACCTCCTTGGGTACATGAGGAGGCACCTCGAGCAGCAATACGAGTAGCCGAGGAAGGATGGACAGAGATTATGGACCTTGCGAAAGCAGAAGGTCTTGGAGATAAAGATAAGTTGGAGCCCAATTGCTTTCTTGAGAAGGATCTCGTAGGGGCAGCCAGAAGACTGGACGCGCGGGCATCGGGCGGAACACGGGCGCAAGGAGACCAGGCAGTGTGAGGAAGGACTAAGTGAAGGTCATGGAGGCGTAAGGAGATACAGGAACGAGGTGCGGGGCCGTCGATTGCACACCAGAGCCATCCCAGCTCAGTGACGGTGCGGTGCCTCGTGCGAGAACAGAGTCCCGCTAGGACTCAGTGAGCGCGTGAGAAAGAAGAGATGACCGACCAACAAATCAATCAAACCGGATCCAGACACCCTGAACCGCTCGGCTCAACCGCAAACCCGGTAACCCAAGGAAAGAGGAGCGCTACCCTGAGAAGCCACGTGGGCATCTGGGATTGGCCGCAATAAGGTAAATCTTCACAAAAACCTCAGATCTTGTATAAATCATAGAAATTATCTCGGTTATCGAAAATATATATATAATATATCAAAACGTTCAGAAAAATGCGTAGAATACAGTAGAATGATAATATCAGGCTTTTGATACATGAAGATTAGTGATATCATGAAAGATGTGTAATGCTTGGTTCATGGATAATAAATATAAAATGATGTTCTAAAATTATGGGAAAATGCCAGTAAGTCTATAATCATGTTTAGAATGCATATGATGTCACATATGGTCATGTTTATGCATGAAAGCATATAATTTGATTAATATGGATAATTATGGCTAATAACACTAAAGATAATGCAATAAATGCATACATGCTCAATAAGTGATGAAAATCATAGAACACCCTTATATCTGTAACTGGAATATAATATATAAATCTGAGATCAGTTTTATACATGAAATTCATGTTACATGAAGATGACCCTTAATACATGTGATGTCACCCTAATATGGTTAATTAATGTGACATAATGTTAAGTATGTTCACAGAATAATGTGACACATGAGTATATCCAATTGATGAACTATAATATGGAAAATGACATCAGTAAGATAAATATAAGGCAAGAATACAAGTAATCATGAGGATATCATAATGAGATAGGCAAACCCTAAAATGGATATAAATAGGGTTAATGATGATGAGAACCTGATGCTAGTGTATGATCTTGTCTTAATCAGGGTTGACAAAGATATAGATGACATGAGGAATATGTGATTAGGATATCTCTTTGGAAGGTACGCCATTGCCTCTTACTTGGCTTATTATACAATATGCTTGTGTTCTATGTGTAGTAAAATACTTGGCATATGGAATTGGATGAAAGGATTGTTCTGGTATGATATCTGGCTTGATTTTTCCATACTTATGGCTATGAACACATGAAACATAAGATATCGAATCCATCATATGATATCACTAAACTCTTTGGTAGTACATTGCATTGAAGTGATTCCAAACTCTTTGGTAGTAGATCACATGTGTTAGATCTCAAACTCTTTGGTAGTAGATCACACATTAAGTGATCTCAAACTCTTTGGTAGTAGATCATAAGGCCTAAAAACATAAAAGCCCTTGGGGGCAGATGTATGAGAAATATGATGGAAATGTGCTTAAAATATATGTGTTCTCTTTCTTGTTAATGAATATCTTTCTGCCAGTATACACTTTTCTTTATATTTGTTTAATGATGCCAAGTATTAGTTTTATCTTATTGCCAAGATATGATGAGAGGTAAATAAAAGACACGTAGGCGTACTCAGTACAATATTCTTGAATATTATGTTGACGTGTACCACATGTAATCTTTTGTTTAGGTTGTGGTCTTGTGCTCTTGAAGATCCAGGATAGTAGAGTTGTATGGTGAGTTGATGTACAGGTGGACCTTTTGTCTTAAGATCTTGTAGTTTAGTGGTAGTATATGTATATGTTAAAGTTCATTGTTCAAGATGTAATATCAAATATTGTAATAATTCATGTTGTAATTATATGTTGAATGGTGAACATGTGTATATGGTTTTATTATTGTTCATGTGCATGTGCTACTGTGTTTCCTTCTGACTCCCTTGATTTTCTCTTTCTTAGCCTAGTGTGTGATGTTTAAATTGGGATTCTCACTGAGGTGAGGTTTCAATTTAGACGTCACACATCAGATTAAGTTTTAGAAAATCCAGGGACATCACAGGTGGTATCAGAGCATGAACAATAGTAAAGCCTAACATTTTCTCATTATGCAACTCAAAACTAAAGAACTTTGAACTTAATATCTTTAGGGTTAGATTAGTCATCTTTTAGAGACTAGATATGACCTAGACTCTAGGTTAGCACCTAGATGTCCGAGAACTAGGTATAGACGGTTGCTTGTTGAATAGCAAGTCCTTAGATGTCGTCCTTTCCTTGTAGTGCAGCGGTATGGGACATTGCACTATTTGGAAATGATGTGCATCAAGGGAAGAGAAACCCTAGACATATGGCGCTCATTGTCTAGAGTAGCTACACTAGTCTACACCATGTTCTCACCCTTTTTACTAGTTTTCATGACACTGTACTCTCTACTATGTGTGGGACACTCGTATTCAGGATTTGGTTTTGGATTCCAATCAGGATCGAACCGTGATAGTTTTCTCTGACGCTTGTTTTATCAGAGAAAAACTATATAATATTTTATTATGTATATGTATTAAAAAATGTGTCCCCACACATGTATGAGTAGGAGGTGGTCATGCAACCTAAGTGAAAGTGAATGACATCACTCTAGAAGAGAGAGTAGTTCTAGATTAGATGTCTAGAGCCTTGTTAGAATATATGATAGTTGGAATAGATGAAATAAGTTTTGATGATATGAGGTAAGTTTGATAGAGATGATATAAGACGATTTATGATGATATATGTTTGTCTTTGAGGACTTAAGTTCAGATTTGAGGTTTTGAGATAAATATTGATGATGCAAGTATGCATTCTTTTATGAGATAAGATGTGTTAAGACAAGGTTGTGAGTCAGCATGAACCTCAGACTCTTTTACGAAGGAGGACCTCTAGTGTTAGGAACAGTTTTGGGGTTAGCTCAAGAGAGAGAGAGGCCCACCTGGAGAAGGTCAGAGAACCTAGACTCCATGATATGAGAAATATGAGATATGTGATATGATATGTCCTAAACTAGAATACTCTTGAGTGATTGAGTTGAGTCTCTTTATGCATGATTCCTATAGTTTGTTGAACCCTAGATGCCCTTGGGAGTGCCAAATCCTAGAGTAAGAGAGAGGCTAGTTATGTATGCATATGTGAATAAGGAAGTATGAGTGCCTGCCATCTGGGTGAGGGAGAGAGCCCAAGACCCTGGAGGAGGTAGCTATGTTTTTAGTTTCTGTGAAGACTCATGCTCGGGTTGGTGGTTTCCCACATAGGAATCTAGTGGTGTATATAAGAGAGTTTTGGGTAAGCATGTCTCATGAGTAAAGACCTATGAAGAGTATGTCATATCATGTTTTGGTTAGTGCTTATGTGGCTAGAGCTCGTAAAGCTATCACTCGAGCCAATGAGGTAATCCGAGAACCCTAGACTACGAGAGGAAAGATAAGTATATGTGTATGAGATACTCATAGAGTTGAGTTAGCTCAGAGAGACTGAGCATGACACTACCCTCGTGGTATGGGTTAGAGGAACCTCATTTGGAGTATATACAGTTTTGATACATGTTTCATGAGCCACTTGTATAAGTTTGTTAGCACAACCATGATAGAATATATGTAAGGATGTAATCTAATCTTGATATGTGATATAAGTAGACACAACCTGATGTAAAGCTAGGGATGGTTTGATAGATCTCTATGCATAAATGGTTAACCATATACAGGAATAATAATGATAATGTGATATTGTTGGTTAATCTTGTGATGAAATCACTAGTAAATGTTGTAATTGATTATGAACAATGAAATAAGATCATATGAATGAAATATGTTACATGAGGTGTTAATCTTAGTGCGTAATAAAGATGAAAAATATAGTTTGATAGTTAGCACAACATAATGATGATGACACCTTGATATGATCTATATGGATAAAGTGAGTTAATTGCATGTAACTCCCTCATAAGAAGTATATGTTAATGTTTAATGCTTGGGTAAACTGAGGATGAAAATCCCTTAATATGAAAGATGTCGTGACATAACCTAAGTTTCAAAACCCTTGAAGGGATGATTCACCTTAGATGTTTTAAACCCCCCCCCTAATGGTGGTTTGGATATGAGTATAGAACTTTGTTCTTGGATAGGTTGCACCTAGAGTGATGCCCTAGATATGGATGAAGATGTTTTGGTTTACTTTCAAGGACGAAAGTTCTTTTAAGATGTATATGATGTGACAAAGTGGTTTTTGGCTTAATTTCGAGGACGGAATTTCTTTTAAGCTATGTAGGATGTGATGGAGTGGACTTTTAGAATCCTAAAATGTCCAATGACACAAGTGATATCATGCATGTTGAGCTGTTTTGAGAATCCCAAGTGTTTTAGTAATGTTGGAGTGTTGATCGAGGTTTATATAATGATTTGGATCCATAAGTTATGCTTATTTGAGGAAATTAATTGAATGGTCTAACAATGGATTTTTGGAACCAAATTCGTGTACTAGGCACCTTGAGTAGTGAGGAATCTATGGTTAAAATTTGGAGGCAATTGGATGTTCCTAGAGGAAGTTATTAAGGTTTGAAATTTGTGAAATAATATGCATATATTAAGGTATTTTGGACTAAGTAGTTGATCAAATAGGGTGTCACGTGCCCCTTTAATTGAGGGCAGGATGGGTGTCCAGATCTTGGTCATTCATGTCTAATCTAGTGGCTGGGACTGCCTACTTTAGTGCACCACAAATCCCTTGTTATGTGGGTTCTTTCACAGTCGCTGGATGCACTTTGGGCGGCAGTGAGGTCATCTCCAAGCTCTGGGTTTGGAGGAGTCATGGAGCAGTAAGATGTGCAAACATCCATACCACCATGATCTCAAAACATGTACCGAATAAAGGGAGTGACCAAGCAGTTAAGCTTGAATCGGCATAAGTAGTACCCTGACTGTTCACTCGTGGCATTTGGTGAAAGATAGAAGGGGAACGAGCCACCCTTTTTCCACTGTCTCTCCACAGCTGCAACCAGGTGGTAGCTGAAGGTGTAGCTCAAAGATAGAGATGAGATCAGAGAAGATGTTTAGTTGAGAAGGATGATTGAGGTTTTGCGGGCCATTTAGGACTGTCTTCAGACCTTGCCGTGGTGATGGTCCTGGCTGACGAAAAAGGTTTACCATAGGTGCAGGTAGAGGTTGGAGTAGGCTTCCGGTGACTGCTCCCTGCGTTTAGGTGGCACCGAGACATCCAAGAGGGCACCGCGGATCTCTGTGAAAGACACATCTTCATGAAGTTAAGTAGAGACCTTTTTCCCTCTTTTTCCGTTGTCATGGCAGTAGCTTGCGATGACGACCTCCTTGGGTTCATTAGGAGGCACCTCGAGCAGCAATACGAGTAGTCAAGGAAGGATGGATAGAGATTATGGACCTTGAGAAAGCAGAAGGTCATGGAGATAAAGATAAGCTGGAGCCCAATTGCTTGCCGGAGAAGGATCTCGTGGCGGCTGCCAGAAGACTGGACGCGCAGGCGTCGGGTGGAACACGGGCACAAGGAGACCAGGCAGTGTGAGGAAGGACTAAGTGAAGGTCATGGAGGCGTTAGGAGATACAGGAACGAGGCGCGGGGCCATCGATTGCACACCAGAGCCATCCCAGCTCAGTGACGGCGCGGTGCCTCGTGTGAGAACAGAGTCCCGCTAGGACTCAGCGAGCGCGTGAGAAAGAAGAGATGACCAGCCAACAAATCAATCAAACCGGGTCCAGACGCCCTGAATCACTCGGCTCAACTGCAAACCTGGGAACCCAATGAAAGAGGAGCACTACCCGGAGAAGCCACGTGGCCATCTGGGATTGGCCGCAATAAAGTAAATCTTCACAAAAACCTCAGACCTTGTATAAATCATAGAAATTATCTCAGTTATCAGAATATATATATAATATATCAAAATGTTCAGAAAAATGTGTAGAATACAGTAGAATGATAATATCAGGCTTTTGATACATGAAGATTAGTGATATCACGAAAAATGTGTAATGCTTAGTTCATGGATAATAAATATCAAATGATGTTCTAAAATTATGGGAAAATTCCAATAAGTCTATAATCATGTTTAGAATGCATATGATGTCAGATATGGTCATGTTTATGCATGAAAGCATATAATTTGATTAATATAGCTAATTATGGCTAATGACACTAAAGATAATGCAATAAATGCATACATGCTCAATAAGTGATGAAAATCATAGAACACCCTTATATCTGTAACTGGAATAAAATATATAAATCTGAGATCAGTTTTATACATGAAATTCATGTTACATGAGGATGACCCTTAATACATGTGATTTCACCCTAATATGGTTAATGAATGTGACATAATGTTAAGTATGTTCACATAATAATGTGACACATGAGTATATCCAGTTGATGAACTATAATATGGAAAATGACATCAGTAAGATAAATATAAGGTAAGAATACAAGTAACCATGAGGATATCATAATGAGATAGGCAAACCCTAAAATGGATATAAATAGGGTTAATGATTATGAGAACCTGATGCTAGTGTATGATCTTGTCTTAATCAGGGTTGACAAAGATATAGATGACATGAGGAATATGTGATTAGGATATCTCTTTGGAAGGTACGCCATTGCCTCTTACTTGGCTTATTATACAATATGCTTGTGTTCTATCTGTAGTAAAATACTTGGCATATGGTATTGGATGAAATGATTGTTCTTGTATGATATCTGGCTTGATTTTTCCATACTTATGGCTATGAACACATGAAACATAAGATATCGAATCCATCATATGATAGCACTAAACTCTTTGGTAGTACCGCACATTGAAGTGATCTCAAACTCTTTGGTAGTAGATCACATGTGTTAGATCTCAAACTCTTTGGTAGTAGATCACACGTTAAATGATCTCAAATTATTTGGTAGTAGATCATAAGGCCTAAAAACATCAAAGCCCTTGGGGCAGATGTATGAGAAATATGATGGAAATGTGCTTAAAATATATGTGTTCTCTTTCTTGTTAATGAATATCTTTTTGCCAGTATACACTTTTCTTTATATTTGTTTAATGATGCCAAGTATTAGTTTTATCTTATTGCCAATATATGATGAGAGGTAAATAAAAGACACGTAGGCGTACTCAGTACAATATTCTTGAATATTGTGTTGACGTGTACCACATGTAATCTTTTGTTTAGGTCGTGGTCTTGTGCTCTTGAAGATACATGATAGTAGACTTGTATGGTGAGTTGATGTACAGGTGGTCCTGTTGTCTTAAGATCTTGTAGTTTAATTGTAGTATATGTATATGTTAAAGTTCGTTGTTCAAGATGTAATATCAAATGTTGTAACAATTCATGTTGTAATTTTATGTTGAATGGTGAACATGTGTATATGGTTTTATTATTGTTCATGTGCATGTGCTACTGTGTTTCCTTCTGAATCCCTTGATTTTCTCTTTCTTAGCCTAGTGTGTGATGTTTAAATTGGGATTCTCATTGAGGTGAGGTTTCAATTTAGACGTCACACATCAGATTAAGTTTTAGAAAATCTGGGGACATCACAGGTGGTATCAGAGCATGAACAATAGCAAAGCCTGACATTTGCTCATTATGCAACTCAAAACTAAATAACTTTGAACTTAATATCTTTAGGGTTAGATTAGTCATCTTTTAGAAACTAGATCTGACCTAGCCTCTAGGTTAGCATGTAGATGTCCGAGAACTAGGTCTAGACTGGTTCTTGTTGAATAGCAAGTCCTTAGATGTCGTCCTTTCCTTGTAGTGCAGCGGTATGGGACGTTGCACTATTTGGAAATGACGTGCATCAAGGGAAGAGAAACCCTAGACATATGGCACTCGTTGTCTAGAGTAGCTACACTAGTCTACACCATGTTCTCACCCTTTTCACTAGTTTTCATGACACTGTACTCTCTACTATGTGTGGGACACTCGTTTTTAGGATTTGGTTTTGGATTCCAATCAGGATCGAATCGTGATAGTTTTCTCTGACGCTTGTTTTATCAGAGAAAAACTATATAATATTTTATTATGTATATGTATTATAAAAATGTGTCCCCACACATGCACGAGTAGGAGGTGGTCATGCAACCTAAGTGAAAGTGAATGACATCAGTCTAGAAGAGAGAGTAGTTCTAGATTAGATGTCTAGAGCCTTGTTAGAATATATGATAGTTGGAATAGATGAAATAAGTTTTGATGATATGATGTAAGTTTGATAGAGATGATATAAGATGATTTATGATGAAATATGTTTGTCTTTGAGGACTTAAGTTCAGATTTGAGGTTTTGAGATAAATTTTGATGATGCAAGTATGCATTCTTTTATGAGATAAGATGTGTTAAGACAAGGTTGTGAGTCAGCATGAACCTCAGTCTCTTTTACGAAGGAGGACCTCTAGTGTTAGGACCAGTTTTGGGGTTAGCTCAAGAGAGAGAGAGGCCCACATGGAGAAGGTCAGAGAACCTAGACTCCACGATATGATAAATAGGAGATATGTGATATGATATGTCCTAAACTAGAATACTCTTGAGTGATTGAGTTGAGTCGCTTTATGCATGATTCCTATAGTTATTTGAACCCTAAATGCCCTTGGGAGTGCCAAACCCTAGAGTCAGAGAGAGGCTAGTT
The DNA here is from genome assembly GCA_963693085.1 of Alisma plantago-aquatica. NCBI lineage: Eukaryota > Viridiplantae > Streptophyta > Magnoliopsida > Alismatales > Alismataceae > Alisma > Alisma plantago-aquatica. The sequence goes on along the minus strand of OY856414.1, from coordinate 938,652,866 downwards.
ATGTATGCATATGTGAATAAGGAAGTATGAGTGTCTGCCATCTGGGTGATGGAGAGAGCCCAAGACCCTGGAGGAGGTAGCTATGTTTTTAGTTTCTGTGAAGCTCATGCTCGGGTTGGTGGTTTCCCACATAGGAATCTAGTGGTGTATATAAGAGAGTTTTGGGTAAGCATGTCTCATGAGTAAAGACCTATGAAGAGTATGTCATCGTGTTTTGGTTAGTGCTTATGTGGCTAGAGATCGTAAAGCTATCACCAGAGCCAATGAGGTAATCTGAGAACCCTAGACTACGAGAGGAAAGATAAAGTATATGTGTATGCGATACTCATAGAGTTGAGTTAGCTCAGAGAGACTGAGCACGACACTACCCTCGTGGTATGGGTTAGAGGAACCTCATTTGGAGTATATAAAGTTTTGATACATGTTTCATGAGCCACTTGTATAATTTTGTTAGCACAACCATGACATAATATATGTAAGGATGTAATCTAATCTTGATATGTGATATAAGTAGACACAACCTGATGTAAAGCTAGGGATGGTTTGATAGATCTCTATGCATAAATGGTTAACCATATATAGGAATAATAATGATAATGTGATATTGTTGGTTAATCTTGTGATGAAATCACTAGTAAATGTTGTAATTGATTATGAATAATGAAATAAGATCATATGAATGAAATATGTTACATGAGGTGTTAATCTTAGTGCGTAATAAAGATGAAAAATATAGTTTGATAGTTAGCACAACATAATGATGATGACACCTTGATATGATCTATATGGATAAAGGTAGTTAATTGCATGTAACTCCCTCATAAGAAGTATATGTTAATGTTTAATGCTTGGGTAAAATGAGGATGAAAATCCCATAATATGAAAGATGTCATGACATAACCTAAGTTTCTAAACCCTTGAAGGGATGATTCACCTTAGATGTTTTAAACCCCCCCTAATGGTGGTTTTGATATGAGTATAGAACTTTGTTCTTGGATAGGTTGCACCTAGAGTGATGCCCTAGATATGGATGAAGACGTTTTGGTTTACTTTCGAGGACGAAAGTTCTTTTAAGATGTATATGATGTGACAAAGTGGTTTTTGGCTTAATTCCGAGGATGGAATTTCTTTTAAGATGTGTAGGATGTGATGGAGTGGACTTTTAGAATCCTAAAATGTCCAATGACACAAGTGATATCATGCATGTTGAGTTGTTTTGAGAATCCCAAGTGTTTTAGTAATGTTGGAGTGTTGATCGAGGTTTATATAATGATCTTGATCCATAAGTTATGCTTATTTGAGGAAATTAATTGAATAGTCTAACAATGGAGTTTTGGCACCAAATTCGTGTACATGGCACCTTGAGTAGTGAGGAATCTATGGTTAAAATTTGGAGGCAATTGGATGTTCCTAGAGGAAGTTATTAAGGTTTGAAATTTGTGAAATAATATGCATATATTAAGGTATTTTGGACTAAGTAGTTGATCAAATAGGGCGTCACACGCCCCTTTAATTGAGGGCAGGATGGGTGGCCAGATCTTGGTCATTCATGTCTAATCCAGTGGTTGGGACTACTTACTTTAGTGAGCCACGGATCCCTTGTTATGTGGGTTCTTTCACAGCCGCTGGATGCGCTTTGGGCGGCAATGAGGTCATATCCAAGCTCCGGGTTTGGAGGAGTCATGGAGCAGTAAGACGTGCAAACATCCATGCCACCACGATCTCAAAACGTGTACAAAATAGAGGGAGTGACCGAGCAGTTAAGCTTGAATCGGCATAAGGAGTACCCTGACTGTTCACTCGTGGCATTTGTTGAAAGATAGAAGGGGAAGGAGCCACCCTTTTTCCACTGTCTCTCCACAACCGCAACCAGGTGGTAGCTGAAGGTGTAGCTCAAAGATAGAGATGAGACCAGAGAAGATGTTTAGTTGAGAAGGATGATTGAGGTTTTGCGGGTCATTTAGGAATGTCTTCAGACCTTGCCGTGGTGATGGTCTTGGCTGACGAAAAAGGTTTACCATAGGTGCAGGTAGAGGTTGGAGCAGGCTTCCAGTAACTGCTCCCTGCGTTTAGGTGGCACCGAGACATCCAAGAGGGCACCGCAGATCTCTGTCAAAGAAAAATCTTCATGAAGTTAAGTAGAGACCTTTTTCCCTCTTTTTCCGTTGTCATGGCAGTAGATTGCGACGACGACCTCCTTGGGTTCATGAGGAGGCACCTCGAGTAGCAATACGAGTAGCCGAGGAAGGATGGACAAACATTATGGACCTTGCAAAAGCATAAGGTCGTGGAGATAAAGATAAGCTGGAGCCCAATTGCTTGCCAGAGAAGGATCTCGTGGCGGCGGCCAGAAGACTGGACGTACAGGTGTCGGGCGGAACATGGACACAAGGAGACCAGGCAGTGTGAGGAAGGAATAAGTGAAGGTCATGGAGGCGTTAGGAGATACAGGAACGAGGCGCAGGGCTGTCGATTGTACACCGGAGCCATCCCAGTTCAGCGACGGCGCGGTGCCTCACGCTAGAACACAGTCCCGCTAGGACTCAACGAGTGTGTGAGAAAGAAGAGATGACCGACCAACAAATCAATCAAACTGGGTCCAGACGCCCTGAACCGCTCGGCTCAACCGCAAACCTGGGAGCCCAAGGATAGAGGAGCACTACCCTGAGAAGCCACGTGGCCATTTGGGATTGGCCGCAATAAGGTAAATCTTCACAAAAACCTCAGACCTTGTATAAATCATAGAAATTATCTCGGTTATCGGAAATATATATATATAATATATCAAAATGTTCAGAAAAATGCATAGAATACAGTAGAATGATAATATCAGGCTTTTGATACATGAAGATTAGTGATATCATGAAAGATTTGTAATGTTTAGTTCATGGATAATAAATATCAAATGATGTTCTAAAATTATGGGAAAATGCCAGTAAGTCTATAATCATGTTTAGAATGCATATGATGTCAGATATGGTCATGTTTATGCATGAAATCATATAATTTGATTAATATGGCTAATAGCACTAAAGATAATGCAATAAATGCATACATGCTCAATAAGTGATGAAAATCATGGAACACCCTTATATCTGTAACTGGAATATAATATATAAATCTGAGATCAGTTTTATACATGAAATTCATGTTACATGAGGATGACCCTTAATACATGTGATGTCACCCTAATATGGTTAATGAATGTGACATAATATTAAGTATGTTCAGATAATAATGTGACACATGAGTATATCCAGTTGATGAACTATAATATGGAAAATGACATCAGTAAGATAAATATAAGGCAAGAATACAAGTACTCATGAGGATATCATAATGAGATAGGCAAACCCTAAAATGGATATAAACATGGTTATATGTGATTAGGATATCTCTTTGGAAGGTACTCCATTGCCTCTTACTTGGCTTATTATACAATATGCTTGTGTTCTATGTGTAGTAAAATACTTGGCATACGGTATTGGATGAAATGATTGTTCTTGTATGATATCTGGCTTGATATTTCTATACTTATGGCTATGAACACATGAAACATAAGATATCGAATCCATCATATGATAGAACTAAACTCTTTGGTAGTACAGTGCATTGAAGTGATCTCAAAATCTTTGGTAGTAGATCACATGTGTTAGATCACAAACTCTTTGGTAGTAGATCACACGTTAAATGATCTCAAACTCTTTGGTAGTAGATCATAAGGCCTAAAAACATCAAAGCCCTTGGGGGAAGATGTATGAGAAATATGATGGAAATGTGCTTAAAATATATGTGTTCTCTTTCTTGTTAATTAATATCTTTTTTCCAGTATACACTTTTCTTTATATTTGTTTAATGATGCCAAGTATTAGTTTTATCTTATTGCCAAGATATGATGAGAGGTAAATAAAAGATGCATAGGCGTACTCAGTACAATATTCTTGAATATTGTGCTGACGTGTACCACATGTAATCTTTTGTTTAGGTTGTGATCTTGTGCTCTTGAAGATCCAGGATAGTAGAGTTGTATGGCGAGTTGATGTACAGGTGGACCTGTTGTCTTAAGATCCTGTAGTTTAGTGGTAGTATATGTATATGTTAAAGTTCGTTGTTCAAGATGTAATATCAAATGTTGTAACAATTCATGTTGTAATTATATGTTGAATGGTGAAAATGTGTATATGGTTTGATTATTGTTCATGTGCATGTGCTACTATGTTTCCTTCTGACTCCCTTGATTTTCTCTTTCTTAGCCTAGTGTGTGATGTTTAAATTGGGATTCTCACTGAGGTGAGTGTGACAAATCTTTTCTATTAATTTTGTTTTCACCTTTATAATGATCATTCATAATCTCTTTTACCTCTTTGATCAATATTGATACCCTAAATCAAATTCTTTTTGTATTCTACGAATTTCATGCACTTTTGGGCACCGTAGTTAGCTTAATACACCTCTTTGATAAAATACTTGAGTTTGACTAGTTAACTGTATCTTTTAGTCTCCAAACTTGTTAACTTTATTCTACACTTCATGTTGAACATATGGTCCAAATTTGAGATAATTTGGACCTTCCTATGATTTTATACGATTTTTCTAAGTTTTTAGCATTTTCCTAGATTTCTTTGCCTTTTTCCTTGCTGGGCCCGGCCCATCTGTTGCTTTGGGCGCCGCTGGGCAAGGTGGATCGACCCAATAGCCTTGGATCTCAATCCAACGGCGCTGGGGTCGTCCCCTACCCCGCGCCTAGTATGGCAGGTACACAGTGGACTAGCCACCCTGGTTCCTAACCCGATCAACCAAAACCAGTTGGTTTCGCCCCAATAACTCGACCAATGAATCCCCCACCCTTTCTCATAGCTTCCGCACGTTTTGGTTGAGTGGAATCACTGCTTAGGGGCCAAGCAAGCAAGCTGACCCATGGGGTGTGTCGCCCTCTCTGGTAACCCTAACCCTAGCTCCCTTAGGCTATAAAATTGGGCCATCACCCTTAGCGAGGCCCCTAGACCCCAGCCGGCACCTCGCCCTTCCTTATCTCTCCCTCACCTGCGCTTCCCTCCTTTCTCTGATCTATGCGCTTCCGCAGAGCAAGACTTGCTCGCGGGTGAGTTATGGTGTTGGGGCGAGCAGCATCAACCACTAGATTGGAGTCCATGCTGGTCCTCATCATCGATCAACGGTCAGAGATCCCTGCGCAAGCACCTCTCTTGCTCCTTATCCGTGAAGCACGTGCCTAGGAGCACGGTTCCTCCCTACCACTGATCACCTTCGCGTGATCACGGTGGACCAGCGATCAACGGCCCCATATTTTCAGTAATTCTGCCCTCTCTGCCCTAAATTCCAGAAAATAGCCAAATCTTGCAAAAATGATATCTTGAGATCCCTAGCTCCGAATATATCGAAATTATAGTCCATTTTTATCAGAAAATTAGCCCAATTTAATAAAAATAGTTTCAGAACCTATTTCATACCTCTGTTCTCGATTTTGATGCAGATACTTGTGAATAACCCTCTTGATCATAAAATGAACAACTTTCTTGAATCTATGATATTCCTAATCTAGTTCATGATCAAACATGCAATCATACTCTGATGTTTAGTCTCAAATCTACTATTATGATCTAGAAACTTGATTAATGACTCGGATGGTGATGATGTAATTAGGGTTAGTGAATATGATTCCTAAAAAGCACCCAAGTGGATCATTCATTCTGGATACATGCTTGATACTTGATTAAATGTTGGAAATATTGATATAATGGATGATCTTCCCTAGGGTTGTAATAGGAATGCAAAACCCTAATCTTGCATACATGGTTCTTGCATAATATGATCTTGACCCTCAAATCTATATCTTGTTTAATCTAGGATCAACTTGAAACCTTGACCTTTCACTCTTGGACTTTTACTCGATTTAGCATCCAAAAAGGTACGCTAATATACTACTCCTCCTTGGTTGTATGATGATACTTTTAGGTATCTCTTGAATTATGCTTGGCTAGTTATTTGGATGAAATATTGTTCCCTATGAATAGTCTTCCATTTTTCTTCTATATTATATTTTGAGAAACATGAAACCCTAAATCACAATACCCATTATGACTGCCCGTATATTGATGTTGATAATGATGTTGGAAAAGTTGATAATGTTGATATTGAATATAGGCAAAACTCCCTTATTGGAAGGTGGGATTTTGCACTCCTATCTCCAATGGTGAGAAGGAGCTTGGTGACCTCCCCATCGCGTTGGGGTAGTAGGGTCACCTAAACTAATATAAGCATGCTTCTTGAATTACAACATAATGGGAAATTTGTAATAAAATTTGTGTTGAATAATATTTTGGTTTCTGGAAAATCATTCGATAATGTTTTGAAACATAAGTCCTGCCAAGCATACTACTTTTTCTTATAAACTGCTTTACTTGTTTTTATATAGCATACCGTGCAATTGCATTGCCATTGTGTCTTGATTTTCTCGATTTTAGGTAATGCAAGGAACTAGATTCATCTACTCAATTTATCTACTGCAATAAAGACTTCTACATCACTTATGGACTCTACATGGGAGCTAATTGTAAAAGGCATGTAGTTGTAGGCAAGTTCTTATCTTTTTCTCTTTCCTGTTGCCTACGGGCCTTATGTACTAAACATTTTGGTTCATTTTAATAAAGAAGGATGTTATTTCATTTTTGCATACTGTGTATGATTTTTGGGCCACTCAGGGACGGGTGCTCTAATCCCTTTAACACTGCCCTTTTGGACAGTGGGATTGGGATTGGGGTAAGAACGGATCTGTGACAGTTGGTATCAGAGCCATAACACACTTCATATGCATTAGTGAAATGATGTTCTTGATCGCTGAACCAAGGAAGCCCTAAAATTCACTATGGTGAAAACTGAGGTGTCTAGAAAGAGCACAAAGGGGGTTCTGGCATAATTCCTCCTATCCGTCTTCACGGTGGTTGAGGTTCCTCCTGCTCTACCTGGCCTTAGTTGATCCAGAAATGGATGGAAGGACTTCCTATAACCCTAGAGAGTCTTCTAGCATCTTATATATTCTTTAAGGATTACCCAAGCCACCTATTAGAAGGAAGTAGGATGACTCCTCATCTTCTCATTCTCCTTAAGGTTTCATGACTTGATCTATATACTCTCTCTATTTTGGGTAAATTAAGGACGGGAACACCTAAAATCCGAAAATGAATTGAGAAAACCTGTTACAATATTTCCATGATCTATCATATTCTTGCTTTGAAGGTTATAAACAAGAAAACATATATCAGTTGAACTCTTGCAGATGGCCCCAAAAACCAGGAACAACAGGGATGGTGAAGGGACCTCTGGTACTAAAGACAAGGGGAAGAAGCCCTGCATGGATGATGATGAAGATGTCAGTTCTTCCAATAAGACCAACAATATGGGGGAATGGGAACTAAAACAAAAGGCCATTATGGATGTCCTCCATGACCTAGCTGTCCGCACTACATCCCTTGTACCAACCCATAATCCAAAACCCACCACTATCCAGGATTTTCTGAAACTCAGCCCTGAAACCTTCTATGGGGAAGACAAAGATGATGTCCTAGACAAGGCTGATGCCTGGTTAGTGTCCATGGAAAACACTTTTAGGGTTTTGAGGTGCCCTGAACAAGACAAGGTTGGTTTTGCCACCTACCAGTTGAAGGGAGCGGCCAAATTGTGGTGGGAGAATTATATCCGGTCACAGCAGGTCATCCCTGTCAACTGGGAAGCCTTCAAACCCATTTTCACCAACCGTTTCCAACCCACATCTGAGAGAAAGGACAAAGAAAAACAATTCCTCACCCTTACCCAAGGAACTAACACAGTGGCTGAATACAACCGACAGTTCCGCCTGCTAGAGAGGCATGTCACCAACCTTACCGAAGAACAAAAACTTGACCGCTACATTGATGGACTTTTCCTTACCCTAAAAGCTTTTGTATCCTCATCCAAACCCACCAACTTTCAAGATGCCTATGAGCATGCCTTGTCCATGGAGAAAACCCTGGGGATGGGACACAGGAAACCTTTACCTACCCTTGCCTATCTAGGCCTGACTAAAGTTGTACCTTCAAAACCTGAACCGAAGGGAAAACCCCATATTGGTGGCAATAAGAACATGAACTGACAGAAGAACTAGAGGAATCCTCCTACCCAAGGCCAGAACCAGAATTACAACCGTAGTCCTGCACAAAACCAGAATCATGGCTAAAACAGGGGTCCAGGCCGGAATGCCAATATTCCTCGTTGTCGTAACTGTGGGAATTTCCACCCTGGCCAGTGCAAGTATCCGTCCCCAGTCTGCCATTACTGCAAACAGGAGGGTCACTTCAGAGACAGCTGCCCCCACCCTCCTCCAGCATGGGCTAGGCAAGGTGAACATAGACAGGCTCGTGTCTTTACTATGAATGCAGATGAGGCGAAGGCCAATGAAAACAAACTCATGGAAGGTACCTTTTAAATTCAAGATTATTTCCAGAACTTTATATCATGATTATCTTGTACATAGCCCTTACACAAAATATATGTATACGTAGGTATGATGCAAATCTCTGACCATTTTTTTGTTACCCTTTTTGACTCTGGGTCGACAAACACTTTCATGTCTAAGAATCTTTCCTTTATGTTGAATCTTGAAACAGGGGAGTTAGGGTACGTACTTGATGTAACTACCCCAAGTGGGAAGATGAAAGTCTCCTACTATACTGTCGAGAAAGTCCCTCTATCTTATGCTGGACGTAGTTTTGAGTCAGATTTCATAATCTTAGACATGGAAGACTTTGACCTTATTTTAGGGATGGATTGGCTCCATAAAAATCATGCTCTAATCAACTGTCGTGCCAAGAAAGTCATTATTTCCAAACCCAATATCCCTATTCTTGTAATTCCTGGAAGGAAAGATCGAAATCAAAACGTTGTCATTTCTCTGATTAAAGCCCAAAACTTGATAGCTAAAGGGTGAAAATCATACCTAGCAATTGTAACTGTAGTCAATCCTGATACGAGTGCCCTAGAAAACATTGATATAGTGCGAGAGTACCCGAGTGTCTTTCCTGAGGAGCTCCTTGGGCTACCACCAGATCGTGATGTTGATTTTTCTATTGATTTAGCACCTGGTACCACACCTATTTCTCGGGCACCCTATCAGATGGCTCTTTCTGAATTAACTGAGCTGAAAAAGCAGTTGCAGGAATTGCTTGATAAGGGTTTCATCTGCCCTAGTACCTCTCCTTGGGGAGCCCCCATTTTATTTGTCAAGAAAAAGGATGGTTCCCTTCACATGTGTATTGACTATCGTATGATCAATCAAGCTACTATAAAAAACAAGTATCCGCTGCCTAGAATTGATGACCTTTTCGATCAACTCCATTTTGCCCATGTCTTTTCAAAAATTGATCTTCGTTCTGGTTACCACCAACTCAAGGTTAAGGACGAAGACATCCCTAAAATAGCCTTTCAAACCCGATACATGCATTATGAATTCCTTGTCATGCCATTTGGGTTGACTAATGCCCCTGGTGTGTTTATGAACTTGATGAATAGTGTCTTCCAACCTTTCCTCGATGAGTTTGTAGTGGTCTTCATTGACGACATATTGATATATTCGACTGATGCTGAATCACACCGCATTCACCTTCACAAAGTTCTTGACATCCTCCAATCTCAGAAATTCTATGCAAAACTGTCAAAATGTAAATTTTGGAATTCTGAAGTCATGTTCTTAGGCCACATAATTTTTGGTGGGAAAATTTCTGTTGACCCCGCTAAAGTCTCGGTTGTTCTTGAGTGGCAAGCCCCAAAGAATGTTTCAGAGATTCACAGTTTTCTAGGTCTTGCTGGCTATTATCGACGTTTTATTCAGAACTTCAGTAGGACTACCTTGCCTCTCACCAAGCTCACGAGGAAAGGAGAACAGTTTATCTGGTCAAAGGAGTGTGAGTCCAATTTTCAAGAGCTAAGGATAAAGCTGACAACTGCACCTGTCTTGACTCTTCCCTCAGGAAATGATGGGTTCGTCATCTTCACCGACGCATCAAGGTTCGGTCTGGGTTGTGTTCTCATGCAAGAGAGAAAGGTAGTCACTTATGCCTCTCGACAATTGAAGCCAAATGAGGTCAACTACCCAACCCATGACCTCGATCTTGCCGCCATCATATATGCTTTGAAAATATGGCGACACTACTTGTATGGTGTCACCTTCGACATCCTCACCGACCATAAGAGTCTGAAATACATCTTGACACAGAAGGATCTCAATCTCAGACAGAGGCGTTGGCTCGAGTACCTTAAAGACTATGACTTCACCATTGCCTACCACCCCGATAAGGCAAATGTGGTGGTTGATGCACTCAGCAGGAAGCAGGCTAAATGTGCTGCTGTCTTTACTACGGAATGGAAGAACATGGAAGTCATGTCACTTTGGGCCCCAAGGCGTATGGGCAACGTTCTTAGATTGTCCAGTGTCCATGTAAAACCAGGCCTCCTCTCCGAAATCCTATCATCTCCAAAGAATAGTAAGAGCCTTGATGAAATGACTAAGCTATTAGAGAAGCCCCAAACTCATCTGACAGTTGGTATGGATGGTGGAATCCGATACAAACATCGCATATGGGTCCCAGAAGATTCAGTCATGATAGGAATGGTGTTACGAGAAGCTCACGTGTCAAAATATACTGTGCATCCTCGATCGACAAAAATGTACAAGGATCTGCAAAGGCACTTCTAGTGGAGGGATATGAAGACCGACATTGCTACTTTCATCTCCAAGTGTCTGACCTGCCAGCAGATCAAGGCTGAACACCAACGTCCAGGAGGTCTTCTAAAACCCCTACCTATCCCCGAGTGGAAATGGGAAAACATCACCATGGATTTCGTGGTGGGACTACCCAGGACCAGGAAAGGGAGTGATGCCATTTGGGTTGTAGTTGATCGTCTGACTAAATCGGCCCATTTTATTCCAATCAAAACAACGACCAAGGTTCCTGAGTTAGCAGAACTTTACGTTCGAGAGATAGTCAGGATACATGGAATTCTGGTATCTATAGTATCAGATCATGATGCAAAGTTCACTTCTCAATTGTGGCGACAAGTACAGGAAGAACTGGGAACTCAACTAAATTTCAGCATTACCCCCAAACTGACAGACAATCTGAGAGGACAATCCAAGTCCTAGAAGACTTGCTGAGACCGTGCGTCCTCGATTGGGGTGGTTCTTGGGACCACTACCTTCCTCTCGTTGAGTTTTCCTACAACAATAGCTACCAATCCAGTATCAGCATGCCTCCCTATGAAGCTCTGTATGGAATACCGTGTAGATCTCCACTTTACTGGGATGAAGTAGGCGAAAGATGAATTCTGAAATCGGAGGAACTACAACTCTATTCTGATAACGTCAGCCTAATCAAGAAAAGGTTAAAAAGGGCGCAAGATCGTCAGAAGTCTTATGCTGATACACACAGGACCGACACTCAGTTCTTAGTAGGTGATCATGTTTTCCTGAAGATTCGACCAATTCGATCCATTGCAAAGAACAAAGGAAAACTTAGTCCTAGATATGTGGGTCCTTTTGAAATTATGGATCGTATTGGGGAATGTGCTTACAGGTTGGCTCTACCTCCACAATATAGCATGATGCACAACGTCTTTCATGTGTCGAACCTGAAGCGATATGTCAAAGACCCTAGCCATATCCTCAATCATGAACCACTTGAATTAAAGGACACCCTTGTGTACCAAGAAACTCCAGTCAAGATACTTGATACTCGCACCAAGGAACTCAGAAATAAGAAAATCGATATGTTCAAGGTGTTGTGGAAGCACCATGGGAGTGATGATTCTACTTGGGAGTTGAAGTTAGACATGGAGGGACGTTTGCCTGACCTCTTCAAGGAAGTTTGAATTTTGGGGACAAAATTCTTTATAAGGAGGGGAGGATGTGACAATGTGAGTTTTTCCTCTTTTCTATTAATTAATTTTTTTTCACCTTTATAATGATAATTCATAATCTCTTTTGACTCCTTGATCAATATTGATACCCTAAATCAAATTCTTTTGTATTCTATGAATTTCATGCACTTTTGGGCACCTTAATTAGATTAATACACCTCTTTGATCAAATACTTGAGTTTGACTAGTTAGCTGTATCTTTTGGTCTCCAAGCTTGTACACTTTATTCTACACTTCATGTTGAAGATATGGTCCAAATTTGAGATCATTTGGACCTTCCTATGATTTTATATGATTTTTCTAAGTTTTTAGCCTTTTCCTAGATTTCTTTGCCTTTTTCCCACCTTTTTCCTTGTTGGGCCCGACCCATCTGTTGCTTTGGGCGCCGATGGGCAAGGCGGATCGACCCAGCAGCCTTGGATCTCAATCCAACGATGCTGGGGTCATCCCCTACCTTGCGCCTAGTATGGCAGGTACACGGTGGACTAGCCACCATGGTTCCTAACCCGATCAACCAAAACCAGTTGGTTTCGCCCCAATAACTCGACCAATGAATCCCCCACCCTTTCTCGAAGCTTCCACATGTTTTGATTGGGTAGAATCACTGCTTAGGGGCCAAGCAAGCAAGCCGACCCATGGGGTGCGCCGCCCTCTCTGGTAACCCTAACCCTAGCTCCCTTAGGCTATAAAAACTGGGCCATCACCCTCAGCGAGGCCCCTAGACCCGAGCCGGCACCTCGCCCTTCCTTATCCCTCCCTCACCTGCGCTTCCCTCCTTTCTCTGATCTATGTTCCGCCGCGGAGCAAGGCTTGCTCGCGGGTGAGTTCTGGTGTTGGGGCGAGCAGCAGCAACCGCTAGATTGGAGTCCACGCTGGTCCTCATCATCGATCAACAGTCAGAGATCCCTGCGCAAGCACCTCTCTTGCTCCTTATCCGTGAAGCACGTGCCTGGGAGCACGGCTCCTCCCTGTTGCTGATCACCTTCGTGTGACCACGGTGGACCAGCGATCAATAGCCCCATATTTTCGGTAATTCCGCCATCTCTGCCCTAAATTCCAGAAAATAGTCAAATCTTGCAAAAACGATATCTTGAGATCCCTAGCTCCGAATATATTGAAATTATAGTCCATTTTTATCAAAAAAAATAGCCCAATTTAATAAAAATAGTTTCAGAACCTGTTCTTATCTCTGTTCTCTATTTTGATGCAAATACTTGTGAATAACCCTCTTGATCATAAAATGAACAACTTTCTTGAATCTATGATCCTAATCTAGTTCATGATCAAACATGCAAACATACTCTGATGTTTAGTCTCAAATCTACTATTATGATCTAGAAACTTGATTAATGACTCAGATGTTGATGATGTAATTAGGGTTAGTTAATATGATTCCTAAATAGCACCCAAGTGGATCATTCATTCTGGATACATGCTTGATACTTGATTAAATGTTGGAAATATTGATATAATGGATGATCTACCCTAGGGTTGTAATAGGAATGCAAAACCCTAATCTTGCATACATGGTTCTTGCATAATATGATCTTGACCCTCAAATATATATCTTGTTTAATCTAGGATCTACTTGAGACCTTGACCTTTCACTCTTGGACTTTTACTCGATTTAGCATCCAAAAAGATACGCTATTATACTACTCCTCCTTGGTTGTATGGTGATACTTTTAGGTATCTCTTGAATTATGCTTGGCTAGTTATTTGGATGAAATATTGTTCCCTATGAATAGTCTTCCGTTTTTCTTCTATATTATATTTTTAGAAACATGAAACCCTAAATCACAATACCCATTATGACTGCCCATATATTGATGTTGGAAAAGTTGATAATGTTGATATTGAATATATGCAAAACTCCCTTATTGGAAGGTGGGATTTTTCACTCCTATCTCCTATGGTGAGAAGGAGCCTGGTGACCTCCCCATCGCGTTGGGGTAGTAGAGTCACCTAAACTAATATAAACATGCTTCTTGAATTACAACATAATGGGAAATTCATAATAAAATTTGTGTTGAATAATATTTTGGTTTCTGGAAAATCGCTCGATAATGTTTTGAAACATAAGTCCTGCCAAGCATACTAGTTTTTCTTATAAACTGCTTTACTTGTTTTTATGTAGTGTACCGTGCAATTGCATTGACATTGTGTCTTGATTTTCTCAATTTTAGGTAATGCAAGGAACTAGATTCATCTACTCAATTTATCTACTGCAATAAAGACTGCTACATCACTTATGGACTCTACATGGGAGCTAATTGTAAAAGGGATGTAGTTGTAGGCTAGTTCTTATCTTTTTCTCTTTCCTGTTGCCTACGGGGCTTATGTACTAAACATTTTGGTTCATTTTAATACAGAAGGATGTTATTTCATTTTTGCATATTATCTGTGTGTGATTTTCGGGCCACTCAGGGATGGGCGCTCTAATCCCTTTAACACTGCCCTTTTGGACAGTGGGATTGGGATTGGGGTAAGAACGGATCCGTGACAATGAGGTTTCAATTTAGACGTCACACATCAGATTAAGTTTTAGAAAATTCGGGGACGTCACATTTTTATGAAGGCTGATAATGATGAATCTCATAATCTCAAAGTGTTTTTCTCTAAATTTTCTAGGATGTCGTGATTGGTTATTAAATTTGACAAAAGCTCTACTTTTATAAGTAATAAAGTTGATAAGTCTATCCTTGATATTCTGAATATGAATGAGAACATTGGACCTATGAATTACCTTGGATTACCTATCTTTACTAGGAAATGGACTAGGAAGTTATGTGTTGGTCTGATAGATAGAGTTGAGAGAAAGTTGGAATCCTAGAATTCTAAAATACTATATCTTGCAAGAAGGTGTTAACTTATAAAGTCAACTTTATCTTCCATTCATCTCTATTGGATTTTCTCATTTCCTATTCCCTATTCCACTATTGATGAAATTGATAGATTATGTAGAGATTTTATGTGGGGTGGTTCTGAGAAGAAGAAGAATCTGCAGTGGGTGAAATGGGAAAAAGTCACCTTACCAAAAAAATTAAGGCAGCCTATCTCTTAGGAAAGCTAAGGAGGTGGTGAAAGTTTATCTTATGTTGAATGCATGGAATATTGTGGATAAAAAAGACATGCTACTAGTCAAGTGGTTAAATGAGAAATACCTTAAGAAATAGTCCTTTTGGAATATTGATGAGTCCTCCAATTTTTCATGACTTTTTAATAATATTCTTCGTGTGAGGAGCAATCTTCTTTCTATGATAAATTTTAGTATTGGCCAAGGGGATATGTTCATCCTTTGGAAAGATCCCTGGATGAAGGGTAAGTTTCTTATAGATGTAGTTGATAAATCGATTCCTTTAAGGTATGGTTTGAAATACTAGGATAATCTGAGTAGAATCATCTATAATAGGAATTGGAAGGTGCCAGAGAGCAGGTGTTCAGACATCATTATGAAGGCTATCATTTCCAACAATGTCATTATTTCTGATCAGGATTCCATTACCATTAATGGTAAAGACAATCCAAAACTTAAGGATATGTGGGAAGCTACTAGAAAAAGGAAGAGGAGATTGCAATATTTAAGTGGATGTGGAAGATTAAAGCTCCCAAGAAGTTCACAAATCATGTGTGGAAGACAGTCTTAAACAAATTACCAAGTTCTAATTATTCTAGACAAAGAGGTATCCAGCTTGCATAAATGTGTTTTTTGTGCTGCATTTATTATGAGGACTCTGACTATCTTTCTTTCTCTTGTCACTGTGTTAAGGAGTTATGTTTATCTACTCATGAGGAAGGGTTTATCTTTCAGGTTCCAAAAAAGTGGGAATATACTAGTATTGGTTTTGGAATTATGGATAACACTTGCGGTGTAGCTATTATTTACCATTGTTGGAAGGAAAGCAATAGAAGGGTTATTAGGAGATCACTCGTTTAAGCTCTGTGGTTTGGAAGGTTATTAAATTTGAAGTCTAGGTTTTCAATTCAAATATTAGGATGGTGAATGATCCTGAAGTCTGACTTTCTTTTGGCTGTTTGATACAGTTGCTCTTTTTCCCTATGACCACCTTTGTATAGATGTCCTACTAATATACAAGCTCTTTACTTGTTCATTCTTTCTCTTGTTCCTCCCTCCCCTGTTGGGATGAGTTTAGTTTTTTTCTTCTTCTTCCAGTCCCCACCCTTTTGCTTTTCTGTCGTGTTTTGTACCTTTTTTTCAAAAAGATAAAAAAAGCAACAAGGTTTTTTGGCGACCAAAAAGAGAGAATCTACTTGACTAAGACAATAATTTTTATCATCAAACAAACAAGTATTAGCATGTTCAAGATAATCTAATTCTATATGAAAATTATTAAGAATTCTAGTAAGCTTTTTCCTTTTCTTTTTCGAAGACTTAAGAGAGGCACAAGTAGCATCAATGATAGCAATTAAGTGTTCTTTATCTAAAGAATTTAGATTTACTTTATTTGAGTCTTTTCTTGTAGATGCCATAAGATAAAAATGGCATCCTCCTTCATCACTAGAGCTTGAGCTAGATCCTCCACTGGATTCTTCACTTGAGTTGGAGGAGTCACTTGAGCTTGAGTTGGAGTAGTCACTTGATCTTTTGTGCCATTTCTCCTTCTTCTTATACTTCTCTTATCTAGTGATGATGGGTCTTTTTGCCTTGTTGACAATCTATCTTGAAGTGAACCTTCTTTCCACACTTGAGGCACTAAATGGAGGAGGAAGACTTGCCTTTGTAGAGTCTACCCTTGGAGTACATGACATCTTCTTCAACATGACAGGATGGAAAGGCTTAACCCACAATAGCTTCAACTTTAGCCTTGATTCATCCTTCTTCATTCTCTTTAGCTCTCTCTCTCTCTCTCTTATCTTTCAACTTCTTCTCTCTTATCTAGTGTGACTTCATGGGCGTGTAGATTTCCAATGATCTCTTCAATATGAATATCACCAAGAGACCTTTCTTGTTCAATGGAAGTCACCTTGGATTTTCATCTCTTGGGGAGAGTTCTGAGGACCTTTGAGTTGATATTTCCTCTACTCATAGGATTTTTCATAACAACAAGACCATTCAAAATGGTGTTGAGCCTTGAGTACATGTTGTCTATCTTCTCCTCCTTTCCCATCTTGAAGTTCTCAAGTAGCCCTTTGAGCATGTAGACTTTGGCTTCCTTCACTTGTTGAGTACCCTCATAAGTGATGCACATCTTTCTACATACCTTATAGACTGTCTCACAAGAAGAAATCCGGTTGAACTAGATGGGGGTCATGGTGACATACAGAATGTTGATTTTTCTTGCATTCAAGGTAGCTTTATTCAAGGTAGCTTCATCCCATTCTTCTATTTTTGTCTCTGATATCTTGTATGGATTGTCCACCATTTTTCATAGCTCAAGATTTTTTTCTTACATGTGTAATTTAAGCCTGGTCCTCTAATAGACAAAGTTACTCCCATCAAATATCAGAAGGTTGACGAAGTATCTCCCATCTTGATAATCACACATCTTCTCCTACTTGTGGAAGTATTCTTGAAGAAGACATGCTATGATACTAATTTTTGGATCCTAGGATAGGTGATTGGATTCTATAGAGGGGGGTGAATAGAGTTGTATGCACTAAATCAAAAGTCATTAGAACTTCAAGTTATACCACAAGATAAGGTTGCTAAATAGGAAATTTGAGTGCAACTAAAACATACATGGCAAGGGAGAGAGAGATTGAACAAGCACCAAGTGACAAGCTATGTAGAGTGGTTCCATACTCCAAACTAGGAGTATGTCAGTCCACTACCTAGAGAGGTCAACCTCTAGAATTTCTAAGTGTGTCTTTCTTTATATATTCACTTATAAGAGTTACAACACATGGTCCACTAAAGGACTTACCTATCCAAGCCAAGAGTCTTCAACTTACCCACTTGATCAAGACATCTTCAACCTTCACCAAGGTCTTACCCGCACTTGCATCAAGTCTTTTTCCTTGTAGGGATTACCCACTCTTCTTGGATCTTCTGCCTTTGAATTCACCTTCACTCAGAGAAGCTTTCACCAAGGACTTACACACTTGAGCAAGGGGTCTTCTGCCTTCACCAAGGGCTTACCCACTCTTGCTCCAAGTCTTTGACCTTGCCGTGTTCTTCACTAAGGGACTCCTTCCCTTATTATTCTTCACCTCTCTTAACAAAGAGAGAGAATCTTCATTTCATGGTTTCATGAGAGATTCGGAGGTGGAGGAAGTGAGATCGTCATAAGATATACATGTAGGACTAGCTCTCTTACAAATCTCCTACTCAGTCTAATAGATGTAGCAAGTGCTTAAGCTTAGAGAGAGAGGAGTTTGTAGGATCACTTAACTATAGAATAGGGACCTTCACAGTACATAGCCAACCATGGGATGAATCCCCAGGGGTCCTATTTATAGTTGAGGATACCTGGAAGCCTTTGGGAACACTTCAGGATGAATACTAGCAGTTTGGGATGTTGCAATGGATATTTTTTTGAGTTTTGCAAACATTCCAAAGGTTAGAAACATTTTTTTACAATAGAGAAAGGGTTTAGTGCTATGAGTCATTCGCTAGGGTTTCGTGCCCTGGGAGGCGGCTGCGGAGGCGGCCGTGGAGGCCGTGGCACCGGGCGTAGCTCTTCCAGTGCTACTTCTCCCAATGATGAGTCGTCGGCTAACGCTTCTCTCAACGTAGCCCCAGCCTCTGATGGAGTTCCCGTCATCCCAGTAGACACTGTGATGGACAACGCTGATCCTCCGCCGCAGTAGCACACCAAAACTTACAGATAAGCCATGACCGGGCGGCAGACTAGGGCACCGGCGACCCTCTCACAGGTGTCCCCAGACCTATTGTCGCCCGCTGACATCTGTATATCAAAGGACGGTGCTATACCTGCCATTTCCATCAACCCAGTGATCCTGCCGCCCCTTCTTGAACCATGGAAGTTTGCCGTGGTGATCAAAGTTATCGGCACCACCGTCAACTTCAAGCGCTAATGAATAGGATCCCTATCTTATGGAAACTCACTAATGAGTTTAGGTCCATCGATCTTGACAAGGGGTATTATATCATACAACTAGCAAATAACGCCGATTTCATTCGTGCCCTAACCGGGGGTCCTTGGATGATCTTCAACCACTACATATCAGTGCAATCGTGGTCCAAAGACTTTCACCCCTTTGATCTGATCCCACACAAACTAGTGGCCTGGGCTAGAGTTCCAGATCTACCGATCCACCTCTTTCAAAACCAGCTACTATGGAGCATCGGCGACTTGATTGGACGGACAATCAAAATAGATACTACCACCCAATCCGGTCACAGGGGCAAATTTGCCCGCATCTCCGTTGAAGTAGATACTTCCCAGCCTCTACTCCCAGCGCTCCTCCTCGACAATGAGAAGTATCAGATAGAGTACGAGAACCTCCCCACCTTCTGTATGAATTGCAGAAGGCTTGGCCATAATGCAGGGGACTGCAAGTTTATACCAGCCTTTCCCAGCGTCGACCCATCTTCTTCTGTAGGCCCAACCTTGAATATAGCACCGGCCTATACACCTAATATCCATGAGAAGATGCCGGAACGACGTCCCCCTACTGGTAAGAAAGCAACGTCTCATTCTACAGCTAGTGATCATGGTAAGAATATGGATGCCAAAGCCGTGGCTCCCACACCACACCATGCTGCTACAACAGCTTCCAGCGAGCCCAGCAAGGATAGTGACGGGGGCTGGGAGACGGTTACCCATAAGAAGAATAAGAAGAAGGCAGGGAAGCAACCTGGGGGACAAGGGTCGCAGACGAGTGACAAGCCACCACCGATCCCGACTGCCACCTCGTCCGCAACTCACAAAGGAGGCGACAACTCAGTCATCACCTTGGTTGACGACAAAGTGAGTGAAGGAAGAGACGGCGCCTTAGTAGCAGAGGCCTTTCGCTTCCAAGCCTCCGTTCCCACTGTCAACACCTCTGATCCACCTGTGTTCTCAGCAGGTGTGGATGGAGCAGGCAGTGGCGTCATCCTTCGGAATAGAAGGGTTATCTACCAAACGATTAGCCTGGGCCGCGAACGCAAGAAGGGCAAGATCGCCCAATTTGTGAGCAGCGTGGACTACGCTACAAATGCTAAGTAGGGTCTTCTATTCGAAGTTAATGAACCTGGTCTCGACGAAGGCATGGACGCAGCGCCTGATCCACCAGGCTTGCTAGCCGCCATGCACTGAGCTCACTGCTCGCCCCTACTAGCGTGTTTTAATGACTAGCATTCTCTGCTGGAACATTCAGGGAGTAGGGTCTAAAGACAAAATAACTCTTCTAAAAGAATATAAGAGGAAATACAAACTCCAAATCTTAGTCATTCTAGAGACACGATGCAGTGGTTTAAAATCAAACAAGATCATTAAGAAGCTCAATTATACCTCCTCACACCGTGTGGAAGCGCTTGGTTTCTCTGGCGGCATATGGGTCCTATGGGATAACAACTATTGCTCCATCGATATCCTTCAAAGCCACCGCCAATATGTTCATTGCCGCATCAATAATTCCTGGTTACTCACTTTCATCTATGGCAGTCCTAACCCCCAAAAGTGTGACCTTCTGTGGAAACGTCTCATTGGTCTTGCATCTTCTATCAATGAACCCTGGGCACTCGTCGGTGATTTCAACACAATGCTCGATGCATCTGAGAAACAAGGTGGGAAGATTTTTGATAGAAGATCGAGTCTTAGATTCAATTACCTGCTCACCATGGCTGGTCTGAGTGATATGCCTTCCTCAGGCCACTTCTTCACCTTCGCGAAGGGTCGCCTTCGAGAAAAACTCGATAGGACGGTAGCTAATGAGGAGTGGTTGTCCATAGAGGGAGGCATGCAAATCAATGTTCTTTCCAGACTCTACAGCGATCACCACCCTATATTGTTGTCTTGCCAACGTCAGCAGAGGCGTCAGGGTATTTTCTTTAAAACAAAAATGAGTTGGGACGTCACAACTAGCTTTGAGTCTGAACTTCTTCCATCATGGGACAATACTAAGTCGATGACGGACGCCCTACATGCTTTCCAAGCCACAACCTTGAAATGGGACTCCAATCGCATCAAACAACAATATAAACAAAAGGATCGTCTTCTCCGCAAGATCGACAAGCTCCAGGTACAACTGCAAACATCTAATTCTGTTTCTACTCAACTGCAATGTGTGTTGCTCCAGGAACAATTGAGTTCCATTCTTATACAAGAAGAGGCAGACTGGCAGCAGCGCTCCAACATCAACTGGCTGAAATACGGAGATGGGAACAATAAATTCTTCCATGCCTATGTCAAAGCACGAAGACACCATAACAAGATTTCTAGACTCCGTGATGAGAACGGGGCCTAGATCACCTCTACGGCAAGCATCAAGCAACTGATTCGAGCTTTCTTCACCAACCTCCTTTGCAGTCCATGCCCCAATCTGCCG
The DNA here is from genome assembly GCA_963693085.1 of Alisma plantago-aquatica. NCBI lineage: Eukaryota > Viridiplantae > Streptophyta > Magnoliopsida > Alismatales > Alismataceae > Alisma > Alisma plantago-aquatica. Next base: position 938,631,446 of record OY856414.1, on the reverse strand, counting down.
GACAACAATGTCATCTCAACATACGCGGGCGTTTTCTTTCCACCGGCCAACCCACAGCTCCTCGACTCCATCCCTGATGAAAATGAGATAAAGCATGTTCTTTTCCTCATGGCCCCTGCAAAGGCCGCAGGCCCAGACGGTATTCACAATGGATTCGTCCAACGTCACTGGTCCCACGTCGGACGCTCCTTCGTCTCCTCGGTCCAGGAAGCCTTCAACACCTGCAATATCGACCCTCGTATGGCGGACTCCCTGCTAGTGCTCATTCCTAAAACCAACCATCCACAACGTTGCAGCGATCTATGGCCGATTTCTCTAAATAATTGTTGTCTTAATCTCATCTCCAAGGTCATAGTGGAATGCCTAAAACCCTTCCTCAGCGATTGGGTATCTCTTCACCAGTCAAGTTTTATCCCTGGCAGATGAATCAGTGACAATATCCTACTCAACCAGGAGGTTGTCCACTCTATGAAGAACATGAAAAGTAGGAGGAAGTGGGTCACTATCAAGCTCGACCTATCGAAGGCCTTTGATCGAATGAGTTGGCCCTTTATCGCAGACACCCTAAAGAAGACAGGCATTCCAAACAACCTGGCTGCCCTGATCATGCAAATTGTCTCTGTTGGCAACACCTCGATCCTCTGGGAAGGTGTACCTATGGAGCCTATCTCTACTACGCAGGGGGTTAGGCAAGGTGACCCCCTTAGCCCGTACCTGTTTGTGCTATGCATGGAACGCTTAATCCAGGCTATCAATGCTGAGGTTGTACAAGGGACATGGAAGCTGATCCTGATCACCAAAGACAGACCTGCACTCTCACACGTGATGTTTGCTGATGATTTAGTCCTCATGGCCAAGGCCTCTCCTGGGAAAGCTTCGATCATCAACAAAGTTCTAAAACAATTCTCAAAAGTTTCTGGACAGGTTGTCTCCAAGGAAAAATCTTGTTGTTACTTCTCATCCAACACCACTACAACCGAACAACGAGCCTTCTGCCATAGTATGGGCATCCCAGGCACGACTAATCTTGGCTGCTATCTGGGCATCCCTGTGCTACACCACATAGTTAACAAGCAAACTCATGCATACATTCTTCAAAACATCAAAGGGCTAATGGATAGCTGGTCTGCCCGCCACCTCTCCCTCGCCGGCCGGATTACTCTTGCCAAGTCCGCTCTACAGACCATTCCTTCATACACTATGCAGACCGTGCGTCTCTTGCCCACTCTCTGTGACGACATTGACAAACACGTCAGGGACTTCCTGTGGTCCGGAGGCAGGGAACAGAAGAAACTCTCCCTGGTCTCCTGGGACAAAGTGACAAGAAGCAAATCTCAAGGAGGTCTTGGACTCAAGTCAGCCAGAGACCAAAATACCGCCCTTATGCTGAAGAATGCCTGGAACTTCTTAAACGGCACCCCAACACAGTGGTTCGATGTTATGCGGCATAAATACATTAAACAATGATCTATCTTGAAAGCCCCAGGTTCTTCTGCTTGGTCCTTCATCAGGAAGCACCTTCCCAAGCTTAAAGACTGCTGTCACAAAGTGGTAAACTCAGGCTCAGACACGAATGTCTGGTACAATAGATGGCTACTAGGGAAATTTGTCATCGACTTGGACCCCACGGTCATAATCCCAGACAACCTCCAAGACCTCAAAGTGCAAAGCATGGTGCTCTCCACAGGTGCTTGGGACTAGAGCTTCGTCCACACCCACCTTCCACCGATAACATGGTCACGAATTGAGAATACCTGCGTGCCTATTACTTCTGCCAGACCGGACGCCTGGTCATGGCCTTTCACCCCATCCAGAGACTTCTCTCCTAGCTCTTCTCCTGGATTAAACCACTACAGAACCCCCATTTTTCTGACAACACCTAGACTTGTATTTGGGAGCTTCCTACGCCCCCCAAGATCCATACTTTCTGCTGGCTTCTTAAGCACAAAGCCCTCCTAACCCAAGCTGAGCTTGTGCGTCGACACATAAGCAATGACCCCTCTGCCCGATTTGGCGTGCGGACCTAGATACCATCACACATTGCCTCAGAGACTGCCCGTCAAGCAAGGCTGTGTGGAGGTCGCTGCACATGGCCCCAACCTTCTATACTACATCTGGTGATGAATGGATCACCTACATTATTCAGGGCAAAGACTCGGTGGAGGCAATCACATTGCACTATGTCGGATGTTGGTCTATTTGGCAAGCACGTAATGCGCTCCTCCATGAAGGTAAACGACATCCTACCTCTGTAGCAGTCTCCTTTATTCAAGAAAAAATGGCTGCTATCATAGCGACCAGCAGGAGTTCTAAACCCATCAAACTCAGAACCCCTCGACCTCCGCCCAGGCCGCAGCGGCACCATCAACTTGTGTTCGTGGACGTCGCCTTCCAACACCACTCATACAGGATGGGACTCGGAGTCCATGCTGTCAACATCTCTGGCAGCTGCCTCCTTGGCAGTGGCAAGTACGGCTTGGCCACCTCCGTGCTTGAAGCTGAAATCAGAGGGATCCTTTACGCAATGCAACTCTGCATCGACAACAATTGGCAGACTCTGATGATACTCACAGACTCATCAATGGCTATTAGCTCTCTCCATAAAGCTGGTCTGGCCGCATGCAAGCTAGAACCCTTAAAAAGAGAATACGCCCGGGCAAAGATCCATCTGCCCAATCTTCAGCTCGTCTTCGTTAGCAGAGCACACAACCAAATGGTTGACGCTTTAGTAAAGAGATCTATGTATCTTTCTTCAAATTTCACTTTCCTTTCTACTCCGCCAGCCTGGCTATCTAGGGATGTAAACATTCAAATTAACCGCATCTGGCCCGTACTAGAGAACGAGATGAATAACATCTAATCTCTAGAGTCTTAAAAAAAACATTTTTTTACACTTTTCTGTACAATGTAATCAATCGAGTTTCTATAATGGTAATTGAACCGAATGCACTATGCGAAAAAGATAATTTGACCAATCAGTTGAGTTTGTCTTGGTAGGAACTTAGACGATAGATTAAATCAATTTTCTTCCAGTGCAATGGTCTATTGAGTTCTGAGTATATGAAACTTGACCGATCAACAACATTCTCAAAATCCATCAAGGATCGGTTGAGATTGTAACTTGACTGATACAATTCATGTAATGAATTTTAGAGAATGTCATTAAAGTGCCTAAATATTTGATTTAAGTTCTACTAATTTTGCCTAAGCTTAATTACAAGTCATACAATCATTAAAAGTGATTTACAACATGTTTCTAATGAATTTACATCATATTCCAAAAACTTGCACTTGTATTGACTTTGACTGGTCCTTTCTCCAATTTGAGATGTGCAAGTTAGGGCATTTGGAGTGTGTCTATACCTAATCTGAAATCACTCAAGTAGAGACATTAGACACAATTAATTGGAAAGGTTTAGTCATCATCAAAATAAGGGTTTGGTCAATTTTGACCTTGAGTCAACATTGACTAAATCGACCTTGAGTCAACATGGTTGAATAAAATTTGGGGCGTGGATAGAAGGAAAAATAAACCACTTGGGGAATTCACACATCTACCCTGATCCGCGTGACTAATCTTAATCACTAGAAAAGGGCAAAGCAGTCTTTTGGTCTCTCTCCAAATGCCCAACTAGCAGAACATGTTTCTAATGAAGCATGAAACCATTGGCTGGACCTGGGCCCGTAGTTTGATGGATAATGCTTTAAATTACTAGCATGTCCCCTTCTGATTTGCTGAGTAATGGTTATTTTAAAATCATTGTAGTCAATTATTGGTAGGTCATACATTAGTGAATCTCTATACGGAATCCATCAAAAAATGAGTAGAATAAGTATCAAATAGAAAGCTTGATTATGCTTATTGTTCCAAAGTAATGCTAATACATGAATGTAGGGAGATTACTACATATAAACCCTACTTTTGATAATTAACATGTTGAATATATTAAATACATTTTCTTTGTCATATAAACTTATATTGTTGAATATAAAGTTAATTTAGAAATTTGTGATGACGTTGATGAACTCTTAGGATTATAATCCATAAGTAAAGGAATAAATACATCTGGTCATGATCATAATATGCATAGACTAATTTAATTGTTCCGAGTGAAACCATATCTTTAGTCTAGTAAATATAATCTAATGTCTAATTAGGTTTACACCTAATATACATATTAGGGTTTATAAGTCACGAGATCCATGTAAATAGGAATAGGAGTTTTGAAATCTAGCCCTAATCTCGAATCTAAACCAAGGAAACCCAAACCATAGACTCAACCTTGTTTGTATCAATTGGGTATAGGGTGAAAATTGGCAGTTTGCATGCATGAATATAAGGTTAAATGATTATGTTGATTGCTTGAATTTTTTGATACATGAAGAGTATTGCATTGGTCTACATTGAGATACATGGTTACTATTAAGTACACACATTACCGACTGTTGATGCTTTTCCGGATCATTTCCAAAGTATTTTGATGAAATAATTGTTGGATTTTTACTTACTTTTTGTTCAAGTATAATGCCAATGTGAGTATCAAATAATGAAAGCTAGAATATTTTGAACCTTGTATTAATGTATCAAGGAGTAATACACATAAGTTTAAGGATTAACAGTAGTTGCATCTGAGATAGAAAACAAAGAATGGGTCAAAATATGTAATGAAAACACAACTTGATATGTGCCAATAATTTGATTTTTAGCACTATATGTAATTATTATACTTCTACACATTTTGGTTGCACCACGTACACAATGTAGACAAATATATTGATCCATATTTTTTTTGGCATTTTAAGTAAATGTCGCATGTAAAGCCATGGAGACATGGTGATTGAGATGAAATCAATTGAAGATATTAAACCTAAGTCAAGGAGGATTAGCTAGATAGTTTAGTATTTTTCTCATTATACATCTTTTAAACAATTTTTATTTAATTAATGGAAATTATCGATTATTATTTATAAATGTTAGATACAAATCCAAGAATATTTGGTAATGACTGTTGAATTTAAGGTCCACCTTGATTGAGGGACACTCCAAAGTTGGGGTCATTACATTTGGTATCAGGGCCCTGATTTATCAAATAACACTGAATATTTGATAATTTAAAATAATCCATACAATTATAAGGAAAATGATTAGGGTATAACCTAGGGGTAAGGGTGTCTAGAAATGATCTTGGTTTTTGGGGAAGGCAATTTTTTCCTCTGCACCATTAATTCGTTATATGGGGAATCCCTTAGACAATGTGATCCATGTTTGGCCTGAATCTAGGGTGTGCCTAAAGTAATATTTTCCTAAGTCTTCTCATCACCAATTTTCCACTCCTCATATACTTGCTTAGTAAACCCTAAAATTTACTAATCTCCTCATTACAAGTTATGGTTTTGATAGTAAATAGGATTAAGGCATCCTCTGCCAAAATAAAATACATATAATGATTAAGTACATTAATTGATGAGAAATACGTGGCCTATAGTGTATGTATGTGTAGTGAGGACAAACCCTAGAAACACCTAGAGATGGGTTGAGATACCCCATCAATATTCGTCGAGGAAGGACTTGGGTTGGGATTACCCAGTAGGTACTAAACCTAAGTCAGTTAAAGGAGAAATAAAACCCTAAGTTGATGTAATTAGCATGTAATTGTAATCATAAACCCTATGTTTGTTATACATAAAGAATGAATAATAACTAAACCCTAATATTGGGTGATGGGGATAGTGTGGGTGAAATAATAACCCTACCACATATGAACCCTAATTAGAGAAAATTAAAGAATAAATACGAGAGGGTTGGGAAATCTAGTCTGGGTACCATAAATTAGAAACCTTAGTATGTGGAGAAATACATGCATGATACATGTGAATGATTTAGTATTTTCATATGAAACATATGAAATTAGTAATTACATAAGAAAAAAATAATACCCTTAATTAACCTTATAGGAGGGGTGCCCCTACCTAGGATGGGTCAACCCAATATTGTGAAAGGACCTATGGGGGAGGTATAACCCTAAACCTATAGGGTAATGTTGTGGCTGGAAAGCCTAACCTCCACCTAGAATCCAAGAACACACCCTAGTTTAGGACCTTCCCTGGATGGATGAGTTGAAGCACCTTGTATTAGATTTTAAAAATCTTAAGTAACATTGGACGTCCTCAAATGACCTAACCCTAACTATTTAGGGTATTCTAATATAAGGCATAGTCAATATAATGATAATATGTTCAATTCCATAATATAATATGATGTGAAAACCTAGGTTTGATAAATCATATGGTAAATAGATAATGGAAAGTAAATTACATTGAAATAAATGTAATAATCATGCATCTAAGGTGTATAAGCCCTACTGCCACCAACTCTAAAAAAGTAGGATGTGCATTTGGATTAATGCCATGGGTGCATAGATATATGTGAATGAAAATATGGGTTATACAAACCACAAGTACGATGTGTACCAAAAGAAAACACATTGAAAGGACTTATATGAAAGATATCTAAGGTATACACTCTCCTTGATGGTATGAGTCATGGGATACAAAAATATATAGAGGTCCATGTCTTGAAACTTGGTGTAATTAATAAGAGATATGAAATAAAGTTATGATATCTCAATAAACCCTAGTCAGGGTAGATCTCTAAGTCTTCCCTAGGGTCAAGTAAGGATGCATAAAGGTACATAAGACCCAAGGGGTCATAGGTGATCATGCCCTAAGTACATAAGCCTTGTTGGGTCAGGAGAAAGATTTGCATGAGGGCTTACGACCAATGGGCTCATGACAATGGCCACCTCTGCAAGTACATTAAGGCACAAGGGGTAAATGTGAAAGGCACTCCAAAAAGTACATAAGGCCCTTGGGTTCAAAGACCTTAACCACTATAGACCTTAAAGGAATGACTAAATCTAATGATTCATGGTATGTAGATTTAAGGAATGCAAGAATTTATGTAATAATGTTTGAAATAGAATATTAAGGGCAAGTTGTGCATAAGCTCAAGAGTTGAGAAAAGCATTATCCTTGAGTTCATGAAATTTAAACAAAATCGTGGGAAATAAATGTATTCATGTTTTAAGTCATTATTCAGGATGATTCAACCAACATTTTGAATTATCAGATAATATATGGATACACCATCTCTAGTCTTAGAATGGGATGAACTTTGTATTGGCTGCAACCCAAATTCTTATTTCATCTAATGAGGGGTGTAGAGATTGGGTAGCCTCATATGATACATGAAATTGACATGTGAAGATAAATACCCAAAGCTGAATTTAATGGCATAATCTAGGGTTTTGAGGTGTTACTACACACTTATATAAAAATAGATGATTAATAGTATGGGAACCTAGGTGAGAATGTAATCAACCATGTGATAATATCATGTAATAAATGAGAATGTGGGTATACACATTTGAATTTGGGTTATGACCTCAAGAATATGATGAATTTTCATATCAATAAAAGTCACTAGAGATGATTTAGTTAAAACCTATCCAAGAGGGGTTAATAGCCCTAATGTTTAAAGCAAATAGGATTGATCATTCACCTTAACTTGTCTAGGTTTGAATTTGGGGACAAAATTCCTTTATAAGGAGGGGTGAATGCAAGATCCTCAAATTTTATAAATTTGGGTTCTATGATTTTGAACTCACTAACAATGCATGGAGACCCATTATGAGAGAATTAGACTAATTTTAGATTGATGAAATCAACAATATGAGTTTGATCGAATTAGGATGAAAGAATTAAAGCTCTAGACTTAGAGTAAGTATCCATTTAAAGTAACTAAGTATATCTAATGTGTCGACGAGGCTCCAATTGAGATATTATGTTGGTTCAAGCCAGAATTTCATAATTAAGAATGTAATTAACGTTATGGACTCTTTGGAAGGCCAAGATTTGGGCCACTGATAACCTATCACTTTGTGATGTTATTTTATTGGTTTTCCCTTGTTTTTCATACTCTTTCTTAGATAAAATAGATAGAATCATTAACTCTTTACCTTATTGCTGACACATAAATAGATTAACTTTCCTCTTCTTTATCCTTGTAGAAAAATACAAAAAAAAAAAGAAATTACAAGACCGTTCAAGCCCAAACGGTCCCAAGACCCTTCAAGCCCAAACGGTCCCAAGACCGTTCAAGCCCAAACGGTCCCAAGACCATTCAAGCCCAAACAGTCCCAAGACTGTTCAAACCCAAACGGGTTCAGCCCCCAAACGGGTTCAGCGCCAAAATGGGTTCAGCGCCCAAATGAGTTCAGCACCCAAACGGGTTCAGCGCCCAAACGGGTTCAGCAACCAAACGGGTTCAGCGCCCAAACGGGTTCAGTGCCCAAACAGGTTCAGGACCCAAACGGGTTCAGCGCCCAAATGGGTTCAGCAACCAAACGGGTTCAGCGCCTAAACGAGTTCAGCACCCAAACGGGTTCAGCGTCCAAACGGGTTCAACAACCAAACGGGTTCAAGACCGTTTGGACTCCACTTAAACCTATAAATATGACCCAAAGGGGTCCTCAGAAAAAAAAGGCTAGACGCCCAAAGGCTGCCTCAATCGTTCCAGAGCTCTTGCTACTTCCACCCTCCGCCCTGGGGCTGCCGGTCTGAGACCCATACCCCATCTTGAAGCTGCTTTCTCCTTCTTCGCCAAAGAAGGTAGGAAGGGAAGATCTCATCATCGTGCAACCTTTGAAGACTGGTGGATCGTTGCTCTCTCTCCAAGGGGTTGACCTTCCAATCTCCTTCATGGGGATGATGCTCTCTCTCTCTCTCTTCCTGCCTCCTTCTTTGTCCTAGTCATGAGCGAGTAGTCTCTCTCACTAGGGTGCGGGGAGTAGCCCCGCTACCCATGCTTTCATAACATGTAAATGTAATCCTTAGGTTGTAATATAGAGTTCTTATCTTTGTCAGTTTGACATCAAACGGTTAATGAATGCATGTTTCTTGATCTCCAACTTGTGTTATCTTTTATGTCTTAGTATGAATTGTCTATGTTTGTACTATTAGATTCGAAACTCGTTTGTATGTTGGTTCTTGGTGCATGTATTCACCATGCATATGTTTCGTTATCTAGAAGTGTATCTCAAGAAGTGGAGTAAACTCACTATCATCCGTTGCACTTTCATACTATGAAATGGAATTAGTTGACGTATGAAAGTGCAACCTTGATAAGTCGAGGAACACGCTTTGCGAGGGAAATAATGCAAAGTAATGTGACCATTTTCTCGGGAATGGCTGGCGTTGCAACATTCCCGCACTTCTCGTAGTTAGTTCTCCGAAAGGAAGCTAAGTCTACAAGGATACTAACTGACTGGACTCTTTTTGCAGGTTAAGTTTTTCTTTACATGTGTTGATCGATGTGTAGTGGTGGTGAAAAACCGATCACACCCTAGTGATCTTTCATCATAGTTTAACTCATTAGATTTACTTGCTTTCTTTACTTTATTTGCACTTAGCTTAAAAACAACCAAATCAACCTTTTGATCTAAATACCGACTATTGAGTGATTAAGTGAAATTTCAACGTTTTCCATCTTGTTGGCAACAACAAGACCGTTGTCTCGAGGATTCGACCCTTAACTATACTACGATAAGACTTCCACGTATCTTAGCATACGTGGGTGGAGTTCTCTATCTAGTATACGCAAGGCTAAACTTAAAGACTTACCATCTTTAGGATTTTTAGTGGTGCACGCAATTCCACGTGAGTGGAAGCTCCATCAAAAATTGGCGCCGTTGCTGGGGACAACGGAACGTTGTAATTTCGCTTGGTACCTTTCTAGTTGGTTAGGATTTTACACTTTCTTTAATCATAACTCTATATCTTCTTGAAACTATTATATTTTTGTCATTATCTAAAGGTGTTTCTCTCTACTCAGGTAGAAATCGTGTATGCAACCTGCACATAACCTCGGATTCTCCCCTGATCCAGAGTTTGACTCTGAGGTAGAGAGAAGCTTCCACCGCCGCATCCGACTCAATCGCCAAAGGGCCAGGCAAATGGCTGAAGATCAACGCCAGGCTGCTTTGGTAATGGAGAGGGTCAACGTCACCATCGCCGCTCAAAGGGCACAACTCATTGCTGAAACTCGTGCCCAAATCCAAGCGGAGATTCGTGCGGAAGAGCAAGCTCGCATCAGAGCTGAAACCGAGGCAGCAACCCAAGCTGCTCAGTTGGAATTAAGAAACAAACAACTGAGGGACTACGCTGTCCCAAAGAACTATGAGGATAACCACCCGGTCTGACCTCCGATCATTAATATCCCCAACTTCGAGATTTGGACCCAGTGGATCCAAATCATGCAAGGCATATCTTTCTCCAGAGGTTCTGGAGATGATTGCATGGATCATCTAAAAAGGTTTAAGGCGTTGTGATGCCTAGTTCCACAAGCTGGTGTCACTTATGATGCGATAATGCTTCATCTATTCTATTTCACCCTATCTGGGAGGGCCTTGAGTTGGTATAACTCACTTGACAGAGAACCAATAATAACCACCTGGGCTCCTCTTAAGGAAAAGTTCTTAGAGAAGTTCTTTCCACCCTCACTGACCTATGAAATCAGAGGGCAGATCAATCATTTCTCTCAGCTGCCTGGAGAAACCCTTACTGAGGCATGGGAGAGGTTTAAAGAACTTTTGCGTAAATGCCCCCATCATGGAATTTCCCAGAATCAACTGATAGAAACCTTCTACCGGGGAGCAAGCGATGATATTAAACAGTTCTTAGATTCTTCTTCTGGAGGAAACTTCATGAGGAAAAATTACGAGGACGCATGGAAGATTGTTACTCTCGGAGCTGAAAACCAGTCCAACTGGGGACGGTTAGTCAGTAAAGGTGTCCTCAAGGTTTTCAAAGCTGAAGAATCAATAGAGATGAAAGAAATAGCTGAAGTCTTGAAGACCATAGTTCATAAACAGCAAGCTCTCGAGACTTCTCTCAGAGAGATTGATAAGAAGAAAACTCCACCAGTCCAACAAGTCAAAGCCGTCACGGGATCCTGTGAGGCTTGTCATGCTTCTGACCATCCGAACCTTTCCTGCGGTATGCTATATAATGTGATGATGGATCTGCATCCACCACCACAACCATATGAACCCACCATTGATCAGTCGGAAGAGCAACTACCGGAACAAGTTAACTCTATCCACTCCATCCCTGGGCAAGTCTACTACAACCCTAATCAGCCAAGGAATCATCCAGGGTTTCAGTATGGAAATCCTGCTGGAACCGCCAATCCTCAGCATCAAATGCAGGGAGGATCTGCTAGTAGGCTACCACCTGGGTTCCCAAACAACTTCAACCAAAATCAAGGGAATCCCAGGAGCAACTTCCCCAGGGCTAACTACCCCAGGAATCAAAATGCTTATTATCAGTATACACATCCTCCACTCCACCCACAACTACACACCCAGCAACCTCAGCTAATGCTGCATTCGCAGCAATCGCAGCAAGGACAACAACCGATTCCTTTGAAAAATGCTCCTGCCCAACCGGAAGATGAAATATCCTTGATCAGGCAGATGTTACAATCACAGCAAACTATGCTTGCTAACCAGCAGGATCAGCAGAAAGCAGTCGAAGCTCATCTTGCTCAGATCGCCGCACAATTAAAGCCCCCAGCAGGCACGTTTGCTGGGCAGCCTGAATCGAATCCTAAGCACGGACAAAACAGACATGAGCAGTTGAATGCCGTCACCACCAGATCTGGACGCATTTTTCATGAGACTACCAAGATTGATCTTGACAATGATGACACACCGGTTCTTATGACAAGTGAAAGTCTGCAACCAGGAATGGAAAATCCCTCAGGAAGCACAAAGGGAAAAGATAAAGTGTCCACAGAACATGAAGTTCTGCAATATAAACCAAGAATCCCGTACCCAGGAAGACTACGAGAAACAAAGATGGACACCAGATTCCAAAAGTTCAAAGAGGTAATGAAGAAACTATACATTGATATCCCGCTCCTTGATGCTCTTTCCGAGGTGCCAGCCTGGGAGAAATACCTCAAGACCTTACTATCAAGAAAATACGTTACCGAGGAGAAGGAAACTGTTAAGCTTGCTCAGACCACTTCGGACATCATCTTAAACAAGATGCCCAAAAAGAAGAAAGACACGGGTTCCTTCGGAATCCAATGTTACATTGGCAACGCATCTGCAAAAAAGGGATTAGCTGACCTTGGAGCCAGCATATCTATTATGCCTTACTCAATGTGCAAACGTCTGGGTTTCACTGAATTGCTGCCTACAGCAATGACTATCCAATTAGCTGATTCCACTATAACCGCACTTTTGGGGATCATTGAAGATATCCCGGTAAGGATAGGCAAGGATGCTTACGTACCATGCGACTTCATTGTCATGGATATTAAAGAAGACCTGAGGTACCCAATCATTTTTGGCAGACCATTCCTCGCTACTGCCAGAGCGCTGATTGACGTTGAAGCTGGAACCATCATTCTTAGGCTTGGAAAAGAAGCAATTCAATTTCGAGTCCTTAATAGTATGAAAGGGCCCAACATCCAAGAGGAGGTTTTCCTCCTTGATGCTATTCAACAAATGTCACAGTTGGAAATCTTTGATCCAGTTGACGAACTTGAAAATGTTCTAATCAATCCAGAGGTTGAATTCTCAGCAAATGAATTAGTTCAACAGTGCCTCCAACATCTGGAAAAGTCAGAAAAAGTGCCAAAGGACACTTTTGAAGAACTTAAAGCCGTTACTATTCTAGAAGCCGCTGAGCAACCCAAGGCGCCCGAAATGAAGACCTTACCCTCATGTCTTAAACATGCCTTTTTAGATGAGGAGAAATTATGCCCTATCATCATCATCTCTACTCTTACAGAAGATCAAGAAGAAAGGCTTCTGGAAGAGCCGAAGAGGCATAAAAAGGTCATCAGATATAAGATAACCGACCTAGCAGGTATAAATCCACCCCTGTGTATGCATAGACTTCCTATGATTGATGGATTCAAGCCCTCTAGAGAACATCAAAGAAAAATGAATCCTAATCTAAAGGAGGTAGTGCGTCTGGAGGTCCTTAAATTACTCAAAGCTGGCATGATCTATCCTATTTCTGACTCCCAGTGGGTCAGTCCCGTTCAGGTTGTTCCAAAAAAGGGAGGCACTACTGTAGTGCTAAATGACAAAAATGAACTAGTGCCTACCAGGACTGTAACTGGATGGTGAATGTGTATAGATTACAGAAAGTTGAACAAAGCCACAAGGAAAGACCACTACCCTTTACCTTTCCTTGATGAAGTCCTGGAACGCCTAGCTCATCAAAATATGTTTGTTACCTCGACGGTTACTTCGGGTTTTACCAAATACCCATACACCCGGAGGACCAGGAAAAAACCACCTTCACATGTCCCTTTGGGACATATGCCTTTAGAAGAATGTCGTTCGGGCTATGTAACACACCCGCCACTTTCCAACGATGTATGTCTGCTATCTTCTCCGGTTTAACAGAATCCATCATTGAGGTGTTTATGGACGATTTCTCAGTATCGGATATTCTTACGATAATTGTTTACTCAATCTAGGAAGAGTTTTCCAAAGATGTGAGGACACCAATCTGATCGTGAATTGGGAAAAATGTCACTTCATGGTGACTGAAGGTGTGGTCCTAGGACATCGAGTAAGTGAAAAAGGGATTGAAGTGGATAAAGAAAAGGTTGATGTCATCTCAAAACTAACTCCACCTAAAGACATCAGAGGAGTCAGGGCATTCCTTGGTCATGCAGGATTTTACAGAAGATTTATAAAAGATTTTTCAAAGATAGCAAAGCCAATGACTCACCTGCTGACCAAAGAAGCAGATTTTATATTTGACCAAGAATGAATTAATAGCTTCACAACTCTGAAGAATGGCCTTATCTCTGCCCCTATTCTAAGAGCTCCTGACTGGTCGCAGCCATTTGAAATTATGTGTGACGCTAGCGATTATGCTATAGGGGCAGTCCTTGGACAAAGGATCGACAAAAAGCCTTATGTCATATATTACGCCTCCAAGACGCTTGATGAGGCACAAAAGAACTATACTACCACAGAAAAAGAGTTCCTGGAAGTTATCTATGCTTTTGAAAAATTTCGATCTTACCTAATAGGGTCAAAAGTCATAGTATATACTGACCATTCTGCTATACGATTCTTGATCCAAAAACAAGATGCTAAACCCCGACTTATCAGATGGGTATTAATGCTTCAGGAGTTTGATTTAGAGATTAAAGACAAAAGTGGGGTTGAAAATGTCGTCGCAGATCACCTCAGTCGTATTGAAGCTAAAGACACCAATAACATACCCATTCAAGACTCTTTACCGGATGATCAACTAATGAAGATTACTACAGGATTTCCTTGGTATGCTGATATTGTGAATTATTTGGCAACAGGAATCATCCATCCATCTGCATCATCCCATGACAAAAAGAAATTCCTTCATGACTCTAAGCAGTATTTCTGGGACGAGCTCTACCTATTCCGTTTATGCGCTGATGGACTTTTTCGTCGATGCATCCCAGAAACAGAAATCATCCTAGTTTTAGAGCACTGTCACTCAGGCCCTACTGGGGGCACATGTGCTCTAAGAAGCCCACTCTTAAAATTCTTCAATCGGGTTTTTACTGGCCAACCATCGCAAAGGATGCACATGAATATGTGCGATCATGTGACAAATGCCAACTCTCAAGAGGAATAACCAAACGAAATGAAATGCCATTGAATAGGTGGCAAGAAATCGAACTCTTTGATGTTTGGGGAGTAGATTACATGGGTCCTTTCCCCCCATCTTACGGATTCACGTACATTCTAGTTGCTGTGGACTACGTTTCGAAATGGGTGGAAGCTCTACCGACCACTTCTTGTGATTCCAAACCAGTCATCAAAATGTTTAAAGAAATAATATTCCCCAGATTTGGCGTTCCAAGAACAATAATATCCGATGGCGGATCTCATTTTCTAGAGAGGAGTTTCGAAGCACTTTTAAGAAAATATGGAGTTAACCATAAAGTTTCCACACCTTATCACCCACAGACTTGTGGACAAGTTGAAGTCTCCAACAGGCAACTCAAAGCCATTTTGGAAAAAATTGTTAATAGGCACCGCACATACTGGTCTACCAAACTTCCTGATGCCCTATGGGCCTATCACACAGATTTCAAAACACCAATTGGAACAACTCCGTTTCGATTGGTGTATGGGAAGTCGTGCCATCTACCAGTCGAATTAGAACATAAAGCTTGGTGGGCTATCAAGCAATTGAACCTTGACCTCAAAAGATCCGGTGAATCTAGACAACTTCAATTACAAGAATTGGAAGAACTGCGAATGACAGCTTACCAAAATGCCAAAATTTACAAAGAACAAACCAAGATGTGGCATGATGGCCACATAAAAAGAAAGGATAGAATCATCGGAGATAAGGTTCTCCTGTTCAATTCCAGACTAAAAATGTTTCCTAGAAAACTGTGCACAAAATGGTCGAGACCTTTCACCATCAAACATATTTACCCAACAGGAGCAGTTATTATCCTTGATGATAACGGGGGAGAAAGAACTTTCAACGGTCATAGATTAAAGAAATACTACATTCCAGCAGACAAATTGCCAAGACAAACTATAGAGATCCAAGATCCTATAATATCAGCATAGCCAGAGCAGAATTTCATCGAGCCAGCGACATTAAATCCAGGCGCTACTTGGGAGGCAACCCAAGATATGAGTATCATCATTTTTCATTTGTCCTTATTGTCATCTTCTTCCTTTTAGCTTAGTTGTTTTTTCCTGAAAATATAAAAAGATCCACATAAACAAAATACACAGAAAAATCAAAAACATCAAAACCCTAGACCTCCCTAAACGGTCTCGCACCCGTTTGGAGTTCAAACGGTCTCGCACCCATTTGGAGTTCAAACGATCTCGCACCCGTTTTGAGTTCAAACGGTCTCAAACCCGTTTGGAGTTCAAACGGTCTCGCACCCGTTTGGAGTTCAAACGGTCTCGCACCCGTTTTGAGTTCAAACGGTCTCAAACCCGTTTGACTTTGGGAATTTGTAAGGACGCCCCCCCCCCCCAAATCCTATAAATAACACCCCGCATCCTCCTTTCTCTCCTCTAGAATCCCGTTTTCTCGCTTTCACTGTTCCACTCTTGTTTCGCTCATGTTCTCATCTTTCCCGTACGCCTCCGACTGAAGCTTCACCACCGTCTACACGCGGCTATGTTCCTTTGCTCGTGCATCGCCGCTTTCTTCCAGATCTTCTTCTTCCACCGTCTCCACAGGTAGAGCAACGCCACCATCTCCACCTTTGGCTTTCGCGGTTCTCGCTACCACCGTCGCCGTCGCCACCGCCGACGAGCATACTTTGGCCTCCCTCCCGCCGTCCCTTGCCGCCAAACGGCCCGGCTCTTCACCTCCCCAAACGGTCTCCAAACCGTTTGGTGCCAAACGGGTGTTCAACCCATTTGGACGCAGGACTGTTTGTCCCCAAACGGTCTCCAAACTGTTTGGTGCCAAATGGGTGTTCAACCCGTTTGGACGCAGGACCGTTTGTCCCCAAACGGTCTCCAAACCGTTTGGTGCCAAATGGGTGTTCAACCCGTTTGGACGCAGGACCGTTTGGCCCCAAACGGTCTCCAAACTGTTTTGTGCCAAACGGGTCTTCAACCCATTTGGATTCAACCAAACCTCAATAATACTGCTCTATTCTAATAAACTTGTTTAACTACAAATTTCAGAACTCTAACTCTTATTTTTCTTGACAGAAATTTTAGAATGGCCTCACCTGCAAAGCAACCAATAGGAACAACTGACGATTCCTTTTGGACAAAAGAGGAATTAATAGCTGAACGAGCAAAGCTTCAACAAATAGTTCACCACTATAAAAAGACTGGACAGGTCCCAACAGAGGTGGACCTGATCGATGTCATGCATGATATAAAACACATCAACCACTACTTAGATGAAGAACCTTCTGAAGAGGAAAACGAAGAAATCTCATCCGACGAATCCTCAGAATATGAGCCTTCACCGGAGGCAGACTCCCCTACCAAACAATCCATGGGGAAAAGGAAGGCCCAAGCAACCACTTCAGCACCACAACCAAAGAAGAGGGCAAGGAAGCAGGTTCTCCCTACCACTGCAAGGGAATAGATCCTTGCAAGTTTCATCCCACCATCCTCCATCCAACCAACCACCACCATCACCACCACCCCTGCCACCATTACCGTTCCTATTCCCCCCCCATCACCACCACCGCACCACCACCAGGAAATCTTTACATCCATACCCTCCCATCCATTAAACAAACTCTAAAACCGATGAAGTACGTTTGCCCAAGCATACTTATGAAGATGGGGATCTACAATAGAATCCTCACTTTGCTTGACAATTCCAATCTCTCTCGACTTTGCTTTGTCACCGAATCTTCATACGTCGAGCCTACAACGGAGTTCTTCACCTTTTTCACTAAAGAAGCAGTGGATACCTTGGATAAAGCACAAGACGGTGGTGACCGTAGAATATCCACCAGAATCTTCAACAACAAAGTAGTTATAACTGAAAATATGCTGAATGAAATCTTTATAGATAACCAAGAGAAACTGAAGAAAGCCAAGGCTGTTGGCACAGACAACCCCAAGTTCAACAAACACAACTTCTGGAAATCTTTAACGGGGCTACCAGTTTATGATGCAAAAACATGTAAAGCATCAAACATTCAATCGGGTCTAGTACACACACTTCACAAAATCCTTGTTGGCGCACTCTTCCCCAGGTCAGAAGGAGGAAATGTAATCCTATCAGACCTCTTTGTTATCTGGTCCATCCTAAATGGGTTAACAGTCAACATTGGACGTCTTATAATTCAAAAACTATCAGCTTACGCCCTGGGGAAAGAAATATGCATGGGTGGTCTTATCACATCAATTATCAAATACCTTAAGATGGATAAACTTCTACCCATATGCAAACAAATAAAGGGCGACATCCTTACAAATGAGAAAACGTTAAAGAACTCCTTCATTATAAAAGAAAAGGATGGCAAGCTACACTACGTCTTTTGCCCTACAGCAAAATCATTCAAAACACTGCTCCCACTACCAGATCTTGCTGATTATGACAAAGACAAGCTCTTATTCTCCGATGAAGAGATCGAAAAACTCATGTCTTCGGTCACAATCGCCACCAAGAAAGCAACAGTGGGACATACGGAGCTTAGTATAACCGCCCCGGCAGCAAAACCAACAAAAATTCCTACAAAACGACCTTCTAGAAGGATTTTGAAGGAACAAGAGCTGTCACGGACACCAACATCCAAACCCCACCCCGAAATAGAAACCACCCTCCCAGAGGAACAAATAACAACATCATCACTAAACTCTTTCATCATGAGTCTAAATGTTGATCTTGATACCACCACTCCACCATCCACCATCCCAACAACCACCACCCCACCATCCACCATCCCAACAACCATCACCCCACCATCTTCCATCCCAACAACCACCACCCCACCATCCTCCATTTTTCCACAATCAACCACTCTCCCACCTTTTTCCACATCACCCTTCTTCCCTTCGGGCATCCCATTTTCTGTTACAATGCCAGAATTCACTTCTTTCACCTCAACCGACTTTCCATCAACATTACCGGACTCACTTTTCTCTCCGGGTATATCACCACCCTTCTCATCCATCGCCGCCCCGACACCTCTAGTGACCGCTTCCACAGTCACCACACAGTTCGCGGGACCATCAACAGTGTCCTTTCCGCATGACACTACCACCACCATTCCACCCCGACCCCAGCCACCCCACCCTTCTCTTACTGGGGTCCCTTTCACTAATGTCGGTGAGGAATTCAGATGACAATTTGACACCATCCAAAACCTCCTCACTGACCCCTCTAACATATTAAATTCCATTTTTTCTTGTGTGCAGGGTTTAACAAAGCAGGTCGCCAGGATCGACGAGCATAACCGCGCCATGCCAAGCATCCTCCAAGAAATCCAGCAACGACAAGATTTAGTGGCTAAGCAAGTTGATCACGTCGACAGCCACTACAAAACCTTGCCCGAGCTAGTCCTTGGAGTCCAAAGCCAGCACAAGGCGATGGCAAACCAAGTCGAGAGGATCTCAACACAGACTTTACCTCTGCCGAAGACCCTCTGTGAGCTCAAGCAGCAACAACAAGCTTTCAGCACGCACTTGGATGACATCAACATCACCCTCACACAGCTACACAATCGCCAAGAGGAGTCCTCAAACAATGAGCCTAATCAACTAAGATCTCAAGTAACTGACCTCACCGCATGACTCCTTTCGGCTGAAGTACGCTATTCTGATTTAAAAGAAACCCACGACGCACTGCTCGAAACACACGAGCACGTGCAAGTGGCATACGAAGAGCTTCAATCCATCCATCGTCAGTGCAAGAAGAAAGCACAAAAGAAAACAACTGATAAATCAACGGCTGATGCAGACGAGGAAGATGAAGATTCTGATTCTTCGACTGACTCCAACAACAGTACCTCCTCAAGTGATGATTACGATAAACCAGATGATGCTGGGGAGGGTCCCAGCCAAGGAACAGAACCCAAACAATAGCAGGATCACTGTGACGGTGATAAAGATCCCAAATCCTCTGCTCACAATGAGCACGTCACAATATCTTATGGGGACCAGTTCCTAAACTATTCCTCCTTGGGATCTTTGGGGGAGGCTGCGAAAGAAGTAGCTTTTGCTGAGTTCGAACAATGCATTCTGGGAGCCAGCACCAGCCTCCCTGTCTCAGCATCTCAACATCTCCCTATCCCTGAACCCTCGATACCCTGTCCCCCAGATCATGAAGAACCAGAACGAGTATGTCTACACACTGACGAAGAGCTAGATACCCCTTCCGATTCTGACAAGGATGAAGATCTGCAACATTACACGAACGATCATGTGCAGCTTTCTGCCCCCAACCCGCAAGTGTTACCTCCCCCGCCACCTCTACCTCACAAAATGCACGATTTAGACATGGCGGCCATCTCTACCTTAGACGCACAGGATATCTTCATCCTCAACACTATAATAGATGATGCCAAAGAAGGGGGGATGTCATATACCAGAACACGAAGACTAAGCGCAACTTGACACGTGAAGATTTTCGTTCCATACTTCGATTCCAGTCAACAGTGAAGATGGCAATCTTCCGTACTCTCCTTGCCAACTCTATCGAGATCTACAGAAGCTCCAAGCGACAGCAACCAGTTCTCAACGCCTCACCCGCTCTGAGTTTATGCTTACTGTACAAAGAACTACAACACAAATCCATTAAGAGGTTGCACAGGGGGATCGCAAGAAAAGCTAGATATATAACCGTGCCTTTCCAAGTTTCTAGTCACTGGTTGCTTATGATTGTGGACACTGTCGCCCGTGACGCCAAGGTGTACAATTTCTGCGCCAGTGATCTAAGAGCCGGTATAATTAACTTCGTTGGAATTGAAGCCGGGGAGACAAGATGCATCCCTTTCCGGCTTCTTAAACTCATCTGGGCCGCATGCCCGTCCCTCCGCCAGGGTTGGAGCCAACCCTGGTTCCGGATAATCAACCCACAAGTCCAATCTGTTGAAGGCTCCGGGGACAACGCTGTTTACGTCATTCGACACATATTAGCGCTAAATCAACAAGTCCCCTTCACAGACCTCATCAACGAAGATTTTCACTCTCTGCGAGGGCGTTATGCCATGGAACTCATCTGCGATAGACGGTTCTTTAACGATCCTACAATGGCACCAGATGAAATCCCTCGCTACCTTTTTTCGGCAATCCAACGTCTGCAGAAGAAACCTTACAAACAAACTTTAGCGGAGTTGGAGAAAGAAAAACAACCAGCCACGGTCCCCGAGACCAGTCAATGGGACCCTTACAACTTTGACCTGGCTCTTGATAAGGGTGTCATAGAGTTATTAACTGGGGCACCCATCAAGAGATCCCCATCACAAATGGTGCCCCTATCTGCCATTGAACCAACTTTTCAAAATTTTGATCTTGAGGCTTGCAAGACTCTCTCCGACAATGAGCTTCGTCTTATCATATCAAGACTACATGCCGAAAAAGAGGATCTTGTCTTTCTAGATGGAGACATTTTGGTTATGGCAGATAACCTCCGAGCGACCGTACAAATCAAAGGTTCTATGTTCGTAAGTGTGATGACCGCTTATCAATACTTACTCGGCCGGAATCATCACATGGTCTACATGGCGTCTGCTTACATGAAGGACGATCTCTTAGGTCTGAAGAATTTTGGAACGTAGGTGGCACTCATATCTTACCTCCAACACACAACTCCGAAATTCATCATGCTTCATTTCCTTCATCAAGAGCACTGGATGCTACTGGCAACCAACCTGCACGACGGAACAACAACAATTTATAACAGTTCCGACAGTCAGTATGATCCAGACCAGAACGAGTATACTACGGAACCAAGGACGCCAACAGAGGAAGTAGCAAAGGAGTGTGCTGACAAACTACACGATCTCTTAAGCCAGCACACATGGGCTTATGGTAAAGAACACTTCAAACCCCCAGCCTTAAGCCACAAGTGCCCCCATCAAATTTGCGAATCCAATGACTGCGGCTTCCACGCCTCTTCTGGATGTACACCATCGTGGCCCTTCACAAACCAGTAGAGGACATGACAGCCGTGGATTACCACGCTCTCCGTGGAAAGTTCACAGCCAATCTACTCAGAACTCATGGGGCAAATAAAGGACTCACAGAAGCCTAACTGCCCTTGTCAATACACTTCTCAACCTATCACTCTGACACTCTGAGGACAGAGTGAAGGATAAGTTAGGGGGGAGTACATTTGACAAGGCCGAGGTACACTTTTCCCTCTACTCTCTCTTTCTTTCATACTTTTTTCCCCTGAACAAAACTCGCTTTTCTTTTCCTTTTATCTTTACATTTAGCCTTTCTTTTTAGTATTATCCCAGTTAAAA
Source organism: Alisma plantago-aquatica (assembly GCA_963693085.1). NCBI lineage: Eukaryota > Viridiplantae > Streptophyta > Magnoliopsida > Alismatales > Alismataceae > Alisma > Alisma plantago-aquatica. The sequence goes on along the minus strand of OY856414.1, from coordinate 938,609,440 downwards.
TAAATCTTGTGCATAATAAATAACACTCCTTTTTGAAAGGACATCCTCAGCTAACTTAGAATCCAATTTGCCTTCAAAAGGCAATAATAAGATTAGCATATAGGCATGTAATGGCGAATTAATAAATCACCTTCACTTTTAGTTTTTATGCTTTTGTATCACTTCTATATCTGACTCTCCACAGGTCAATATCAAGGCAGAAATAAGCCGAGCTCTCAAGGACGAGAGGGGTATCAGGCAACTTCCGAATTAAGAAGTCTTGCAAGAGGACCACACAATAAGTGCATGTTGAAAAACTCTAAGAACATCTTTTCTCTCTTCAAATAAAAGAGGCTTGGCCGCCCAAAATAAATTCCAAAATAACCCCCAAATCCCAAGCCTGTGAGTTTTTCGAATAAAAGCCAGAGTGTTGAATAAAAACATGAGAGTTGTGCCATGCATAAGGACTTATAAGAAGAGCCAATAAAGGTCTCACCCGGACGGTATATTCAGTTGCCCTCATGAAGGCAGATGTGTCGTGCCCAGTAGTGGGATCCTAAGGTCTCCAAATATAAGAAAAGGTTGATAAAGAGCTCACCCGGCCGGTACATTCAGCTGCCCTCATGAAGGCACATGTGTCGTGCCCGGTAGTGAGTCTCTACAAGCATAGATAAACCCTCTCCCACAAAAAGGGAGAGTTACACTTTAAGCCTTTAGCCAACCCTCATACCCACTCTAGTTACCGATAAGTTCTTCAGAGAGGTATAAAGCTGATTAGAGTCAACAACATGCACAAAATAAAAGTGGTCCCAATGCAAGCTACGAGATACAGAAGGAACTTGAGACCCATGCATCCCTCAAAAACCTAAAAGAGTCAAGGCAAGCAATAAGATCTGATATGATTTGAGGAGAACTCAGGTTGAGAATTGAAACAAGAGTATGGAAACCCTAACTAAATAAAATCGCCTCGCCACTGCATGCCTTAGCTCTATCTAACTTGAGGACAAGCTAGACTCTAAGTTAGGGGGGGTGATAACCTCTCACTTTGTGATGTTATTTTATTGGTTTTCCCTTGTTTTTCATACTCTTTCTTAGATAAAAATATATAGAATCATTAACTCTTTACCTTACTACTGACACATCAATAGATTAACTTTCCTCTTCTTTATCCTTGCAGAAAAATACAAAAAAAAAGAAATTACAAGACCGTTCAAGCCCAAACGGTCCCAAGACCGTTCAAGCCCAAACGGTCCCAAGACCGTTCAAACCCAAACGGGTTCAGCACCCAAACGGGTTCAGCAACCAAATGGGTTCAGCGCCAAAATGGGTTCAGCGCCCAAACGAGTTCAGCACCCAAACGGGTTCAGCGCCCAAACGGGTTCAGCAACCAAACGGGTTCAGCAACCAAACGGGTTCAGCAACCAAATGGGTTCAGCAACCAAACGGGTTCAGCGCCCAAACAGGTTCAGCACCCAAACGGGTTCAGCGCCCAAACGGGTTCAGCAACCAAATGGGTTCAGCGCCCAAACGAGTTCAGCACCCAAATGGGTTCAACGCCCAAACGGGTTCAGCAACCAAACGGGTTCAAGACCGTTTGGGATCCACTTAAACCTATAAATATGACCCAAAGGGGTCCTCAGAAAAAAAAGGCTAGACGCCCAAAGGCTGCCTTAATCGTTCCAGAGCTCTTGCTACTTCCACCCTCCGCCCTGGGGCTGCCGGTCTGAGACCCATACCCCATCTTGAAGCTGCTTTCTCCTTCTTCGCCAAAGAAGGTAGGAAGGGAAGATCTCATCATCGTGCAACCTTTGAAGACTGGTGGATTGTTGCTCTCTCTCCAAGGGGTTGACCTTCCAATCTCCTTCATGGGGATGATGCTCTCTCTCTCTTCCTGCCTCCTTCTTTGTCCTAGTCATGAGCAAGTAGTCTCTCTCACTAGGGTGCGGGGAGTAGCCCCGCTACCCATGCTTTCATAACATGTAAATGTAATCCTTAGGTTGTAATATAGAGTTCTTATCTTTGTCAGTTTGACATCAAACGATTAATGAATGCACGTTGCTTGATCTCCAACTTGTGTTATCTTTTATCTCTTAGTATGAATTATCTACGTTTGTACTATTAGATTCAAAACTCGTTTGTATGTTGGTTCTTGGTGCATGTATTCACCATGCATCTGTTTCAGTATCTAGAAGTGTATCTCAAGAAGTGGAGTAAACTCACTATCATCCGTTGCACTTTCATACTATGAAATGGAATCAGTTGACGTATGAAAGTGCAACCTTGATAAGTCGAGGAACACGCTTTGCGAGGGAAATGATGCAAAGTAATGTGACCATTTGCTCGGGAATGGCTGGCGTTGCAACATTCCCGCACTTCTCGTAGTTAGTTCTCCGAAAGGAAGCTAAGTCTACAAGGATACTAACTGACTTGACTCTTTTTACAGGTTAAGTTTTGCTTTACATGTGTTGATCGATGTGTAGTGGTGGTGAAAAACTGATCACACCCTAGTGATCTTTCATCATAGTTTAACTCATTAGATTTACTTGCTTTCTTTACTTTATTTGCACTTAGCTTAAAAACAACCAAATCAACCTTTTGATCTAAATACCGACTATTGAGTGATTAAGTGAAATTTCAACATTTTCCATCTTGTTGGCAACAACAAGACCGTTGTCTCGAGGATTCGACCCTTAACTATACTACGATAAGACTTCCACGTATCTTAGCATACGTGGGTGGAGTTCTCTATCTAGTATACGCAAGGCTAAACTTAAAGACTTACCATCTTTAGGATTTTTAGTGGTGCACGCAATTCCACGTGAGTGGAAGCTCCATCAGCCACATGCCCTAGAACCCACTTTTAGAGCAATGTGACTATTAAGGGTTTACATTTGGGTCCTTAGAATGCAAAATGATGAATCATGTATTCTCTGATCATAAAAAATACTAGAGATAATTTTAATATGTTTACAATCATAATATAGGTCTAGGGATCAAAATCTAGAAGATTTAAAGATAATATGTGTTCTAAATAATTAATTAAAGGATTATCTACCTAAAACTTGTAAAGTAAGTTTTGGATATTTAGTGGATGCTTTAGGGCTTTATATTCTACTCAATTTTGGATTATATCTTGGGAATATTTATCCCACAATTTGAGATAACTTCAAGTAAATACTTTGCCTATATAAAGAATTATTTATTCTGGGTTTTATCAAAAAATGAATACGTTCAAGACAAGGTTGGACCTCCAGTTGCATCATATTTGTGTGTCTGTGTAAATTGGAACATCATCCCCTTCACCCAAACAATATAGGACTCCAGTGGTCACAAAAAGTCCTAAATTACCTGGACTCCATCTCCTTATCTAGAACAGATAGGTCCTAATAACCTAACCATTATTTTAGGGAGGTGGAATCAAATCCAACCAATCCTATTTTTCACATTACTCAAGGGATTGTAGGAATCCACAATTGTCGATAATATAGTCCATCTCCCACCTTATTTTCTTCTTGAATCTATGAGTCCCAGGTCTATTTAAGCATTGCATCATGATTATCGAGGAGAACATATACACTACACTTTCAATAGCTCATGAGGAGCCCTGGGACCCTCTACCAAACCCTACTTCCTCCTATGATGATCTTGGCACAAACCCAACACCCTAGCACAGTTTTGACTAGTTGCTTGGCCTTCGAGCACCGCAAGAATATTGTGAGAAAACCTCAGCCTTGTGCAAGCCCCAAGGAAGACTTATGCAACTTCCCCACAAACTGGCTTGGACCAATATAAAGAAGCTTGACCGGGTGATGCTTCCAGTGTATCACAGAAACATGCGAGTTTGGAAACTGACCATTACGATTTTAGGAACCTCCTCAAACCTTTATAAGTCGCAAACATTGGCAATCTCCCTCTCCTTTGATCATTCCTATTTTTGAATAGGTGTTAACATATGATATCTGGCCAACTAGGCACCCCTAAAACCTCGAAGGGTGTGATGATATATCTAGACTCCATCTAACCCAATGGCAATTCTAGTTGGCACCTCCAAGCCTTAGGCTTGAGGGTCAACCAACTTGCTGGCCTCACCATGGGTGACAGAGATATAGTCAGCTCATTGAAAGGAGGAAGAAGAATCCTCTTGGTAGATTTACACCTCTGCCTTGATTTGTATGGCTAATAGTATTCAATACAAATGGTTAAAGAGGTCTTTGGCCTCTCCCAAAATACTCAACCAGCATGTACATGTTGTTGGTGAGGCACGAGCCCACTGGTTGAACTTGCGACACAGGTTGTTGGATAATTCTTTAATTACTAATTTTGTTGCTTATGATTGGCTGATAATAATTATTTTGCATTTATTTTTAATTAGTTATTGCTAGGATGTAGAGTAGGTAATCTGTATATGTAATTGATAAAAAAATGTGTATAATATGAATAAAATATAACTAGATCTTTATTATGTCTCGTGTTCCAAAACTATTGCTAATACATGAATGTAGGATGATTTCTACAAATAAACCGTATATTGGATAATTAATATGTTGAATATATTGGGTATGTTTTCTTTGTCATATAAACTAATACTATTGAATATAATGATACTTAAAGATCATTATGATGATGATAATGAACTCTTAGTATTCTAATCCATAAGTAAAAATATTAGGTTATCCTCCTTAAATCAAACATGGCTTGCTAATCATTCATATGTATAGGGTTAATGTTCATCCCATAGATCATGGATTTAGTGATATTGATTTTAAGTCTAGAGAGATGCTATAAAATATCTAGTATTTAATCGTGTTGATTTTATTTTGACACCAGGTTTAAGGAAAAAATGATATCATCGACATAATGTATAACTTTTCTTGTGCAACCAAGAATGATGTTGATGAGACTATTTCACTTCCAAGTGTGAACATTTGGTAATGATAGAAAGAGCAATTATGAATAAGCAAGGAGATAAAGCTCACCTTAGAGAAATACATTTGAAAAAGTAAAGTAACCAAAGTTGACCCATTACTAGTGATGGAGAAGTGATAAGAAGTAATGAAGGTGTGGAAGCAGTGGATCAATTTTGGAAAAAAGCCATATCCATGGAGGCAGGTTGTAATGAATTTCCTGATGATGTTGTCAAAGTCTTTCTTAAAGTTGAGTTTTAGGGATAGGAGAGGAGTGTGGCAAGTGTGAATCGTATCACTAACTATAAAGTATGCATCCAAAATACAACAACCATTGATGAAATATATTTTTTGTAATCCAAATAAAGTCCCTAATAGGGTTTTACTTCACCTTGTAAAAAGCTTAGAAATTTTTTTTATGAAGCCTTGATGAGCCTAATGGTTCAGAAGTGCTTCACCAGAGTGAGATCCTCTAATTTTCATATATTAAAGTGATGTAGTTCTAGTTTTGATTCCAATTTATGGAATGATATTGTCATGAGGATGATATAGTTGGAAACATTGTGGTGTTTTTGTGTTATCCCATTCATTTTAGTAAAAATCCAAATCAAAACTAGTAGGATCATGAGACTTATCAGCAGTAAGACTAATCAAACATGTATAATCTCTTCTGCAATGGAGTGTGTAATTAGCTCATCTAGATTGAAGTTTTTTTAGGGGATAAGTCAAAGACAATATAATTTGAAATAACCAGAGTAATTACAACCATGGTTGATGAGGGTTTAGACATAATAAAAAACATCATTTATGTTGTGGTTTTGGTTGGTGATAGGTGTATTGTCTATGAGAATACTATGAATATGTGAATGATGTGTGTGAGTGTTGCACTTCTATAAGAAATGTTTTGTTTTTATCTCTTTTACTTATAGGCACATAATTTTAGAAATGTGTTCCTAAAGTATCTCTCACATGGAGGTCAAGTAAGAATACTTGTGTCCTAGAGATTGGACACAATTAGGGCCTATGATGGTAGAGATCTTAGACAACATGAGATTGTCTTCCAATGTTTATTTTTCACGTTGCTAAAAGTATCTTTGTTCCATTTTATCACTCTATAAGATATTTGAGGTTTGGGTAAATTTGGTGACTAGGCACCGCATAAAAATTATTGAATATCTAGGTGGAGGGGATTAAGTTGCCAAAAGTGGAATGTATAATCCAAAAAAATCTGAAGTGAGATGGTTTTAATCCCCATGGTTTGAAACTAGGGTTGAGGACGATGCAAAAATGATCAAAGATATGTCATAAAAATGATTTGGATGAAGTAAGAGTATATAGTGTATCCACTCTTTTGTATAAAGGAACCAATTGAGTCTGACACAACCACATATTGATTCCAAGTGAAATTAATGTTTCTTGATGAGAGGTCAATTAATTGGTTATAAGAGTGAAATTATTGGAAGTGGTGTTCTTTCTGCCATGTTGATTGTTATTTCCATGTGAAGAGAGACATTTAGTATTATTATGATAAAGTTGAAGTCACCACATAATATCCATGAAGAGTGAGCGTGAATGAAAGATAGATCATGTTTCTCTTGTATAAGGAAAATATAAAAATATGTAGATTCCCCATACACCGGTGAAAGACCAAAGGAGTTTGTAATGAATGTTAAAAAACCAAATAGTAATGGAACAAGAGCCTTGGAAGGTAGAGACGTGTCAGAAAATATTAAGGTTAATCCTATGAGCAGTCCTTCACAAAGATTATGTGAATGGTTTTGAATCCATTTAGTAAACTATTCCCTCCTACAATATTGAGATGGAAATTTGATAGTGTAGTTTTTGTTTCTTTGAGATAAATGATATTATTGGATAAAATAAAATACAAAACATACTAGATAGTATACAGAGGAAGAAATGCATATATTCGAAGTTGAAAGCATCATCCAAAAAGTAGGTAAGGATGTCTCCATCTTGGATAAAAGTTCAGAGTGAAATATCATCTACTTGTTCAATAGCTAGGATATAGGTATTTTGTTTTTTCATCCTAGGTTGTCTTATAACTATGTGAGGGTAATAATAGATTCTAGCTGATTATAAAATTCCATGCCAATATTGTCTTCAAAAGTGATGGATTCAGTAGTACTATCTAAGAAACTGACGATGAAAAAAGGCCAAAACTTAAATATACAAAATTAAATGAGAAATTGATCAGGGGTAAGGAACTACATGTATTTTAATTATCAAGGTTGTTCTTATATATTTTTTTATTTTCTAGAATGAAGATAAAAAAATTTCTTCCATAAGAGAAGGTGACTTGGCATCTGTGGTTTTTTTTTTGTGGTACCATTATATGTGGAAGATCTATTTTTTTCTCCAATATCTTTTATGAGTTCAACTTTGACATGTTTTGTCATGTTCCTAACATCCATTATCTATTTACGTTGCAAGCCAGAGTCTTATCTATCACATTTGAAAGCACCAAGAATATTGAATTTGTGGGTATTAGGCATAGGTGGATGTGTTGTTGTGGATGGAAGACTTGTAGGATTGTCTAGGTTTTCTATGGAAAATGAATGATTGTTTTTAGCAATTTTAACTAGGTCATTTCTACCAAAGTGGGGGTTTGCATGTAGTGTTTGGTATATTCATAACCATACATATTTCTTATTTCTGAGGTCAGTGATAGAATCATTTGAAATTGCATCTTGTATTTATTGATAGGGATACACCATGAGTTTGGATGATCATCTAGGTTAGAGGAAAATTGTAAAATCATGAGGATCTTCACCTTTGATTTTGATGGTTTTGTGGAGCTCAATAGTCATAATCTTTAGTTAACATGGTAGACAAGTCTCTTAGAGACAAAGAAGACATAAACAACTTTGGTGTAGTTCGTCATGATCATGTTATCGAGTTTTATAAACATGAGAGCTCCTCCTACCACTAAAGTAGAGGTTCTAAGATATTTTTTCACCAGAGGTGATAGGGAAGATCTGATATAGATATTTTGGTAGTATGACCTAAAAGGTAGTCATATGATGATTGTAATTGAACAAATTGTAACTAATTTGATTATTAGTAATGGAAATTCAATTATTATGCTTTCTTCCATATGAGATAATGTATAGATATAATAATGTCTTAAGAATGTTTGACTCTATTACATATGATTTCAATGTATAGGTCCCTATTTGGATATTATTGTGTAAATTAGGACAAAAATAATGCATTTAGGCTAGTATGCTTGGTCCCTAGTTGGATATTATTGTGTAAATTAGGACAAAAATAATTAATTTAGGCTAGTATGCTTGTTAGTTGATGAGTACATCTTATTAGACATGATATTGGATATCAATTCAATCACATTGGTACTTGTTATGAACAAGTGTACACCCACCTATAGTATAATAAATGGAAGATAAATTGCAAGTAGAATCATATCGCATGTAAAAGTGGTTATTGTGGTCTTTAGACCTGAAGAAACTAAAGTGATCACATATTATTTGGTGTACTTTAACACTACTCAACTGGCCTTGAATAATGGTTGTCAGATAGGTGGTTCTTGTTTCAATGTGAACATGTTGATTATTGTGAGTGATGTAGATGGAATTTTTCCATCCTATTGGAGTATTATCCCAACCACTTGATGAGTGAGACTATGAAATTCATGGAAATGCTCAATGTGAGTCAATATATATTGTTGAGCTCATATGTATCTCAAATAGTCTACTCTAGATTAAGGAACAAAGATTGAACATAGCGGATGACATTTTCATGTCTTCAATTAAATGTGGATATCAATCCTTTCTTAAATTAATCCAAAACATTACCAATCACAAAGCAACTAAACTCCTATCTTCACTGTGTGATAAGGCTTTTAAGAGATGTCTCACTCTCAATTCTTCATGGATGATATCAATCATCTATTGATCAACTCAATACAACTTTCCAGTCCACTCAAATTCATTGACTCCAAAGAAACTCTTACTCTTCTAGTAAAGCTTATAAACTTTTCATTGATCCTAGTCAGCACTTCATCATCATCATCATCCAAGCCTCAATCCCAACCATGTTTGGGCCGTCTACATGGATCCTTCTTTTCCAATCAGCTTTGTTATGGGTCATGCTTTGATCAAGATGTAAAGATTTAAAATCTCTCTTTATAACCTCTTCTCAAGTTTATGTAGGTCTTCTTTGCTTCTTTCAATTGTGCTTGACTCAATAAGTTTACTCGAAATAGGTACATTTGTCGGTTTGCACTACACATGTCCATACTAACTTAGATGGCCCACACAAAACTCATCATTAATGATCATTGGCTCCACTTTGTTCTATATATAATAAATCATCAAATAGTATTTTCTAGTCTTCCCACACATCTATCTTGGCATACACACTTTTTCCACATTCATCTTGTTGAGAACTTATTTCTTTACTGTCAAATATTCACTTTCATGTAGCATGAATGATTGTATAGTTGTTGTATGAAACTTGCTATCGATAGCCTTACTAAAATTCACTTATTCATCTAGTTGATAGGACACAACAAACTTCTTATTGTCTCCAGCTAACACTCCTGGGATATTCATGGATCGTACATTTGTCATTTATGTCGATCCAATTTGGAGCATTGCTCACATGTTTGTTTCACATGTAGGTTCGCTGGCATGATTTGGCAAAAAAATTTCAACTATGATGAAACTCCGATGAGCATTAATTTATGGAACATTCTTCGTCTCAACTACAACAACTCCACACGAAATAATATTTTTTGACAACATATTTTAACATATAGACACCTTTGTCTGAATCACTTTTCAGATCATTTGAGCAGAACTGGATTTTGTGATGATTTGTCTCTTCCCCTTTCACATATTTACAACAAAAATTTGGTTTTGTATAACACTCTTTTATCTTAATTTTAGCTAATGCAGGTTCCATGTTTCTTGAAATAGACCAAGGTCAGTCGCATATCAATCAGATGGTTGTGGATGTTGCATGCTAGGGGACATATTCCTGGAATGATTATTCAAAGTCTCTCAAGAGAAAGGCTAATATGTGCTATTTAGCTTTCCCTCTTCTTTTGTTTGATGTCTTTAAGTGAGCCTTATCATGGATGCTTCTTCCAAGTTATCTTGATTCGACTTCTTTGACTTTCTGTAGTTACAACGTGGGATTGATCTCCTTGTACCATCTCCCATTGACTCTTATCTTTTCTTTAGATTTTTTTCCCAAAACCCTCCTCTCATTTCCAAAAATTTCTAAATGCCCCCTCTCTTTTACTGAATTCAAAATAAGCCCTCATCATTCTAACTGAATTCTAATTAACCCCCCAATATAATGGTTTCGTCAACCAGCCATTAGATGCAATGACGGGGCGTCCATTTCTTGTTTTTTTCTTCTCATTTTTCATTCCAGGCGCTCAGTTACCCTCTATTTCATAGATCATCAAGATATGGTATCTATATTTACATATTACTAATTTATTGCAAGTCAACGCTGACTCAAGTGACATTGGGTAGTGGACTTGAATCCTTTCTAGCACAAATTTTAAGAAAATCAATCATGTAGACACCCTGGTAGAGCTATGCTACACACTATCAGTTCGCAAAAGCCTGATCTCAGCCGTTTTCTATGATACAAATTAACTTCACACAAATTAACTCCACACAGAAGCCACTCGTGTATCGGGAGTCCGCAAAAGCCTGATCTCAGCCGTTTTCTATGATACAAATTAACTTCACACAAATTAACTCCACACAGAAGCCGAAGAGTCTATGAGTTCTCTAACCACTCATCTCTCCAACTAAATTTTCGCAAATTTGATTTTTCTCTTGGAAATCTTCTTTCCAGCCCCATTCCACGCAACCAGCATTCCCACATTAGTACAATATGTCCCATTCGCAACACCAAGAGAGACCACTTCACTGTAGCACGCTTTGCCAGGTGAGTCAGTAAGCAACTCTCTGACGGGACCGTCAGCAGTCTGTCGTGCCCAAGTTTTATACCCAGATCCAACTTCCTTCATCTTTTCCCTTCTCACACACCTAACTCCATCGCAACACCTTCGTCGACCCTATTCTCCACCACATCCGTGCCCTCACTTGAAGCGCAACGATGTGCCCTCACCTGCAGGAGATATTGCAGGATTTTTTGATGTCGTGCTCAACGCCAACATCTCATAATCTATTGGTCGTCATTGGTCGTCCCTACATTATTCGTTCATCACCAGATGTTAGTAGAATATGTCTTGTACTGTACTTCTTATATTGTACATATTGTGTTGTAATGACGTGTAAAATAAAACATGTGCAATATCTGAGGTATTGTAATGTGTGCATGTATTGTATATGAAAAATATGTTAATAACATGTGTACGTCTTTTAGTTAAATGTGAAGTTTATGTAGGTATTGTATGTAGTTACTGACGTTCTTTTATACATGATTCTCTAAAGTATTGTATGTGATTTATGGAGATATTGTATGTTGTTAGTATTGTACTTCTCGTACAATGTGTCTATTAGTAATGTACTTCTTCTATGTAACTTTGACAAATGATGTTATTATTGTACGTCTCATATTGTATGTCTAGTATTGAGTACTGTACCCAGAAAATATGTTAGTAACATGTGTATGTCTTTTAGTAAAATGTGAATTAGTTTACGTAGGTACAATATGTAGTCATCGACATTCCAACAGGACGGATATGTGTAATGTAGCAGGATGGTTGCATGTAATGTATGGATGTTAGTATTGTACATCCTCTACTGTAGCATATTATACTGTACATAATGTCTTGTACAAATATGTCTTACATTGTATGTATAAAGAAGATTATCAAAAGATGTTAGTATTTTAAATCTTGTAATGTACATCTTGTTTGTATGTAAAAATTGAGTTAAAAATGTTAATGATTATGCATAAGTAAATATTGTAATATTTAATGTTGTGTAAAATATTATATATATGATTAAAAATTAAAAGTTGTATTGTTGTGTATATATAACGACATTAGACGCAATATGTGAAATAAACTACAAATAAAAAGTAACATCAAATGTACACATGGTACATGTATATTTGAGAAGGAATCTGAATTGGGGAGAATTTGGGAGGCAACAGAACTTTAAAAAATGAAAGGAATTAGAAACGAACAAAAATTAAAATATAAATACTTTTGTAATATATGGTATATTGAGATATCAAGATGTAATTCGTTGAGAATGGGTACAATATCTGCACTTGCATGCGCTTGTATAACTTTTGCACGAGCAATAATACAAAATAATTACTGCAAGTGTAACATCTCTAGAATATCTACATGATGTGTTTCTAAAATTTGTGCTAAAAGAGATTCAAGTCCAATACCCGAAGCCACTTGAGCCAGTGTTGACTTTCTATGAATTATTAATATGTAAATATAGATATCATATTATAATGGAGGTTTACTATTTACACTCATTTTGAAACCCATAATGAAACTCCACTCATTCTTCACCACATGTTTGAGGGTATAACAAATAAAATATATATTTTATTTATTATACCCTCAAAATGTGGTGAAGAATGAGTGGGGTTCCATTTTGATTCTAAAATGGTGTCCACCTAACATATTTCATCGTAATAATGAATACGAAATAGAGGGTGAGAGGGAGCGCCTAAAATGAAAACCGAGAAACAAGAAACAGAAAATGCCTCGTCATTGCATCTAACAGCTGGGTGACAGAACCGTTAAATTAGGGGTTCTTTGGAATTCAGTTAATAGGATGGGGGGAATATTTGGAATTCAGTAAAAGGGAGGGGGCATTTAAGAATTTTTGAAAAGAAGAGGGGGTTTTGGGAAAAAGACTCTTTTCTTTATACTCTGGTCTGAATTCACAGTTGTGATATCAGTCCTTTATTTTCCTAGCAACGTTTATCACAATCTGCCGGTAGGACCTGTTGGGAATACTACGTACCTCGTCCATATCATGTTGGGGTTTATTATATGTCTTATAGTAGATAAGACGGTTGCATGCGTCCAACTTTTCGACACTTTTAACTAGTAACTAATAGAGGGTTGGTTGCTAATCACGCTCTCACATGTTTCCTAGTATTCTCGTAAGTTACATACTCTTTTGAAGAAAAAATTCTACCCATAACCTATGGCCTACCCGCTGGCCTACCCGAAACTCAGGAATAGGCGATTTTTAATTAGTCCCAGCATGCGGCCGGTTTTTGATATTATTACCCATGTAAAAGCATGCAAAATACATGCAAGGTACAAATACTTTGTCCACTCCATACAACAGTCATGCAAATTGCAGATATCAATCCACTATAGCTTACAAAAAGTTCTATTGTATATTTATTCTCACTGCAGATTACGTAAGTACTGTACCTACAATAAATACATATATATTCACAAGTGAATTTGAGAGGTACTGTACTTATGTTTGACAAACTGGGTTGGAAATTAATAGTTTGGTACAATATTTATAGATGCATTTTATAGTTTATTATTGACCAGATGTGCACTACACTTTTGTAAAAAAATTATGTCCAGGCGAAAAATGTTGTTATTGGATTCCGTAGGTACTTTACTTGTGCTTCCAAATTAGTTATACAATTATGCTTGATTTTGTAATTTGTTAGGTATTGTACTTATGCTTGGTTTTATAATTTGGTAAGTATTGTACTTATGTTTGAAAAAACTGAGTTGGAATTAACAAGTGGGTACAATACTTATAGATGCATTTTATAGTTGATTCTTGACCAGATGGCCAATGTTGCTATGTGATTCTGTAGGTACTATGCTTAAGCTTCTAGACCAGTTATATAATTATGTTTGATTTTGTATTTTTCTAGGTACTGTATTTATGCTTGCATTTTGTAAAAAAATTGTCCAGATGTTTAATGTTGCTATGAGATCCCGTAGGTACTGTGCTTATACTTCTAGACTAGTTATACAATTATGCTTGATTTTGTAATTTGCTAGGTACTGTACTTATGCTGCAACAAATGAATTGAAATTAACAAGTTGGTACCATACTTATGGATGTATTTTATAAATAATTTTTAATCTGATATGTACTATACTTTTGAGATCATCAACAAATGGGCACTCAACTTATCTCTCTATTTTGTAAAAAAATTATGTCCAGATGACAAATGTTACTACAGGATTCCGTAGGTACTGTACTTATGCTTCCAGATCAATGTTGATATTGGATTCCGTAGGTACTGTACTAATGCGGGAATGCTAGTGGGTGGAATAGAACTGGAGAGAATAATTACAAGAAAAAAAATGAATTAATAAAGATGAATGCTGGAGAGAAGAGAAGAGTGGAGAGAGAATATCGGAAATCTTCATTTACTACATGAAATCAGTTGGTGGAGAAGTTAATTATAATTAAAAGGAAAGACTGGAACAACTTTGTGTGGGTTTTTAAAAAACCGAGTGGTGTAGTGGGTAGTAAACTGACTGTGGATAGCGTAACTCCTTTTGAATGGATGTTGAACTACACATCCATATTCTCAACCATGGAATGCCAGCCCGGTTGAGTTTTTCTCCCCCGAATGGTCGCTCATTTACATATGAGGAAGCTGTATGCATGCCGTCGGAGTCATGGTGTGCAGGTTGTCAGTAACGTTTAAATATTCACTTCAGAAAATCAAGACCACTTAATGGTTTCACGTGGCTAAGCGCACCTGACTTCGCGTTGATAACGCAAGACTACCTGCACCGACGAGATCAACTGTACAGGTGGTGCCATGTGATGCCGTTTGCAGACTGCTGCTGGAGTTGGTTAATTCCAATCTGTTCCTTATAACCAACGTCCGACGGTCAACTAGCTGTTGCAGTCTGTCCCCAGCATCTATATTCTGCCGGCGCCGCACTTCGTTTTCCATCCATAATATAGGATTCGAGGTACTCATTTGAGCCAAAAAAAAAAAGTGTGCTCGTTTGAGCAGCTGAGGAAAATTTGGGAAAAAGATTGGAAAAAAACTAATTTAGCACACTTTTATAAAAATATTTACCAACATAGCACACTTTGTAAAATATTTCTCAAAATAACACACTTTGTGTGGAACCCGCCACCTTTTGTGGCGTTTTTATATTCGAAATTGAAAAACGTCACAATAATTTGCGTGTCTACTTTTAAATAAAAAATTTGAAAAAAAAATTAAAAAATAAAAACGCCACATGAAGTGGCGCTTTCCATTTGCACTCAAATTGAGTGCAAATGGAAAGCGCCACTTCATGTGGCGTTTTTCATTTTTTTTCTTCAAGTTTTTTATTTTAAAAGTAGACACGCCAATTATTGTGACGATTTTCAATTCTAGTTATAAAAAACTCTACATAAAGTTGTGTTTTCAGACTAAAATGTACTACTACTTTGGGAAAATATTTTACAAAGTGTGTTATTTTGGTAAATATTTTTGTAAAAGTGTGCTAAATTGTTTTTTTTTTTAAGATCCAGGCACAGTAAATCTAGTCGTAAATTACAGCGAGTTTGAAATCGTGATGAAACATCAGCTTTATGAAGGCTGCTCAGCAGATTCAAGCAAGGTTTAAAATATGTGTTACATGCTTCATCTTGTTCTGTTACAATTAGTGTAAATGTATAGTGTGCGTTAAAATATGTGCAGCTATTTGCGTCCTATCTTGAGGGCGTATACCTCCATGCCAGTGGGCTTGTGCTCATAATCAACCAAATCGTCTAATAATTCAACAACGAGCCTCGAGGGTTCCATGCACAGAATAAATGCGATGGTGGTCTGGCGGCTTCAACGTCAATTGTTTGACCCGTCAAGGGTGTCGGTCTTCTTACGTAGTTCTCTGCATCCAGCTTCTTCCATAGTTTACGTCAAATAGCGGAATGCATGTAGACTGTTGACTACATAGCAGTGGCGGAGCCACATGTTGGATTGGTGGGGCACGTGCCCCATCCAAAAATTCGTAAGTGTGCTTTATTTACTCTATGCAAGTTTAAGTACATACTGCCATATAATCCCCCCCCCCCCCCCCCCACACACACACACACACCACACACACCACCAACACACACACACACACACAACCCACCCACCTCTCGAACTGCATTTTACATGCTGTTGTAAGCTTCCAATTAACTCCACCGCTGCTACAGAGGAGGTAACGGATAAGAGTGGGCAGCAAAAGTTAAATCATCGAAATGAAGCAAACTATCAAATTCGGTCTCAAGTGATAGCATTCGTTCGATCAAAGAAGCAGACACGTATATTAAACTGTATTCATTTGTAAGCATACTCGGGACTGTGAGAGTGAAATCCATTTACATTAGCCGATTTCCAGAAATTATTTGTCATAAATCTCTTATGAACAGTTTATACACCAAAATTCATTGAGCTGATGTGGACTTGTAGGCCATTCATCTAAATACTGAAACCCAACACATTCTAAATACTAATAAATTTACTTTTCACTACTACAGAAAATACATTTTACAACAGGAAAAACACAATAATTCTGCAGGTTGTGTTGTAGTTTGCATATTTATTACAACAAGATTATTTGTTTGTTACTTATTGTATATTTTATACAATACAAGTAATATACAACAAGTCAAACTTATTGTAGTATATGTGATACTACGTTAGCTGCTAAATTGTTATAACATATTGTAATATCACGACAATCTCAAACTCATTGTGAAAGACCATAATTTCACAACATGCTCTAACTCGTAACAACCACATATGCTAACATGTTGTAACAGACTAAAATTACACAACATACTCTAACCTATTGTCATATACCATCATCACACAACAAGCTTTCACATGTTGTAATAGACCACAATTATTCAACATGATGTATCTTGATACATACCAAAATTACATAATAGGCTCAAACACACATAATAGGCTCAAACACATTATTATATATCATAATTTCATAATAGACTCCAACCTATTATATAAGCACATGTGTCCTTATTATTTAGAAACCCCCCTTAGTTATCAAATTTTATAATTAAGTTTTATTTCTAGGTTAAATCTATAATTCAAAACCACTCGTGTTGACTTCCTATACTTTTTAATAGACGTGATGAGTATGCCCTCTCCTCTCCTTCTTTTCGAATATTGGCATGAAGATCTCTCTCCTTCTCTAACGGCGCACTACCAAGTTCAACCCCTCCCCCCCACATCCTCACCTTGTCATGTCTGTGGCATCTGGTCATTCCCCTAACGACCCTCCCACTCATATTCCATCTACCTCACTCTAGCACCCAACCTATCCGATTATCACCCTTACCTTACGCGATCACCAATTTTCGCATGCTCGGTATACCCCCAACACCGAGTAACTAATAACATGTAAGTCCCTATAATCATTAGACTGGATCCAATAATTAGTGATCAACTATCTTAATGTGTCACATGGTGTCTAATCAAAATAATTAATGAAATCATATATAATCCCACACATTTTGGTAAAACTCAGACTATACATTCATGCCATCCTGTTATAGAGAAATTTAATCCCCAAGTAACAAAAATATCCTAATTTGAGGGGCTCTGATTATGGAAATCCTAGTTATTAACAAAAGGTAGACCTACATCTATTTTTAAGATGAGTCTAATTGTAACATCCTGAGATTTGAAGTCTCATATAAAATGATCTTAAAAGGAATGTTTGGACTACCCATATCACTAAGGTGTACCTCATTTTTAGGAATCCCAATCGCTAAAGAATTCTTTGATTAAGCATACCCATCCCATAGTAGTACTAGGATGGATAATCAATCGGGAATTTCATCCTGGCTTGTATGTGAGTGAGGACAAAGCATGCAGATAAGGCTAGTGGTGGTCTGTGGGGCCAATCGTTATTCATGAAACATTATTAGAGCCTTGGGCAGTGGTCTCGGGTGTTACAAATGGTATCGAAGGTATAACCCCTCTAGTAGGTGGGGCTCACATAGGCATGTGGCATGCCAATCTTAAGTCGTGCGGTCCAAACATGTTGAAAAGGATGTCCATGGTGATGTATCCACCCTTATGTTGGTATTCAATGATCAGGAGTTGCACGTCCATAGCCCATTCTGGGTCTGTAATGAAATGGGAAAATATATGAGGTCATATAGTTAAGCCTTGATGAGGGTGTCAAGAGTCTAAGTGGGAGAGATTGTAACGTCCCAGGATTTGGTCTCAGATAAAATAATATTAAAAGGAATAATTGGACTATTTATATCACCGAGGCGTACCTCCTTTTGAAGGAGCCCATCACTAAGGAACTCTGTGGTTAAGCGTTCTCAGCCCAGAGTAGTACTAGGGTGTGTGACCAATTGAGAAGTTTATCTTGACTTTCTTGTGAGTGAGGACAAAGTGTGTACTTAAGACTAGTGGTGGCTTGTGGGGCCATCCGTCGCTCCTGAGACTACTAGAGCATTGGATAGTGGACACGAGTGTTACACTAATATTTTGCCAAATGATTCCTTATAATTCAAAATTTTCAACATTCTATATATCACATGGAAAGGGATTGAACTTGAGACCTCTTGGTAACAAACCAAGAGTCTTCACCAACATATTGTCCTCACTTGGACATCGATTGCTAAATTCTACTACTTAGTTACAAATTTATAAATTTATGCGTACATAACATATGTGTTATATTGAATATTGGCAAATCATTTGTCATTTTCTAACTTTCTCTTGTTTGCGTAGGACTAGCCACTTAGAAGTTAGAAGAAAAAATATCCACAATCGTCATCTCTAAGCATCACGTCTGCAAAGTTTTCTTCTCCAAGCATCCACGCCTCCACGATCGTCATCTCAGAGAAGACTGGCCTCCACGCCCAATCAGTCACTATCTCCGAGCGACCTAGCCTCCAAGCACCAACAACCGTCCTTCTCTGAGCCTCCAAGCCTAGTCGCCAATGTCTTTGAGCCACCTTCCCTCCACACCTCCACAACCCCACGCTCCTCCAGTCTCATCTTGACTGCAACCTGTTGAAGACGTGAGGGTCTGAGCTCTCTTCAATCCAAGAGGCATCCTCCACAACCCAACACTACTCCTACCTCTTTTGAACTCCATCTAAATTGGGACAATGGGATCATATTTATCTTAGACATAAATCTTTGATGCACCTTTGGCCCCAACAACATGTTACCATTTTAAAACAATGTCTTTATAATACTTTCTTCCCCTCTTAATCTGGTTAGTTTATGTATAGATCACATTTTTTATTAAGTTATGTTTCTTCAAAGAACCACAATGTGGAGCTAAAAAGCATGTCAACTGTCAATCTTTTGTACTTAAGCAAGAAGTAATTCATAGTAATTGTGAGTCATCTCAAGTCTGAGCGTAAGATCACTAGTAAGAAAGGTTGCAAATCATGATCCGTCTCAATTATGCTAATCAAACAGGGGAAGAAGCCATCAGTTTCCTTCATGGTAGTGCGATAAACCCTACAAGAAGAAAGAGCACGACCTCATGCCAACTAGAAATGTCTAAGCCATATACAAGGAAGTAAAGCCCCAAAAATCTTTGTTATGGGTATCATGTTAGCCTTGATGAAAGTATCTAGTTTGATTGTTTGCCTCAATACCATGGATAGTTTTGTTGAACATTCTCATATCATCAAGATTAGTATTGCCATGAATTTGTTATTCCCCTGATGCCACAAGGCATAGAAAGTTGTAGTAAAACAAATGCCACCAAACCTAAGCATCCCTTTATTAGGAGTAAACTTATCTTTGATCCATCATATCATCACAAACAAGTTGGAGAGAGAGTTAACAAACCATCTATTCTTCATGTTAATCATCCCCATTATATATTTTAGCCATCTTACACTCAAAGAAGAGAGGCTGACATGATTCCATCTATTCCATGCATAAGACACAAAAAGGATCTTTCTCATGCTCTAATCCACCATCCCATACTTAGTAGTAATCCTTCTAATAATAATACTATATTTCATAGTTCTCCATTTAGGTATATGACTCTTCTGTTAGTATGTATGCCCAAAGAGTCAATCATATGATGATTGTAATGGGGCATTGGATACCTTTTTTTATAATGATAAAGGTAATTCCATCTATTATGTTTGTCTCAATCATGAGATGGTGACATAAACATAGTATATTTCTAAACAATCATGTTACTCGATAAGATATGTCTTCAGGTTGAGGACCTGAACAATGAGATAATATGTATGATAAGAGAACATACATTCTTATTATGCCCCTAGTCAGATATTACTCTGGAAGCAAAATAGACAACAGTAATACATAAGACTAGAGTGTGTGTTAGTTGATGATAAAATCTCATCAGTTATGATATGTGATATCAAACCAAACACATAGGCAGTTGTTATAGAATAGTGTATTAGACAGACTCACCTTGAGAGTGGTGCATGGAGACCATGGATTGGTTGTTAGAATCATCTCTCATCGTGATACTGGTGATTGTGGTTCTTGGAACTGAAATCACTACACTCATCACATGTTGTTTGTTGTACTTTGACATCATCCAATGTGATCTTGAACAGGGGTTTCCATAAAGGTGATACTGAGATACTTCATGACACATGGCGATTGACTGTGAGTGATGTAGATGGGATTTGTTCCTCTTATTAGAAAAAATAGATAATTTATTTCAAAGTGTGAAAATTTAAGTTGGTGGTATTTTTATGAGTGCAAAATTTTAAGTTCGGCGTATTTCGATGAGTACACACTCATCACCTTTATTTGCATGTTTTAATCTTTATTTGACAAAAAAATATTGTCTATGAATAATTTTCATTAATTATCTTAGTTTTACCTTTTTCTAGTCAATTGTAGTTTTTACTTGATTTATTGTGCTTTTTGTAGGAAAATAGATAATTTATTTCAAAGTGCAAAAATTTCCAAAATTACTCTTGGAAAATGTTTGTACAATTTCCCGCAGTACTGAAATACATATGTACCTAGCACCAAAAGTGTCATATATTTTGCCTACGTACTCTAAATTGAATGTGCAAATATTCTTTGGAGAGAAAATTTAATTTTAAACTAGAAAATCCTATTTTGTGGACTAATTTGGAACCCTTAAAGGGATATAATCTGCTCAAAATTCTTGTTGCAGAAATCACTACTACAAAAATGGCTTATAACTTCACATTTACAGGCGTCAGTTGTATACAAGAAACCGACGCCTAAACCCTACAATGTCGGTTTATTACAAAAACTGACATCTATCTGTGAAGAGCAGCCAGACACAGGTTTCACTTTTTATTTAGTGTTGGTTCCTTAATAAATAACTGACGCCGAAAATCGACCGCCAAATCCAAATTTTCCAATGGAAAAATATTACCTCCAAAATTTAACATATGGTGTCGGTTGTTAACAAAACAACCGACGACTAAAGGTTTTTCGTGAGACAGAAATTGGGACCATTTTTATCGTCGGTTTTCTTACAATAACCGACACCGATGTGTTTTCGCTGGCTGTCCCCATGAAAATTTTCACCCCCCTTTGGCGTCAGTTTTCTACGGCAACCGACGACTACGGTCAGAATTCGAGAACATTTTGTTTTTGTCGGCATATGTAGATAGACGTCGGTTTTTCTAGTAGAAACCGACGACTATAATTGAGCATAGGTGTCAGTTTTTTTGTGGTAACTGGTGCCTATTGTTATAAGCGTCGGTTGGTTTTAATAACCGACACCGATTGTTAACTTAATAGCACTCACGCGAAGCAGACACTTCCCCTTTCTCTATTTCATTGCAATCGAACGACAATTTTAGGGTCTGGCGATTCCGCCCCCTGCTCCCTCCTCCTTGCGCGCCGCCGCCGACCGCTCCCTGCTGCTCTCTGCTCGCCGCCGCTGTGCTGGTCATTCTCTTTGTTTGTCGCCGCCACCGCCCTTCTCCTTGCTCGCCGCTGCCGCCGCTATTCCTTCTGTGCTCTCCGGCTACCTGCTCACCGCCGCCCTTCTCTCCTTGCTCACTCGCCGGCTGCCTACTCGCCGCTCTTCCGTGCTCGCCTGCCCGCTCGGCTTCCACGTGCACCCCTCCATCTCGCCCTCTCTCCCTACTCCAGAGAAAGACGCCCGACTGGGCTCAAGCAAAGGTAAACATCCCCAAAAACCCTCTGTCTCGCCCTCTCTCCCTGCTCTAGAGCAAGACGCTCAGCTGGGACCAAATAATAAATTTTTATATACCAAAATGATCGAAAAACCCTCAACTTTCCAATGTTGATGTCTATTTCCCCTAATTGTGTTCATATCTTCTCTGAATCCCTGTTTTATTACACTGCTTGATCTTTAATCACATAGACTTAATCAACATTGCTACTTGTATGCTCCTAGTGATTAAAAGCACTCTTTCCTTGTACCTCAGTAACTAATGTTCCCTTGAGATGAGTGTTAATTGATCTAGCTTGCTTACTTTCCTTCTAATGCCATCTTTTATGTGCTATGACCCACTAGTCACCTTTAGAGTATTAAAATGATGCAACATGTACACTTGTTAAGTTTGAATCTATAAATCCCATGAAATGATATCACCCCAAAAAATCAGTAGTCGTTGTTATGTCTTGTACACTCTAGAATCAAGATCTAATACTCTTATGCTATTTTAACACCATGAGACCTCTTTTTCTCATTCTAGTGGATTATTATTACCTATGATGACCTAACATGAAACCATGCTCTTAATGATATGATTTGGTTGGCCTAGAAACCCGTCCAAGATTTACTCATTAGGAGTAAATCTTGGATAGTCTCTGGTTTGGGACTGTTCTTGAACACCTAATCTCACTTAGGATGTAAGTGTATAATGTGTATTGGGTTTTTAAGAAAACTTCAGTAGCACTTCCCCGTTTGTTCTCTAAGTACATATGTACTTGTATGTTGGGGATCACAATGACTTGTATGTTCACGGGGATCACAATGAAGGATTGTTAATTGATAAAAGATCACAATATTAGAGGCATACATGTTTATATTTTTTATATGTTTTATTTTTCTGAATGTGAACTTTACAATGTGAACTTTACAATGTGAATGTGGACTTTACAATGCGAATTACTTTACAATGTGAATGTGAACTTTACAATGTGAATATGAACTTTACAATGTGAATGTGAACTTTACAATGTGAATGTGTACTTTACAATGTGAACTTTACAATGTGAATTACTTTACAATGTGAAATTTATAATTTGAATGTGAACTTTCAGATGGCTGAGCATTCCCATGATAATCGTGATGATGATCACCGTGAGGGTGAGGACGTACCCGCACCGCCTGACAATGTAAGTTTTAAGAATATATCCATGAGGTTTCTATCTATACGTTCATTTATAATTATATCATGTAAGTGTGTTTTTTTATCAAATTTTAGGTTGGTGATGTACCCCCTGAAGAAATTACAGCACTTGATGAGCAGCAAAAGAAAATTGAGAAAGTGAGGGGCATCATAATGATGTACAAGTTACTACAGCAAAGGGGCAATGGACCCAAATTGACTGTGGATTTCGATCATGTAGGAAATCCATATGGAGTGAAATGCAACTCATTTATTTCATATCTTGGGGTTCTTACTCGCAGGCATTGCAGTCCTAACCTAGAATCCTAGCATAAAGTTCCTAAGGGGAAGAAAGACCAAATATGGAAGGAACTATGCGTGAGTTATTATTATTTGTAATTCTATTTGTGTAGATTACTAATTTTTAGGATACTAGTTAATAGAAATTCTATTTAATTTGCAGAGCATATTTGATCTGGATGAAAAGCTGTATCGTAAATGTGTGATACAACTTTGTGGGAGGGTCCTAAGGAACTATAGGACCAATCTCACCCGAGATTACATATGTGATGCTGAGAACATGTTCTTGATTATTTTCCAATTATAGACATTGATCACTATTTGACTAACTCTACACTAATAATTTTTATTTGTATTCTCTTTAAAAAATAAATTTAGGTAGAAGGAAGCCACAAAGCAATAGAACTACCTGGACCCCAAAGACTGGGAGGAGTTTGTTACCTAAAGAAAAATAGATGAATTCAAGGTATTAAGCACCACTCCCAATTTAATTAATATACGTTCTTATGTATTCACCTATTCAAGATTACCCTTTAGTGTTACTAACCAAATCAATGTGCTAACTAACTAGGCTATCAATGATGCTCAACGAGCAAGGCGTGCACTAAATGTGCACAACCACACAATGGGTTCAAGAGGATATGCAGGCATTCGCCAAAGACTACATGCTAAGTCTGCTCAGCCTGCTGCTACTCAGGAGACTGCAGAGTCCTCTACTACTGCTCCCTTACCTCTGCCTCGCCATGCTATGTGGATAGCTGGGAGGCAAAACACGAAGGGATACATACTGAAGCCCGCAACTGCTGAGGCGACTACAAAAATGATAAAAATCAACTCTTAGAGAAATCGATCGATATTAATTATTGTTATGTTTACTTACTAATTTTTGTTGATGGTGATTAGCGGGAGCTACACGAGCAGAGGAAGGAAGGCAAGTTCAACCCTCAGGGAATAAGGGATGAACTGAAAGTTGCTTTGGGTAACCCATAGCATCCACGACGTGTTAGGGGTGCAGGCGCTGGTATGGGCATCAAAGCGTTCTTTGGGCCATCCCAGCGCAAACCTATCCCAAAAGCGGGACTTTCACAAGCTGAGGTAACCTATTCTTATTTTAGAATGTTATTGCGAAAGGGAATTCAATAATCAGAAGCTAGTGTTTCTTTTATCCATGTATAGGTAGATGCATTAATTGATAGGAGAGTCGAGGAAGCACTTGATAAGAGACTCCATGATGCATTTAGCAACTGGCAGGCATCTCAAACATCCACTCAGACAGTACATGTGATGTGTCGCGCTTCTCCTACTACTCCTACTATAGAGGTTGGAAGTAATCCTATAGACCCACCACCTACCACGTCATCTATAAGTATTTTTATGACATAGTATCTAGTTTGTTCAAGATGATATGTTTGTGTATATATGCATATAACATTCTTAACGTAAATTTGTAGGGGTTGAAGCCATGCCGACTAAAAAGTCAAGAATATATCGTTGCAGAGGCGTCGGCTTACCCACCCCTTAAAGGGTGCATGTTTTATGGGTATCCAGTACCAGATGGTGTGGTATGTGTGAGCCCGATACATGTACTCCCCAACTGGAGGGATCTTGCACTGCCTCATGCACACCCAGATGCTAAAACACTTGGTGAGGTAGTAGGCAGAGTGATATTGTGGCCCGAAGCGGATGTCCTCTATACTAATATTGTATGATAAATTTTTATTACGTTAATTTGTTAGTGTGTATATACGAGTCAATTGATCTGAAATTATATATACAGGTCAAAAAGACGAGACCCGCTACATCTCAGCCTCCACCTCCTCGACTACCAAGTTGTCTTCCAAGAGACCTACACACCTCGATAGGTCCGAATTATAGGGGTGTGGCAGTATGGATCGACGAACATGATCCAAATTGCCCTATAAATGTTACTATTCCGGAGGATGCTGCAGGTAAATCATACGATAACAATCTATTTATACAAGTTTAGCATGCGTATTAATTCATATATAATACAAGTTTTGCATACATATTAATGTATAGGTATTAATGCAGGTCAATCATATGAAAACAAGATATTTATACAAGATGTTTTGGAGTTGTTTCGTTATGATTGGCTGAACACATCTATGATAGAGCTGTGGATATGGTGAGATCTTATTTATACATCCATATACCTTGTTTTATATATGGTGATCTAGTTTCTTATATATTAATGCATACATAATACATATTTTACATCCACTTACACACGATATGTACATATTTTTGGTTTTCCCATGTGGGATTTTTGGTTCCATCTTTGATTAGTCTTGTAGATGCAGACCCTTCTTCAGTTATTTCATACTGCAGTGATGCTTTTTAATATTTTGGTAAAAATAATAAGACGGTGATAATTGCTCCATTCAATGTCAAGTAAGTTTACTTTGCTTATAATTTGGACTTAAGCAAATTACATTTTTATTGTGGATTTTGAGTTATTAATTTTCTACTTTCTTATCTGTGGTGGTAAACATTGGGAGTTACTAGTTATTGTCCCCAAGACGTTCACTATCTATTATCTGGATCCTACAGGGAATGAGTTGAATACATTATATGGACATGCAATTAAAAGGCCATTATTCTCGTGAGAAATTTCATGTTTTTATATCCGTTAACATATGTTACTACATTATTATTTAATTATGCAATTTAATGTGTTACATTAACATATGTAGGGCTTTATAAGAGTACCAAAAAGCTGGAGGAAAGGTCCCCAGGAAAAAGAATCTGTCACTAATTTGGGAGAATGTGAAAGTAATTTCCTGACTCCAATGTATATATTATTTATGTGAACTGTGCTTATTTGTATTTTTGAATATTTTGTATATTTCAATTTATAGTGTTCTTCACAAGACAACGGCTGGGCATGTGCCTACTATGTGATGCGATTTATGGACCTAATCATCAAACATGACGTAATGGAAATCGATACGATACAACATGTATTATACATAGTCTCATTAGATAATATGAAATATATCAATCTTATTATATATTATTAATTATATATATATACATCATTCTCTTTATAGGTCTTTAAAACTGCTGACTTCAGCACATGTGGAAAGTTATTAGATGTACATACTCCCTATACGAGAGAGGAATTAGATGTTGTAAGAGAAGAATGGGCAAAATCCCAAAAAAGAGTGGGAATTTTTAAATATAATTTTATTGATAATGATGAAAATGATAGCGATGATGAATAAAGAATAATTTTGTTCTCATAATTATTTTTATGTGAATGTGAATGACTTTTTATGAATTGTCATATGTGTGAATGTGAATGTGAATGACTTTTTCTAATCATTACATGAATGTTTCTACATGTGTCCGAATGTGAAAAAGATGAAATGAATGGAACTGAATGTATGTAAATAACTTTGCAGGTTTCTACATGTATCTGATCAATACATGTGTCTGAATGTGAATAACTTTGCAGGTTTGTGGCATGTTGTATGGCTGATATCAATGGATGTTGTAAACCTACAATTCAGAACTGAACTGCAAGTTCTGCATCCTGCTGACCAGCCATACAATAGGCATGTAAACTGATAATAAAAAAAGCAAATAGGCGTCGGTTGTTTATAAACAACCAACACCAAAATCATACGGCGTCGGTTATTAGCAAAAAACCGACGTCTTTATCCCTTCCTGGTGTTGGTTGTCGGTAAAAATCGATGCCTATTACCACGGCCGTGTTGGCCAGCACGGCCATGCTGGCAGTGATATGGCATCGGTTATTTGCATAAAACTGATGACATTATCAAGATATAGTGTCAGTTATATACAAGAACCGACGTCGATAGTGCCCTTGCTGGCGCTTTATTAATGGCGGGAAGGGTAATGGCGTTGATTCTTTTAATAACCGACGTATGTAACCACTCTATAGTGTCAGTTTTCTTAAATAACCAACACCTATAGTCCCTTTGCTGGTGCGTTTTAGGTGGCGGGAAGCATTTTGGCGTCGGTTAGGGAACCGACGCCAAAGGGGTCCACCTTTAGCGGCGCCCACTTGGGTGTCGCTTGGAAACCGACACTAAAGGCCTTAATTAACCGACGCTAAAGGCATGTTCTATAGTAGTGAATCTACAACAAAGAGAATCAAATGGTTAAAATATTAAAAGAATGCAACTTGATAAATCTCTTCATTTGGGACAAACAATTAATGTTGTGAAAATTTACTCATGTTCAACCTAACAAGTCAACTAAACAATCATCAAGGTAATAGGGCTACCCACATATCTATTAGTTGTGAATATTTTAGAGATTTATGTTGTTCATGTATCCAGCTAATAACTCATACCATCTAGGGTTGAGTTTTAGGTCCTTGTATCTCTAATCTAACAACCCTACATAAACATCCAAAAGTCATAGGATAGGTCAACTGCACCTTAACATTATCTCACATATTTCTAGTGACTTCTTCAAAACTAGGGTTAGGATTCTACGCCAACTAATTCTAGGGCTTCTCCAGAAAACTTCACATATCTCTTTATTGTGACTTAGTTCAAGAAGTCACTGTCAAATCAGAGAAAGAAATTTTGTACATATAGTAGTATAACGAACATAATTTTTGTCGATAAGAAACATTGGGGGTAAAACAAAGATGGTACCAAAATCAATGTGATAAACCAAGTCACAGTTTCCATAATAAGATCTCTTCATCCTACTAGTATCTCATCCTCAAAACATGACTCCTTCCTAAAGCAAACACCTCTTTGACTTTATAGATATCATCATTAACCTATATGGCAGGGTAAGATCATCTTATGTAAAATGTTGGCAAGATTTAGTGAAAACATCTCACCTAGAGGTCACTATCCAAGTTGGAGTGGGTGTAAAATTTTCAAATCTTATGAATAGTATTCAAAACAACCAATATTATAGAAGCGCAAGTAAAATGCTGACTATATTCAATTTCTCAACAAGATTACAAACGTAAATCATAATCTCCGACATAGGGTTTACATGTATGATACAACATAAGGATCTAAGATAGAGGTAATTTTAAACCATAACAACTTTGTCTCCAAGCTTTAACTCCTTAAGCTAAGTCCAAGAATTCATGTCATATCATCCAAGTCCTTCACCTAGGGTTGGAAGCATACCCCAGCAAGAAGAGAAAATAGATGACATCAACAAAGGCTGGTACGTGCATACTAAAAGTAAATTGAGAAATATATGGAGTAAAGGAACATCAAAGTAAATAGAAGCTTCCCATAGAAAAGAAAAGTGCCACCCAAGTGGGTATCAAGAGAAAAGAATCACAATAAAGGAGATACTTTTCATAAAACAACATAAAACGATTGTGTCATATATATATATATATCCACTACCAGGGTGGGAAATGAAGCACAATAAGAGAAAGTAGGGCACACAACCCACAATCATCATCAATATCATGCATGCATGTGAGATAAGCATAGCCCTAGAACAATATAAATATAAAGTCAGCCAAGTCTCACAAACTTGAAACCTGATAGAGAATGACGTACTGCCAAACTCCTAATATATAACATGGGACAAACCTCACAAATTTAAAACCTAGATATGGGGCCACCTCCATCCAAAAAGTGCATACTGCTCAAGCAGGAATTTACACATCTACCCATAAACAAAACCAATGCAATTACACTACTCTAGTGCTACTGAATCGGATAGCATGTTTAGTGTAGAGGCAAGTACAAAGTATAGTCAGAATATATCAAAGTAGTCACCACATAAGTGACCAACATAAACATCCACCTCATAAGTGGTCAAAAGACATCACATGTCATCATATACAGTTCCAACATGAACAAAGCATAAGTAAGAGACTAAAAGAATATCAAATCATGACCATAAGATTAGTAACAAATAAGATACTTCACATGAAGCATATTTTTCAAAAGAATAAGATAATGTGTAGGCTAATTTCCATAGGACCAAGAGTAAGAAAAAAATAGGTTATTGCTCAATATAGAAGAATAGGAGATGCAAAACATACCTTAATGATCTATGTATAAAGTTAGGGTCCACACCCTAGATCCAAATAGAATATTGTTGACTCAAGGTATAAATTGACTAAACCCTTGTTTTTTATGATGACTAAACCATTCCAATTAATTGTGTCTAATGTCTCTACTTGAGTGATTTCAGATTAGGTATAGACACACTCCAAATGTCCTAACTTGCACATCTCAACTTGGAGAAAAGACAAGTCCAAGTCAATACAAGTGCACATTTTTGGAATATGACGTAAATCCATCAGAATCATGTTGTAAATCACTTGTAATGATTGTATGACTTGTAATTAAGCTTAAAAAAACCATATTGAATATTTAAGCACTCAAAAGCCATTTTCCAAAATTTACATCGGGTTGTTCATCGGTCAAGTTGCAAACTCGAACGATCTTGATTGGATCTTAAAAATGACTTTTGATCGGTTGAGTTTTCATTTCACAGAACTCGACTGATCCCTCTGCAGAACAAAACTAATCTAAGTGAATCGGTCGAGTTACCCCAGGACAAACTTGACCAATGGCCTAAATTGGTCTTGTCTCTTAGTGGTATCGGTCAAGTTACCTTTATAGAAACTCGACCAATTGCATTGTATGGAAAAGTACAGAAAAGTGTTTCTAGCCATTGTGGAGTTGCAATAAGTGAAAATATATCTTTTGCAAGCCACACAATAGCTAGTTTTCATTCTTAAGTATTCCCAAAGGCTAAGGGGCATCCCCACCTATAAATAGGACCCCTTGGGCTTCATTCCAAGGTTGAGCATTCAATGCAAAACTCTATTTGAGGTTCCTATTCTATAGTTGAGTGCTTCCTACAACCTCCTCTCTCTCTCTAAGCTTAATGACTTGCTACATTCATTAGAGTGAGTAGGAAATATATAAGAGAGCTAGTCCTACATGTATATTTTATAAGGCTCTCACTTCCACCACCTCCATATATCTCATTTCAACCATGAAGATGAAGGTTATGTCTCTTGTCTAAGAGAGGTGAAGCAGAACAAGGGAAGGAGTCCGTTGGTGAAGATCAAGGATGAAGACTTGGAGCAAGAGTGGGTAAGACCTTGGTGAAGGCAGAAGACTCCTTGATCAAGTGGGTAAGTCTTTGGTGGAAGATTCTCTGAGTGAAGGTGGAGGCAAAGGCTGAAGATCCAAGAAGAGTAGAAAAGTCCTTGAAGGTGGAAGACTTGTGCTAGAGTGGATAAGACCTTGGAGAAGGCTAAAGACTCTTGGCAAAGTGGGTAAGTCCTTGGTAAGGCGGAATACTCTTGGTGCTTGGATGGGTAAGTCCTCTGGTGGTCATGTATTATAAGTCTTAAGAATGAATATAAGAATGTAATGATTAAGAAATCCTAGAGGTTGACCTCTCTAGGTAGTGGACTGGCTCACTTCTAGTTTAAAGTGTGGAACCACTCTACATATATAGCTTGTCACATGGTGTATGTTCAATCTCTCTTTCCCTTTCTATGCATGTTTTAGTTGCACTCAAATTTCCTATTTAGCAACCTTATCTTGTGATATAACTTGAAGGTCTAATGAATTTTGTTTAAGTGCATTCAGCTCTATTCACCCCCTCTAGAGCATCCAATCACCCATCTAGGATCCAACAATTGGTATCAGAGCGGGTTTCTCCAAGCATACTTCAACAAGTAGGAGAAGATGGGTGACTACCAAGGTGGGAGATACTTCATCAACCTTCCAATCTTTGATGGGAGTAACTTCCTTTATTGGAAAAGAAGACTACAATCCTACATCTAAGGATCAAGTCTTGAGCTATGGAAAATGGTGGACGATCCATACAAGCTACCAGTGACAAAGATAGAAGAATGGGATGAAGCTACCATGAAGAAAGCCACCTTGAATTCAAGAGCTATCAACATCCTCTATGACACCATGACCTCCACTGAGTTCAACTAGATTTCTTCTTGTGAGACAGCCTATGAGGTATGGAGAAAGTTATGTATCACTTATGAGGGGACAACTCAAGTAAAGGAAAGAAAAGTCTACATGCTCAAAGGGCTACTTGAGAACTTCTAAATGGGAAAGGAGGAGAAGACAACCAACATGTACTCAAGGCTCAACACCATTGTGAATGGACTTACTATTCTAGGACATCCTATGAGTAGAGGAGAGATCAACTCAAAGATCCTTAGAACTCTCCCCTAGAGATGGGAACCCAAAGTGACTTCCATTGAAGAAGTAAGGTCTCTTGATAATATCCCCATTGAAGATCTCACTAGAAATCTACAAGCCCATGAAGCCACACTTGACAAAAGAGAAGAATTTGAAAGATAAGAGGAGAAAGAGCTAAAGAGAATGAAGAAGGCTGAAATAAAGGGTCAAATTGTAGCTATTATGGGACAAGCCTCTCTGTCCTCTCATGTTGAAGAAGATGCCATGTACTCCAAGGGTAGATTCTACAAAGGTGAGAATTCCTCCTCCATCCAGGGCCTCAAGTGTGGAAAGAAGGGTCACTTCAAGATAGATTGTCTACATGGCAAGAAGACCCATCATCACAAAGAAAAAGAAGAGAAGTACAAGATGAAGGAGAATTGGCACTCAAGCTCAAGTGACTCCTCCAACTCAAGATCAAGTGAAGATTCAAGTGGAGGATCTAGCTCAAGCTCTAGTGAAGAAAGAGAATGTCATTTTGCTCTTATGGATTCTACAAGAGAAGACTCAAATGAGGTAAATCTAAACTATTTAGATAAAGAACTTTTAACTGCTATCATTAATGCTACTCGTGCCTCTCTTAAGTCTTCTAAAAAGAAAAGAAAAAAGCTTGCTAGAATTGTTGATAATATAAATGTAGAATTAGATGGTCTTGAACATGGTAATTCTTGCTTGCTTGATGACAAAAGTACTTGTCTTAGACAAGTAACGTGGTCTATTATTGCACTAACAAATTCACTCGGGGTAGAAATCCCAGAGTTTTTACCAAAACCTTGTGCAATAATACCACCCACAAGTGGATGGGCCTTATCACAGTATAGTTAAGGATCGAATCCCAAGAGACAATGTTTTTAAGAATCGTTGCTAGTCTAGTCTAGCTCAAGTAAGGCTAATATTTAGAAAAAAGGTTGATTTGAGTTTAACTAAACTAATTGTAAGAAACTAAAGGGCAGAATTAAAGTTGAATCTAGATTAATGATGGAGATCACTGGGGTGGTCCCGGGTTTCACCACCACTACGCATGCCAACAATCCAATCACAAACACCCAGGCAAGATCTAACTATCCAAATAGAACTACTGCGAACCCTCCTGGAGGGATGTTTAGGTGTACGTAAGCATCACCTTAGGCATCAGATATCTTGTCGCCATCCGGATCATGCACTTACGGTTCCAAAGATACAAAAATCCAACTGAAGCTGTGGCCCTCCCCGAGGGATGTTTAGGCACACAGAAGCGTCACCTAGATGGCTCGTCCCCTCACGGATCATACACTTTCAACCTCAAGGAATCCCATTCTAGTTCTAGTTTGGGAGTCAACTGCGTTAATCGACATTCTATCCTACATATTGAAGTTCTCGCAACATAGGAAAGAACAAGATAAAAGCAAGCATGTGATCAGTCTACAAGCAAGCATCGACGATTAACAACAAAATGAAAAGTTATATACATTGCCTTGGAATGTTAAAATGAAAAGACATGAAAGCATGGGCAGCGGGACTAGTCCCCGCACCCCAGTAAAATGAAACTACTCGCTCATGATGTGAGAAATAAGAAGAACAAAGGAGAGAGAAGATTCCGCCATGAGCATGATGCAGAAGGTGGTCGCAGCTCAGTGAAAATGATGTGGTCTTCTACGTCATGTCGGGGTAGATATAAGATGAGGAGGAAGAACCACCAAGGCATTCCAGGCCGATCTTCTTCTCCACCTTCTTTCTCCTCTTGACCTCCTTGCTCACAGCAAGAGGAGCAGGTTGTGGATGTATGTGATGATCAGGATCAAACCTGCATTCAGGTAGCCTGTCGGTGTCCTGGGTCTGATGCCTCAAATGAGGACCCTAGTGGTCCTATTTATAGGCTTTGATGGGGTCTTCCCAATTTGGACCCAGGTGCAATTTTCACAGTTTTACTTTAACGATTTTGGAAACTGTTTAGTCTTCTCACAGTTTCCTACTGTCATCCAAACGGTCTTATGCGTTCTACCAGTCTTCACAAACCCAACCTTCACTATTTTCATCCCCCTAACGGTCTGGTTCTCATGGTCTTGCTTTGAACCAGTCTTGTGGACTTCACGGTCTTCAGTGCCCAAGCGGTCTTCACAGTCGTTTGTTGTGATCGGTTTTGGAAACGGTCGCTGCCCTAGCGGTTTCAGAGATGGATGATCCTCGTGTTCCATCCAAATGGTCTCGCGTTCACATCTCCTTGTGGTCTGGGGTCCTCGCGGTCTAGAGTCCTCGCGTCCTAGTGGTCTGTGGCTCCAAACGGTCTTGCTCTGACTGGTTTTGATCGTCCAACCGGTCTTGGCACGATCGTCCTCAGGGTCTGCAGCCTATCGGTCTTCACTTCCGATCAACGGTCCCTGGCCTCACGGTTTGGAGAAAGGATCATGTCATGGCCTCTTCACAGTTTTGGCAGACCGCTAGGAAGCTAGCGGGTAGGTGTTGCTACAGACCAAGAAGGAGGAAGAGGAAGGCGGAGACGATCCCTCACCATGGTGAGGGTGCGGGTGGATGGAGGTAGTTGTGCCACTACAGGGTTGCAGGTGTGTCAATGTAGAGAGGATGATGGGCACTGCAGATGATTGCGTCGAGGCAGGCAGGTGAAGGATACGGAGGTGCAATGACGGTGGAAGGGTTGTTGTGGAGGTCGGAACTGTCGAAGAGGAGGCGGGTCCTTGCTGCTATGGTCTTCACGATCCCAGATAGATGGCCGCCCATACGGTCTTGAGACCATGAGGATTCACACGGTCTTGAGACCATGTGTCCTCACGCGGTCTTGACACCGTGTAAAAGGGGGGAAGGCAGACTGAATGGACTAGTTGGAGGGGAACTGTAGATCAGAGATCGTGTGGTGAGGAGAAAGCCCAAGACCGAATGAGGTGAAACCGAATGGATCAAGACCGTTTGGTCAAGACCGTGGCTGAGAGGATCTTGAGTGAAGGTGAGTTCCAGTAGATGGTTGAACCTCAATCGCGACCTGCATGAAATCAATATGGAATTTCATCAATAACTCGATAATTCAACTAATTAGGCAAAATTGCACATTGTAAGTTTTAGTAGATGAAATCGAATGTATTTAGTCGAATTGGGCCCAGAATGGCGACTAAATATCATGATGAATTTGGATTCATCAGAATACCCCGAACTTAAACGTTGCTCATCCTCGAGTAACACAAAATCTAAAACATTCGCCAAATGAATACTTTCAACTCGTGTGATTGCCTCATCTTCACTTCACGATTGTTTCCTTTCTGCTCAATATGACTAAGCATCTCAACTTCCTGAGACCACTGGACACATCTTACCATATCTTTGTTCCTGAGTTTGCTTTCCAACATCACTTCCTCCTCACTTTTTCCAACAACAAGCATTTCTAAGAGTTTTGTAAGAGTCCAGAGATACCCGTAGAACAACAAGTGTGCACCTGATCTGAGACTGGTATTTTTCAGGGTAGGTGAGGCATTCATTTGTGCCTTAGGTAGAAAAGGGAGTGAAGGGTGGTATGGAAGGAAGAAATAAATCTCTCCTCTATTCGGCTCGAGATTTTTATTATATGATTGCATTTTTTGTGTGAATCTCTCCTCTATTCGACTCGAGATTGCATTTTTGTGTGCACATTGGCATCTTTTCTTGGTGGTATGCCCCTATTAAATAGCGAGGGGTATGGAAGAAGCGGATATAGAGGGAGGTGGTGTGCCACCCCGAACTTAGGGTTTGGCACTATTTTGGCTATTTTTTTATGGACGGAGGGGTGCAAAGATGACGAAAGAAGTGTAGAAGAGAGTTCAGATTAGAATGCAACTTGATTTACAATTCTGTGCACCGGGTGGTTCTCTTTATATTACTATGCTCAAATAATGACTTGATCAGGATCTGGTGGGGTTCCATGTTATTGTTCCACTTGTCAGTTAGGAAGCATGACGTGTTTGATCCCTATCAGTTCGACAGACATTTTCCATTTTTGCATAAAGGATCATGATGTTAGGGTTCATAAGCATCACAAGACGATTTCAATCAATAGGCTAGTTTCAAAAAGTGGTCCTTTCGAGGATCTGCTTCGAATAAGGAGGGTGTAATGATTCAAAATGCATAAAGAGAAAAACTAGACGATTAGGTAATGGCTTTTATTAAAATGGAAAACATCAAAATATCATCAAGTTTCTATTCAATTTCTTTAAAAACTTAAAAAAATTGAAAATGTTGATAAAAAAATGTAACGATGAAATCTTAAGTCTAAACTGAATGGGTGTAGATGGAAAGTGAAATACTTACCACCCACCCTCCACCCCGAACTTAGAAATTTTCTCATCTCGAGTAAACTCTAAATCTAAGATGGAGGGGAAAATTCATGCCGGTTGGACCAATAGATGTGGTTGCGTTCCAATCAGCGTGCGTCCTCCATCTGAAAATCTCAAAAATTTAAGACTAGTCAGAACTTAAGATAGCATCTTGCGATGCGATTTTTTTATTTAGTGAAAAAATTATAAAAAGTAAAACAAAATTAAGGAAATTTTCTAATTCAAAATTTAAAAGAAAAATAAAATTATTGATCGTGTTGCCTCCCGACAAGCACCTTTGTTTTACGTCGATGGCTCAACGTGGATAATGTTACCATGGTGGGGCTCTAGGTGGAGCTTGAGTTGGATTGATATATTTTTTTGGTGGTTTCTTTCTCAACCATTCATTAATCTTCACTTTGATTTTAGCCTCTTGTATTCTTCCCCATAAAGAACGAGCAATGTCAGAGCACATAGGGAAACAACTTGAGTTGTATTGAATTGTTCTCTATTTCTCAATTTGAGGTGGATAATAGTTGTAGGGAATCAAAACGACATCATTGATAATGTAGTGCTATTGAGGCTCAGAAGAAAAGTTCATTTGTTGATGCACTATCCCTTCATCGTAGCAATGCTGGTCATTAACATCTATCACATACGGATCCGAGGGATGTTCCTTGTAGAAACCACAATCCAAATCTTATTTTGAAGGGAAGATGAAATCAATAATCTCTGTTTGTTGGGATACCGGTGCATTGCAGAGGATGGTTGTTTCTAGATGAGGAGGCTCATGGACACCTGAAAATGGTTTGGTATGTGTCATGACAAGGTTGAGAGGTGTCTCCTCCTTTTTGCAAATGTCTTCAATTGTTTCTCTAGGCTTGAGTTCCTCAAAAGTAGCTTCAACATCTTCTTCTACAGAGTCGAGAAATTCGATGCAATCCTTTACTTGTTCGTCAAAAGGGTTCATCAGTTGATGGGTCCGTTAGAGCAACTTCTAAAGGATCGTTTGATTCATGATTCTCTTGAGTGAGAAGTAACATCTGCTCTATGCAATCAACAAGATAGACTTCTTCTTGCATGCTTGGTTTTTTCATATTTTCAAAAACTTTGAACTCGAGAGTTTCTTCTCCTAGACGAAGAAGCAAGGTTCCTACTTCAACATCAATTAGAGCTCTTGCAGTGGCGAGGAACGGACGTCCAAAGATGAGAGGATATCTGGCGTCTTCTTTTATGTCCATAATGACAAAGTCACACGGAACATATGCGTCCTTGCCTACCTTGACCGGGACATCTTTGAGGATTCCTAACGGACATTTTATCAGATTGCCTACAAGCTGTATAGTTATGCTAGTAGGAAGAAATTGTAAAAATCCTATCCTCTTGCAAAGGCTAAGCGGCATGATCGAAATGCTAGCGGCATGATCGAAATGCTAGCACCAAGATCAACTAGTCCCTTCTTATGTGTAGAATCACCAATATGGCATGAGATACCAAAAAATCCAGGATCTTTCTGTTTCTTGGGTATCTTGCTTTGAATAATATTGGAAGTAGTAGCTGCCAGTTCAACTGTCTCAACTTCCTCAGTTCTGTATTTCCTTGTGAGGAGAGACTTCAAGTACTTTGTCCAGGCTAGTATCTCTACCAGCGCATCTAGAAAGGGTATATCAACATGAAATTTCTTCATAGCTTCCTTGAACTTGTTGAAATAGGTATCAAGCTTTGTTTCCCTTAGACAAGATGGAAAAGGTATACGAGGCTTGTATATAGGGATATCAGGTTCTGGTGTTGCTTCTTCCTCTTCTGTAGCAGGTTTTGCAGAATTTTCTTTGTCTGACTTATCATTGCTTGGATGCTCCTTCAGAATAGATTCAGGTTCTTCATCAACTTGATCATTCACCTGGTCTTGTTCATCTATGACAACCACTGGTGTCTTGATAGGAGGGTCGGGATATACATTACCAGAACGAATCATAACAACCTTCAACTGCTCAGGATGTTTAGGGTTGTTCTCCGGTTGACCAGCAAAAGCTCTAGCTGGAGGCTTGAGACTGGCTGACAGTTGGGCTAACTGAGATTCAATAGCTTTCTGGTGGGCTTGTTGATTAACTATCATAGCTTGTTGTGCTTGTAGCATCTTCTCAATGGCTGATAGTTTGTCATCATGAGAGATGGGTATGGCTTGTTGTCCTTGTTGTGGATTCTGGTAAGGGACTTGATTGGGGTTTTGGAACTCAGGGTTATTTTAGTAATTGTTGTAGTTTTTGTTCTAGAAGTTACCCCTAAAGTTCCCTTGATTCCTGAAATTCTAGTGTTGGTTGTTTGAACCAAATTGATGTGAGTTTACCGCTCCTGAAGGATTTACATACTGAAAACCGGGATGGTTCCTATTCTAACTTAGATTGTTATATCCTTGACCAGGGATAGTGTTGATAGCATTCAGACTTACCATCTTGCCATTATCTCTTTGTCCATTGATTTTTCTTAAAACAACATCGTAGAGAACATTGCAGGATAAAGTAGAGTGGTCATTGCCTTTACATGCTTCACAGAATAATGAAGCTGACTTGATCTATTCTTGTTGTTGAGAAAGTGAGCGTCTTCTTTCATAGGCAGCAAGAGATGATTCAATATGGTCTTGCTTGGAAACTAAGAGTTTGAGGGTTTCAGCGATAGACTTGTACTCCAGAATATCTTCAGCCATAGCTACCTTCAACACTCCCTTGCCTACAGATCTACCCCAATTAGCTTGATTTTCATCTCCAAGGATGATAACCTTCCATGCACTGTCATAGCTTTGACGCATGAAGTTTCCTCCATATGAGGAGTCTAAGAACCTCTTGATATCGTCATCCACACCCCTATAGAAAATCTTAATAAGCTAATTTTTAGGAATGCCATGGTGTGGATACTTGCGTAGAAGCTCTTTGTATCTTTCCCATGCTTCAGTAAGGGATTCTCCAGGGACCTGAATGAATTGAGTTATATGTCCCCTGATTTCATATGTGAGAGAAGGAGGGTAGAATTTTTCCAGAAAAACATTTTGAAGTTGTTCCCAAGTGGTGATGGGTTCGCATTGCAAGGAATTGTACCAACTTATAGCTCTATCAACAAGAGAATACTTGAAGAGACAGAGTCGGATGGCATCGTCCGTGACTCTATTTTGCTTTGTCATAGCACATAGATCAATAAACCTCAGAAGATGTTCCTGACTATCTTCTCCTTGCTTACCATAGAATGGGTTGTTTTGGAGTAAGGTGATCCTATGTGCCCGGATCTCAAAATTCGGAGCGTTGATGGGAGGAGGTTGCATTGGGTGATGAACATCAGCAGCTTTAGGGATTGAGAACTCCCTAAGGTCTTTTTGCAGTTCTGTTGCTTGTGCTGCTGCTTGAGCTGCTCAGATCTCTATTTCAACTACAGCTCTTGCTTCTTGCATAAGCCTATCTCTTTGTGCAGAAAGGGCTTGAGCAACCCTTTGGGCTATTTCCTCCTCTTGAGCCATCCTTGCTTGGTTCTCTCTAATCTGACGATGAAAAGTTTTGTCTATCTCAGGATCAAAGCTAGTAGTGAGACTGGGATTGTTTGAGCGGTGCATGCACTAGTCTTTATTGGTACCTGGGATAGAAAGATTTTTCAGAAGTGAGATTGATGGAGTAGAACCGAATTCAAGTGATGATCAATTGTATCAAAAGGAAAGCAAAGACCTATATTAGCCTTATTAGAACTAGAGTTGACTAATTGATTCTGTTGTCCCCGGCAATGGCGCCAGAATTTGACGTGGTCTATTATTGCACTAACAAATTCACTCGGGGTTGAAATCCCAGAGTTTTTACCAAAACCTTGTGCAATAATACCACTCACAAGTGGATGGGTCTTATCGTAGTATAGTTAAGGATCAAATCCCAAGAGACAACATTTTTAAGAATCGTTGCTAGTCTAGTCTAGCTCAAGTAAGGCTAATATTTAGAAGAAAGGTTGATTTGAGTTTAATAAAACTAATTGTAAGAAAGTAAAGACTAGAATTAAAGTTGAATCTAGATCAATGATGGAGATCACTAGGGTGGTCCCGGGTTTCACCACCACTACACATGCAAACATATCCAATCACAAACACCCATGCAAGATCTAACTATCCAAATAGAACTACTACAAATCCTCTCGGAGGGATGTTTAGGTCCGCATAAGTATCACCTTAGGCATCAGATGTCTCGTCGCCATTCGGATCATGCACTTACAGTTCTGAAGATATAGAAATCTAATTGAAGTTGTGGCCCTCCCTGAGGGATGTTTAGGCACACAGAAGCATCACTGTGGGCTAGATGGCTCGTCCCCTCACAGATCATACACTTACGACCTCAAGGAATCCCATTCTATTTATAGTTTGGGAGTCAACTGCGTTAATCGACATTCTATCCTACATATTGAAGTTCTCGCAACATAGGAAAGAATAAGATAAAAGCAAGCAGGTGATCAGTGTACAAGCAAGCATCGACGATTAACAATGAAATGAAAAGTTATATACATTGCCTTGGAATGTTACAATAAAAAGACATGAAAGCATGGGCAGCGGGGCTAGTCCCCGCACCCCAGCGAAATGAAACTACTCGCTCATGATGAGAGAAACAAGAAGAACAAGGGAGAGAGAAGATTCCATCATGAGCATGATGCAGAAGGTGGTCGCAACTCGGTGAAGATGATGCGGTCTTCTACGTCGTGTCGGGGCAGATCTGAGATGAGGAGGAAGAACCACCAAGGCAGACTGGGTTGATCTTCTTCTCCACCTTCTTTCTCCTCTTGATTTCCTTGCTCACAGTAAGAGGAGCATGTTGTGGATGTACGTGATGATTGGGATTGAACATGCGTTCAGGCAGCCTGTCAGCGTCCTGGGTCTGATGCCTCAAATGAGGATATTGATGGTCCTTTTTATAGGCTTGGATGGGGTCTTCACGATTTGGACCCAGGTGCAATTTTCATAGTTTTTCTTTAACGGATTTGGAAACCATTTAGTCTTCTCACAGTTTGCTACTATCAGTCAAACGGTCGTATGCGTTCTATCGGTCTTCACAAACCCAGCCTTCACGGTTTGCATCCCCCTAACGGTCTGGTTGTCGCGGTCTTGCTTCCAACCGGTCTCGTGGCATTCACGGTCTTTAGCACCCAAGCGGTCTTCACGATCATTTGCGCTGATCGGTTTTGGAAACGGTCGCTGCCCTAGCAGTTTCGGAGACAGACGATCCTTACGTTCCATCCAAACGGTCTCGCGTTCACATCTCCTCGCGGTCTAGGGTCCTCGCGGTCTGGAGTCATCATGCCCTAGCGGTTTGTGGCTCCAAACGGTCTTGCTCTAATCGGTTTTGATTGTCCAACCGGTCTTGGCATGATCGTCCTCACGGTCTGCAGCCTATCGGTCTTCACTTCCGATCAACGGTCTCTGGCCTCGCGGTTTGGAGAAAGGACGGTGGCCTATTCATGGTTTCGGAAGACCGCTAGAACGCTAGCGGGCAGGTGCTGCTACAGACTGAGAAGGAGGAAGAGGAAGGCAGAGACGATCCCTCGCCATGGTGAGGGTGCGGGTGGATGGAGGTAGTCGTGCCATTGCCAGGGTTGCTGGTGCGTCAATGCAGAGAGGACGATGGGCGTTGTAGACGATTGCGTCGAGGCGGGCAGGTGAAGGATACGGAGGCACGATGATGGTGGAAGGGTTGTTGTGGAGGTCAGAACTGTCAAAGAGGAGGCGGGTCCTTGCTGCTATGGTCTTCACGATCCCGGATAGATGGTCACACATATGGTCTTGAGACCATGAGGCTTCATACGGTCTTGAGACCGTGTGGCCTCACACTGTCTTGAGACCGTGTAAAAGGGGGGAAGGCAGACTGAATGGACTGGTTGGAGGGGAACTGGGGATCAGAGATCGTGTGGTGAGGAGAAAGCCTTAGACCGGATGAGGTGAAACCGAATGGATCAAGACCATTTGGTTAAGACCATGGCTGAGAGGATCTTGAGTGAAGGTGAGTTCCAGTTGATGGTTGAACCTCAATCGCGACCTGCATGAAATGAATATGGAATTGAGTCAATAACTCGATAATTCAACAAATTAGGCAAAATTGCACATTGTAAGTTTTAGGAGATGAAATCGAATGTATTCAGTTGAATTGGGCCCAGAATGGCGACTGAAAATCATGATGAATTTGGATTCATCAACAAGTAGACTATCTTAAACTTGAAAATGCTAGTTTGCTTGGTAAGATTAGATTTCTAGAAGCTCAACCTCTTATGCCTAGTTCTAATGAAGAGCATAATTTAATTATTGTTTCTCTCATGCATGATATTTATGTTCTTAAATCTGAAAACAAGAAAAAATATTTTGTTTTGCAAGGATTAGAATGTGAAAATGGTGTTTATTTTTTTAAGATTGCTTTGATTAAAACAAAAAATGCCTCCTTGCTTGCTAAAATGAATGTTCTTGAATCTTGTTCTAGTTCTACTAGTATAGAGAATAATGTTGTTGCTCTTCATATTGATAGAAATTCTATTTAACTAAAGCTCTTTGCTTAGAAAATGATCTTTTGCATGCTAGAGATAATATCAGTCATTTGTATTCTACTATTACTTCTTTGGTAAAAAGAATCATAATGATATCCTATACCATACTACTAAATAAATTGGTAGACATGGTTTAGGGTATGATAGTAGTCAAAGGAACAACAAAGATAAATGACCTCCAATATTCCATGGAGAACCCTCTAGTTCTAAGACTATGGGAACATGCAACTATTACAATGATATTGGCCATTATTCTACTTATTGTACTTTTAGGAAAGAACCCAAGAGAAATAGGACTTGGGTTGCTAAGCTAACCCCTCCAGACCCAAAAATATGATTGGGGACCATTTCATCTTTCTTCTTATAGGTACTTGCAAATGGATTGACTTGAGCTATTGAATTGAAAATTGACTTCTCAATCCACATGAAAGAAGAAATGTGAGATGTGTAGAGGGCGACAACAAGTGGAAAAAGGAATGGTAAGAATAAAGGTAAAGGTTTTCTTGCTTATAACCAATCCTAACTTGTTTTTGTCAAGTTAGTGTGCACTATGTATGTGGTTTTTGAGTCAAAAGTGATATTTTGTGGTTATCTTCACACTCTTGCTAAAAAACTATTTTTAATGCTTACATAGTGCATTACTAACTTACTTACACATGTTTGGATATGGCTTATATCTTTAGCATGTCTCTAAATATGTTTTTATGAATATATGTGCTTTTTGACAGCAGCTTTGTCGGTCGAGTTTGTCCTACTTGAAACTCGACTGATAGGCACTAATGGATGTTTCCAACAGCTGTCATCGGTTGAGTTGTCAATACACAGAACTCGACCGATAACACTGTGGACATAATATACATTTGGCTTATTGAATGAGAATTTCCCTCTCAACTAGATTTTCTCAACCAATAGCCTTATTGTTTGGCACTCTCATCTGGTACCTTTATATATGCATATTGCCATATTCTAAATTTCCTATCTTGCATACAACTCTATCTCTCTAATTGATCTAAATCGGTATATCTATATCGTGTACTTACTTGCTTTGAGTTGTTTTGCAGGTTTTGATGATGATCTCTTTGGATCTCTTGGTTGTGTCTAAAATTGCTTCCGTTGTACTCTAACTTGTTACATCTATCTAGTGGTATATCTTGTTTGGATACAACCTTGAGGTTCTTAGTAGTAATCATCTTTGGTAATGATGCATACGTGTTAGTGAGTTATATCCTTTCATGCTTATAAAGTTGCATATCTCTTTGTTTGGATATATCTCTACATCTACTCATAGCTTTCTTTATCTTGTGTATCTTTTGGTATCTCTTGCTATGATCTAGATCCTACTAGTAGTCCTAACTAGTGATATCATCTACTAGTAGTTCATATACATGTAGTTCTAGCTTTGTTCATCAAGTGGTATTTCACTGCATGCTATGGTTGTATCTTGTCTCATATATGCTCAAGCTTGTTCATTGAATTGCATATCTACTATCTTGAGTTGCTTGCATAACATTGTGATGCAAGATGCATAAAGCTAT
This sequence comes from Alisma plantago-aquatica, assembly GCA_963693085.1. Lineage (NCBI taxonomy): Eukaryota > Viridiplantae > Streptophyta > Magnoliopsida > Alismatales > Alismataceae > Alisma > Alisma plantago-aquatica. The sequence continues at coordinate 938,565,432 of OY856414.1, read as the reverse complement.
ATTGTATGTAGAAATTGGAGTATTTTTGGTTTTCATACAGATTTTGCTCAAGTTTTAATTTTTGGTGCAAGACTAGTATTTTTTATGCAGTAACGGCCTTCTGAACAAGGTTCATTACTTTTTATTAAAGGTGGCAAACACTTTTTGCTCACGTCAATTACCTACTCCACATGATGGGGGAAATCCACTATTACAAGAAGATTGCATAAGAGAGTTACCCTCGAAGAAAGAACCTAAAAATCTTGAGTAGACTACAGACAAAGAAGAATTATTCTTGAGAACTCACTTATATAGAAAACTTCATACCCAAGTGCCTGGTTTATAGGCAACCATGTGTAAAACTTATGCTAGGAATAGTCCATCCTAATAGGAGTTCAAAATGAATAGAAACCCAAATTTCACATAAGGATTCGTCTACAACTCCAATTTGGAATATCAATCCCAGCCCAAGTAGGAGCATGTGTTGGACTCAAATCAAGATAAGACTCAAAGTGGAACTGTCGGGCCATACGAAAATTAGGATTATGAATAAGAGCCTCTTGAGTACAATACAGTTTTAACAACTATGAAGAAATCATAGGCGTCGGTCTTTTTATATCGTTTATCATGCACAGAGCACGCGCTAAAACATGACAGTTATTGAACAGCATAAATGTCAACTTTGTCATGGTCTACACTAAGGCCTAGATTGGGAAAGAAAGTTAAAAATGCAGCATTGTTGTACAGTAGCAGCTGTAATATAATTATTAGCGTGGTGATCACGATTGTTCCGATATAGCAGCTAAGAGTTGCATTTGCAAAACATGTCGAATTTGGCAGGCTTTATGATAACCGCCTATCTGTCGGGACGGGGTCCTGCGGTAGTTCGGACACACCATTTTCTGCTGTAAGTGTTATTTGACTAAAGAGCTGGATCAACCAGTGCTGCAAAATCTACATATTAAATACCTGTAGTCTGAAAAGCTATCCCCTAAAGGTGAAAACTGCCGTATTTGAATTGCTTTTTAGAAGTGGCGCTGGTATTTACAATTACGACAATGTCATGTTCGTGGAGGAAGGGGTGCGACAATATTTTCTTTTTTTGGCTCGGCCCCTAGCGTCTATCCCGTCATTCCCTCAATAATGCGTGTTTGTCCAAATAAATTGATGTTTTGGGTCGTGTCGGTAAGCTGACATGAAACAACACGTTGTAAGTGTTTTTATTTAGTAGATATGCACAACAACACGCTAGTTATTGCTAGTGCGGCGACAGCCTCGGTTTTCTTGTTTGTCAACGTGTGAGAAACGTGTAGCAGATTAAAAGCAAAGACATCGTTGACAATGGTCCACGATTATGACCACAACGACTAAAGAGAGGAAAGAAATCCCAACCCAAACCCATCTAAGGATTAACGTACCCCACTGAGAAAAAGTAGATATCGAAATACAGTAGCAGTAAGTAGAAGAAGATGGAAAAAACAGGCTTGTGCTTGTTTCGTTGTTGTCGGTCAATGTTGTCCGACGGAGTTTTGGAAACCCGCCTCCACTCCTGACTCCAGGGGAATGTAAATTGTAACTAATCTAGGTCGCTGCTTCCTGCATTGCCGTCCCAAGACTGCTGGCTCGTTGAGAGTATAGGAGAATGTGTTAAGTTGTCTCCATGTATGCATTTCTCCAGTTGCAGCTCCATTGACCGACATGTAGAGATGGACAATCAAGACCTTTCGTCTTCTCGACGCATATGCCAACTCGGCCACGGTTGCAGTCTGCCTCAGCCGCTGGGAATTATGAAATGTTTCCTAACAATCAAGTTGATGACTGATGAGGAGTCGTCTACTGATCCATATATATAATTTGTTTTCCTTCAATAAAGTGACAAGTATCATAGTAATGACGATAAATTACATAACAATAATATGACTGATGAGGAGTCGTCTACTGATCCATATATATAATTTGTTTTCCTTCAATAAAGTGGCAAGTATCATAGTAATGACGATAAATTACATAACAATAATGGTGGTAGAAGTAATATTAAATACATAAAAGCATAAAATGTCTATCCTTAGAACACTGCAAATTGTCATGGCGCATGTTGACTTACAAAATACAGATTTGAAGAAATAGAAAAAAAAAAAAAACTTCACTTGGAGCAGATCTTAGTGTGAAACCAACACTCGAAGAGTGAGGAGATTATCTCGTTTTCTTTTAATAAGTAAATTAGGTTATTATATTTGAAACGTGGCACTTTAACTAATGAATTTTGGTCAAAACTTTTGCTATATTAAGAATTACTTCTCCTAGCTAGTTATTGCAGACATTTGATTATTTTTCTCTTTTCCTAATTTCCTCCTTTGAAGGGGAGCCCCTACCTTGGTACTTGGGTAAATCCTACATTAGTACGAATGTCGCATTATCAGAATGGGGGACTGCTTCCAACCAATTCATGGCAATAGAGTATAGATGTACGTACTGATTATATGATTGTAGGGTTGGTTAGTTAATAGTTACGAGTCACGGTGCCAAGTCAAGGTATGACTTTTTCTTATAAAACGAATTTAATTATGAGTGTACATTTTGATCATGCACACTAGACATGCTTGTGTTTTAAGACCGGCATCAGCATTAGCCTAATATGCATTTACAAGGGTTTGGGATCTAATGAAACACCATCCTCGTAAGGTACTATTATCGCCAAGTGGTGACATGGTCAAGCTGTCCGCATGTATTAAGAATCTATTACTTGGACTGATAAATGAATGAAGGTCGGAAATTTCCATTAGAAAACAAAGAAAGAAAAAAATAATCTATGGGCTGCGTCTTTGTCGTCTACTAGGACATTTGTTTTGCCTTTACTCGCTCCTCTTTTCCTCCCCTTCCTTTGTATGGCCTTCTTCTTATATATATATACAGTGATGGATGGATGGATTTCCTAACAGCAGCGCGCGGTGTCTGTATCTCCTCTTCTTGATCCTCCTCTTTGTTAACAGCATATATATATACAACATCCCTAGAAGAGGTAGGATACCAAGGGAGAAGAAAGGCAGGAACACAAGTAGTTGCGGTGTTTTGGTGCTAGGAGCTGGTGTTGCTGTCTTAGCTAGCGCTCGGATCATATATCGTCGTCCATATCCATCTGTTATCTACATATATATATATATCCAAGTCCAATAAGCAAGAAGAAGAAAGATGGCAACTGCTGGTCATGTATCTCTGTCTGCTACTCATGCCGCTTCTCAATCCAGTTCCTTGATTCCAAGGAGATCGCAGCTGGTCGCACTTGCACAGTCCACGAGCTGGAAGCAGGTACGTGATGATGGTTGTATTACTTACTAATTTAATAGTGTAAAAATAACCCCACCCTTACATGCATCTATGTGTCTACCAGGCAACGACGCACAGGCCCCGCTCTATGGTCACCAGAGCGCAGGCATCCCCAATCGGCCCCTCCGACCCTCACGGCGACATCGCCGACGCGGTGCACTCCGCCGCCATGATCCGGCACGACAAGAACAGCGGGAGGTGGAAGGTGGACTTCTCATCCAAGGAGAAGCCTCCGACCCCGCTGCTGGACACCATCAACTACCCTGTCCACATGAAGAACCTGTCGGGCTCGGACCTTGAGCAGCTTTCCGCGGAGCTGAGGGCGGAGATCGTGTACTCCGTCGCCAAGACCGGCGGGCACCTGAGCGCCAGCCTCGGGGTCGTGGAGCTGGCCGTGGCGCTGCACCACGTGTTCAATGCGCCGGAGGATAAGATCATCTGGGATGTGGGTCACCAGGTAATCTTCACACTACTGTTGTACGTTTTTCGTTTGGAGAGAGAGATGCTCTCGCGAGCCGCACACGTAGATTCCTTGCCATGTACTCGCACTCCGGGCTAAGACCGCAACCCATGATCGTGTACCAACCGTTTTAATCATTCACCAACCTCGTGGTCTACACACTTCAGTTATGAATAATATATTGATAACTACGGAGGTTAACCAATCCAATCCAATCTTATAGATAGATAATTGACACAACAGAATAGAGATAGTAACTGTTGAAAGAGTAGTCCTAACTGTAACTGTTGTCACAATTATTGCAGGCCTACGCACACAAGATCCTGACGGGTCGGCGGTCCAAGATGCACACGATCCGCCAGACGTCCGGGCTCGCGGGTTTCCCCAAGAGGGACGAGAGCGACTTCGACGCATTCGGAGTAGGACACAGCTCCACCAGCATCTCCGCGGGGCTAGGTAATCTCAGATTCCTTTTCTTAATTTGTTGTCATGATTGCTAATTCACTGTTACTTATTATTAATCAAAATCAATGCCACGTCGACCCGACAAATTAACAATTAATTACTCATGCACCTATCTCCCCCCCCCCCGTACATATACAGGAATGGCTGTAGGTCGCGACCTCTTAAACAAGAAGAACCACGTCATCGCCGTCATCGGTGACGGGGCCATGACGGCCGGCCAGGCCTACGAGGCGATGAACAACGCCGGGTACTTGGACACCAACATGATCGTGGTCCTTAACGACAACCGCCAGGTCTCACTCCCAACAGCCACCTTAGACGGCCCCGCCCCTCCTGTTGGCGCACTCAGCTCGGCGCTCACCAAGTTACAGACAAGCTCCAAGTTCCTCCAGCTCAGAGAAGCCGCCAAGAGCGTCACCAAGATGATCGGCGGCAAGACACACGAGGTCGCTGCCAAGGTCGACCAGTACGCCAGAGGGATGATCAGCGCCAACGGAGCCAGTTTGTTTGAGGAGCTTGGGCTGTACTATGTCGGACCCGTGGATGGGCATAACGTCGATGACCTTGTGGAGATCTTCAACAAGATCAAGACCACGCCGGCGCCTGGACCCGTTCTGCTTCATATCGTTACGGAGAAAGGGAAAGGGTACCCTCCCGCTGAGGCGGCGGCTGATAAGATGCACGGGGTTGTCAAGTTTGATCCGCCTACTGGGAAACAGTTTAAAACCAAGTCCAGCACGCTGCCTTACACGCGCTACTTCGCCGAGTCGCTCATTAAAGAGGCGGAGCAGGACGATAAGATTGTCGCCATACACGCCGCCATGGGTGGTGGAACGGGGCTCAACTACTTCCAGAACCAGTTCCCCGAGAGGTGCTTCGACGTCGGGATCGCCGAGCAGCACGCCGTCACGTTCGCCGCCGGGCTGGCTGCTGAGGGACTCAAACCCTTCTGCGCCATCTACTCCAGCTTCTTGCAGCGCGGATACGACCAAGTCGTCCACGACGTCGACCTGCAGAAGCTTCCCGTCAGGTTCGCCATGGACAGGGCGGGGCTTGTTGGAGCCGATGGCCCGACGCACTGTGGTGCGTTCGACATCACCTACATGGCCTGCCTCCCCAACATGGTCGTCATGGCGCCGTCTGACGAGGCCGAGCTCATGCACATGGTAGCCACGGCCGCGCTCATCGACGACCGTCCCAGCTGCTTCCGCTTCCCGAGAGGGAACGGGATCGGCGTTGCTATCCCAGCAGATTACAAAGGGAAACCCATCGAGGTCGGGAAAGGACGGCTACTCATGGAAGGAAACGGAAGGGTGGCTATCCTTGGTTACGGGACCATCGTTCAGACGTGCGTCCAGGCCGCCAACACGCTACGGGAGAAGCATGCCGTGTCCATTACCGTTGCTGACGCCAGGTTCTGCAAGCCCCTTGACACGCAACTCATATCCATGCTCGCCAAGGAACATGACATACTCATCACTGTCGAGGAAGGATCCATCGGAGGATTCGGCTCCCACGTCATGCACTACCTTGCCCTAAACGGACACCTAGACGGCAAACTCAAGGTCAGAATCAATAATACATGCTTATTATCCACTTGACTTTGTTAATCATCGTCAACTGTTCCACTATCTAACAACTACTACTTGCAGATCCGTTCCATGGTCCTCCCCGACCGCTACATCGACCACGGAGCACCACAAGACCAGATCGAAGAGGCTGGTTTGTCTTCCAGACACATCGGAGCAACCGTCTTGTCTCTTCTCGGAAGGACCAAAGAGGCCCTACACATGCAGTAGTAAACAAAAATGTGTTCAATTCATTACTTTTCAACACAAATACAGCTACCTATGTATAATGGATTCAACGTGCGTCATCCATCCACATTATTCTGTATGCAATACTAATGCAGGCCTCTTCAATAATGTAAGCAGGCAAACGTATATAAATATGGCATTGCCCATCAAATTTCCCAAACAATAATCATTATTTCCAACACCAAATGCGTCCATGTATTACACAAGCATTAATTCTATATATATATATATATATATATATATATATATATATATATATATATTACTTCTTTTTCTTCTAGTTATACCTCTACGTGTATGTACGGGCGTATCATCACTTACGCTTCGTGGTGTCTCGTTCCAGTTTATTGCTCTCTCGTTGAGGAAGTTGCTTTCAACCTATCGCATTTCAAACAATCCCCATTATTTTGGATTCTTATATAACCTAGTTACATCCTTCACTCCGATCAACTAAAATGACAATCACATCGTTCTTTGTTATTGACTAATTTCTTTTCAAATTTTACTGCATGTGTAACTCGTACTACTACGATTATAGGTTTTTTCTCTCCTAAAATTTCCATTTATTGACCGATTCACAGCACAACCCGCCAGCACATCTTCACCTTGTACCAAATCCTTCTCATACGATGATTCTAGGACAATCCTTAAATGAACATTACATATCTACGGGACCTCAAAATCCTCTCTTCTCTTATAAAGGACTCTCAAACTATCATTCATAAAAAAGAACGAAACAGGCTCAAGTGAACCCCGGGCTTCTCAATCAAAACATTCTCAAAACAATAAGATCACCTTTTCATACATGGATAGACAAAACAATAGTAAAATCTATATATTTGGTTTTTCTATCCTTTTGAATTTTATAATTATGTCTTATCCTACTCTGTCATGATTTCAAACATCAAATCTTTAATAAAATTCCCAACTAAATATAATCACGAACAAAAGTCGAATGCATCTTCATAATTCATAAGTATTGATCCAATTTACGACAGTTGAATGTCAGTCGTCGCGACTATCAGGGTAAAGATATGTACAAGAATACTCCACCAAAGTGTCAACAAGTTTTGGTGTTGAAACCTAAAGTATTTAGTAACTGATAAATAGAAAATCACTAACTTAATAGCAAAATTCCACGTACCATTAAGTGCGAACTTTTAACAATTCTACATAGAATCGGTAGAACACTACGGGAGCATGTAGCCTCAAGAGTACTTCTCCAATATTCAATGCATGATATAAGGTCATGACACTACTTTTGGACCTCTAGTTTTTGCTTCCACACCAAAAAGAGCCATAAGAATATATATATATATATATATATATATATATATATATATATATATATATATATATATATATATATATATATATATATATATATATATATATATATATATATATATATATATATATATATATATATATATATATATATATATATATATATATATATATATATATATGGCCCATCTTTATTGCCCGCGGGGGTAGCTACCCGCCCACCCTTTCGACCACTTTTTTTCAAAAAAAATTCACAATTGTAGAGGACTATTTTATCTAGCTCTCCAAAAAAAATTTAGCCAAAAATAATATCATTTCCCCCTCCAAAATCAAAAATCCCGTCCTTATATATATATCTGTTGTATATTTTGTACATAGTTACTCTTTTATTCGTGTAGTTACTTTCTGTTCACCATAGTTACTTTTTTGACAGTAGAGTTACTTTTTGCTCTCTCATTGAGGAAGTTGCTTTCAACCTAACGCATTTCAAACAATCCCCCTTATTTTAGACTCTTATATAACCTAGTTACATCCTTCACTCCGATCAACTAAAATAACAATCACATCGTCCTTATCTATCTTTTCAAAACGCTAAACAATGTATGAGGCTGATGCGGAGAAACGAATGGTTCATCTTGATGCAAATGATGACCTGGATAAGATTTCCCAAACAAAAGATTTTTTTCTTTCACAATTACATATTTCGATTATGCCTTTCTCACACTAGGATAACAAAGAGTGAAGATGATTGAATTATATTCCAAGCTAAAAGGAATCCATATTTTGCAAATAGTAAAATCTATATATTTGATTCTTCTATCCTTTTGAATTTTATAATTATGTCTTGTCCTACTCTGTCATGATTTCAAACATCAAATCGTTGATAAAATTTCCAACTAAATATAATCACAAACAATAGTTGAACGCATCTTCATAATTCATAAGTATTGATCCAATTTACGACAGTTGAATGTCAGTCGTAGCGACTATCAGGGTAAAGATATGTACAAGAATACTCCACCAAAGTGTCAACAAGTTTGGTGTTGAAACCTAAAGTATTTCGTATCTGAAAAATAGGAAATCACTAACTTAATAGCAAAATTCCACGTACAATCAAGTGCGGACTTTTAAAAATTCTACATAGAATTGTTAGAACACTACGGGAGCATGTAGCCTCAAGAGTACTTCTCCAATATTCAATGCATGATATAAGATCATGCCACTACTTTTGGACCTCTAGTTTTTTCTTCCACACCAAAAAGAGCCTCTGTTTATAAAATATCGCGTGGAATTGAGAAACTGAGGAGAGGATACATTAAACTACACACATAATTTACTAAGTTTGTCTGAGTCTATGTTTAAGTATGTATATAATATTATATAATATAGTATAAAATATTTATAATATAGTATTTATTATATATTATATAATATTATAAAGAGAGTAACGACAACCGTAGTAGATATCTAGAAGGGAATGGGTGAGATGATGGTATATTCTAAATTAGAATAAAAGCAGGGGTGGTGAGTTTTGGTTGGCGCTGAATAAATAAAAAGCGAAGGTAATATGCCATATAGTAAGAGAAAGGGGTCCATTGCAAGTCGACAAAGAAAGATAACGGTGGTTTAAATTGTTGTCGAGAGGAAGCCAAAAGCATCAAATTGTGTTAGTTTGAATCTTATGTGTCTGGTGGTGGTGACAGACATTTGGAAACAAGTATAAGGATACATGTGCCTCGTATCTCAAATGTAACACAGAATAAATCTAAACAATACCATCGACTCTAAATATTAGCAAGATTTTGTGTTGACTCAAGGTCAATTAGGTCAATGTTGACTCACATCTAAATTGACTAAACCCGTGTTTTGATGATGACTAACCATTCCACATATTGGTGTCTAATGTCTCTACTTGAGTGTTTTCAGATTAGGTATAGACACACTCCAATTGCCCTAACTTGTGCATATCAAATTGGAGAAAAGACAAGTCAAGTCAATACAAGTGCATGTTTTTGTAATATGATGTAAATCCATTAGAATCAAGTCAATAAGGGACTCTCAAACTATCATTCATAAAAAAGAACGAAACAGGCTCAAGTGAACCCCGGGCTACTCAATCAAAACATTCTCAAAACAATAAGATCACCTTTTCATACATGGATAGACAAAATGCTAAACAATGTTTGAGGCTGATGCGGAGAAACAAATGGTTCATCTTGATGCAAATCATGACCTGGATAAGATTTCCCAAACAAAAGATCTTTTTTTTCCTTCATAATTACATATTTCGATGATGCCTTTCTCACACTAGGATAACAAAGAGTAAAGATGATTGAATTATATTCCAAGCTACAAGGAATCCGTATTTTGCAAATAGTAAAAGCTATATATTTGGTTTTTCTATCCTTTTGAATTTTATAATTATGTCTTGTCCTACTCTGTCATGATTTCAAACATCAAATCTTTAATAAAATTTCCAACTAAATATAATCACGAACAAAAGTCGAATGCATCTTCATAATTCATAAGTATTGATCCAATTTACGACAGTTGAATGTCAGTCGTCGCGACTATCAGGGTAAAGATATGTACAAGAATACTCCACCAAAGTGTCAACAAGTTTGGTGTTGAAACCTAAAGTATTTTGTAACTGATAAATAGAAAATCACTAACTTAATAGCAAAATTCCACGTACCATCAAGTGCGAACTTTTAACAATTCTACATAGAATTGGTAGAACACTACGGGAGCATGTAGCCTCAAGAGTACTTCTCCAATATTCAATGCATGATATAAGGTCATGCCACTACTTTTGGACCTCTAGTTTTTGCTTCCACACCAAAAAGAGCCTCTGTTTATAAAATATCGCGTGGAATTTGGAAACTGAGGAGAGGATACATTAAACTACACACATAATTTATTAAGTTTGTCTGAGTCTATGTTTAAGTATGTATATAATATTATATAATATAGTATAAAATATTTATAATATAGTATTCATTATATATTATATAATATTATAAAGAGAGTAACGACAACCGTAGTAGATATCTAGAAGGGAATGGGTGAGATGATGGTATATTCTAAATTAGAATAAAAATAGGGGTGGTGAGTTTTGGTTGGCACTGAGTAAATAAAAAGCAAAGGTAATATGCCATATAGTAAGAGAAAGGGGTCCATTGCAAGACGACAAAGAAAGATAACGGTGGTTTAAATTGTTGTCGAGAGGAAGCCAAAAGCATCAAATTGTGTTAGTTTGAATCTTATGTGTCTGGTGGTGGTGACAGACATTTGGAAACAAGTATAAGGATACATGTGCCTCCTATCTCAAATGTAACACAGAATAAATCTAAACAATACCAACGACTCTAAATATTAGCAAAATTTTTGTGTTGACTCAAGGTCAATTAGGTCAATGTTGACTCACATATAAATTGACTAAACCCGTGTTTTGATGATGACTAACCATTCCACATATTGGTGTCTAATGTCTCTACTTGAGTGTTTTCAGATTAGGTATAGAAACACTCCAATTGCCCTAACTTGTGCATATCAAATTGGAGAAAAGACAAGTCAAGTCAATACAAGTGCACGTTTTTGTAATATGATGTAAATCCATTAGAATCATGTTGTAAATCACTTGTAATGATTGTATGACTTGTAATTAAGCTTAGAAAACATCAAGAACACTTATATCGAATATTAGATCACTTTAGATGCAACTTTGAAAATTGATTACAGGCACTTTGTCGGACGAGTTTCCCAGCCTGAAAACTCGACCGATCATCCTTGATCAATTTTCTGGAGATTGCATCGGTCGAGTTGTGTTTACACAGAACTCGATCGATCAAGTAACTTGCCATTTTGATTCATAATGGTCGGTCGAGTTTTGTCACGACAAACTCGACCGATCATTTGAGTATCGGCCTTGTCGTTTACTTGATTGGTCGAGTTACCTTTATAGAAACTCGACCGATTGCACTGTACAGAAAAGTATAGAAAAGTACTTCTAGCTGTTGTGGAGTTGCAATAAGTGAAAATATATTTGTAATAAGTCACAAAATGGCTAGTTTTCGTTCTCAAGTGTTCCCAAAGGTTAAGAGGCATCCCCAGCTATAAATAGGACCCCTTGGGCTTCATTCTAAGGTTGAGAATTTAATGCAAACTCTATGTGAGGTTCCTATTCTATAGTTGAGTGCTTCCTACAGCCTCCTCTCTCTCTCTAAGCTTAATCACTTACTACATCCATTAGAGTGAGTAGGAAATCTATAAGAGAGCTAGTCCTACATGTATATCTTGTGAGGCTCTCACTTCCACCACCTCCTCGTCTCTCATTTCAATCATGAAGATGAAAGTTCTCTCTCTTAGCTAAGAGAGGTAAAGAAGAACAAGGGAAGGCATCCCTTGGTGAAGATCAAGGCTTAAGACTTAGAGCTAGAGTGGGTAAGCCCTTGGTGAAGGTAGAAGACTCCTTGCTCAAGTGGGTAAGTCCTTGGTGGAAGCTTCTCCGAGTGGAGGTGAAGTCAAAGGCGGAAGATCCAAGAAGAGTGGGTAATTCCTACAAGGCTGAAGACTTGTGTAAGAGTAGATAAGTCCTTGGAAAAAGGCGGAAGACTCCTTACAAAGTGGGTAAGTCCTTGGTATGGTTGAAGACTCTTTGTATTGGATAGGTAAGTCCTTTGTTTGGTCATGTATTGTAAGTCTTATAAATGAATATAAGAATGCAATGGTTAGGAAATCCTATAGGTTGACCTCTCTAGGTAAGTGGACTGACATACTTCTAGTTTGAAGTGTGGAACCACTCTAAATAGCTTGTCTACTTGTGTTTGCTCAATCTCCCTCTCCCTTGCTATGTATGTTATAGTTGCACACACAAATTTCTTATTTAGCAACCTTATCTTGTGATATATCTTGAAGCTTTAATGAATTTTGTTTAAGTGCATTCAGCTCTATTCACCCCCCACCTCTAGAGCATCTAATCACACATCTAGGATCCAACAATTGGTATCAGAGCGGGTCTTCTCCAAGCATACTTCCACAAGTAGAAGAAGATGGGTGACTACCAAGGAAAGAGATACTCAATCAGCCTTCCAATCTTTGATGGGAGAAACTTCCTCTATTGGAGAAGAAGGCTTCAATTCTACATCCAAGGATCAAGTCTTGAGATGTGGAAAATGGTGAATAGCCCATACATGCTACCAAAGACAAAGATTTAAAAATGGGATGAAGCTACCTTGAAAAAAGCAACCTTAAATGCTAGAGCCATGCACATCCTTTATGCCTCCATGACCCCCACCGAGTTCAACCGGATTTCTTCATGTGAAATAGCCCATGAGGTATGGAGAAAGCTATGCATCACTTATGAAGGGACAGATCAAGTGAAGGAAAGAAAAGTCTACATGCTCAAAGGGATGTTTGAGAACTTCAAGATGGGAAAGGAGGAGAGGATAGACAACATGTACTCAAGGCTCAACACCATTGTGAATGGCCTTGCTGTTCTAGGACATCCTATGTCTAGTGGAGAGATCAACTCAAAGATCCTTAGAACTCTCCCCAAGAGGTGGGAACCCAAGGTGACTTCCATTGAAGAAGCAAGGTCTCTTAAGGATATTCCTATTGAAGAGCTCATTGGAAATCTACAAGCACATGAAGCCACACTTGACAAGAGGGAGGAAGTAGAAAGACAAGAAGAAAAACAACTCAAGAGAATGAAGAAGGCTGAAATGAAGGCTCAAATCAAAGCTATTGTTGATCAAGCCTCTCCATCCTCTCAAGTTGAAGAAGATGCCATGTACTCCAAGGGTAGATTCTACAAAGGCAAGTCTTCCTCCATCCGGTACTTCACATGTGGAAAGAAGGGTCACTACAAGGAGGATTGCCCACAAGGCAAAAAGACTAATCTTCAAAAGAAGAAGGAGAAATGGAACTCAAGCTCGACTCCTCTAACTCAAGCTCAAGTTAAGATTCAAGTGAAGGATCAATCTCAAGCTCTAGTGATGAAGGAGAATGACATTTTCCTCTTATAGCATCAACAAGTAAGGACTCAAGTGAGGTAAATCTAAACTCTTTAGATAAAGAATCTTTGATTGCTATTATTCATGATACTTGTACCTCTCTTAAGTCTTCTAAAAGGAAACGGAAAAAGCTTGCTAAAATTGTTGATAATTTGCATGTAGAATTGTATGATCTTGAACATGCTAATTCTTGCTTGCTTGATGATAAAAGTGATTGTCTTAGTCAAGTAGATTCTCTTAAACTTGAAAATGCTAGTTTGCTGGATAAGATTAGAGTTTTAGAAGCTCAACCTCTCATGCCTAGTTCTAATGAAAAGCATACTTTAATTGTTGATTATCTCATGCATGATATTGATGTTCTTAAATCTAAAAACAAGGACAAAAATTTTGTTTTGCAAGAATTAGAAACAAAAAATGCCTCCTTGCTTGCTAAAATCAATATGCATTAATCTTGTTCTAGTTCTACTAATAGAGAGAATGATGTTGCTGCTCTTCATATTGATAGTGATTCTTATTTAACTAAAGCTCTTTTCTTAGAAAAGGATCTTTTGCATGCTAGAGATAATATCAATCATTTGTCTTCTACTATTACTTCTCTTATGCATGATAATGATAGTTTGAGATCTTCTTTGCAAATATTCTTAGTTGGTAAGAAGAGCCTTAATGATATCCTACACCATACTACCAAACAAATTGGTAGACATGGTTTGGGGTATGATAGTAGTCAAGGGAACAACAAAGATAAAGGACCTCCAATATTCCATGGAGAATCCTCTAGTTCCAAGACTATGGGCACATGCAACTATTGCAATGAAATTGGTCATTATTCTACTTGTTGTCCTTTTAGGAAAGCACCCAAGAGAAATAGGACTTGGGTTGCTAAACTAACCCCTCCGGACCTAAAAACATGATTGGGGACCATTTCATCTTTCTTCTTGTAGGTACTTGCAAATGGATTGACGTGAGCTATTGAATTGCAAATTGACTTCTCAATCCACATGAAAGAAGAAAGGTGAGATGTGTAGAGGTTGACAACAAGTGGAAAAGGAATGGTAAGCACAAAGGTAATGTTTTTCTTACTTATAACCAATACTAACTTGTTTTGTCAAGATGGTGTGCACTATACACAGGGTTTTTGAGTCAAAAGTGGTATCTTGTGATTCTCTTCACACTCTTGCTCAAAAAAACCATTTCTAATGCTTCTATAGTGCATTACTAACTTGCTTAGACATGTTTGGATATGGTTTGTATTTTTTAGCATGCCTTTAAATATGTTTATATATATATATATATATATATATATATATATATATATATATATATATATATATATATATATATATATATATATATATATATATATATATGCCTTTTGACAGCTGCTCTGTCGGTCGAGTTTGCCCTGTTTGAAACTCGACCGATAGGCACCAATGGGTGTTGCCAGCATTTGTCATCAGTCGAGTTGTCAATGCACAAAACTCGACTGATAGCACTGTGCACAGAATATAGATTTGGCTTATTGAGTGAGAACTTCCCTCTCAACTAGATTTTCTCAACCAATAGCCTTATTCTTTGGAACTCTCATGTATATGCATATTTCCATGTTCTAAATTGCATATCTTGCTTACAACTCGATCTCTCTAATTGCTCTAAATTGGTATACTTATATCTTGCAATTACTTGCTTTGAGTTGTTTTGCAGGTTTTGATGATGACCTCTTTGGATCTCTTAGTTGTGTCTAAAAATTGCTTCTGTTGTGCTCTAACTTGCTACATCTATATAGGTGTATATCTTGTGTTGATACAACCTTGAGGTTCTTAGTGGTGATCATCTTTTGGTAATGATGCATATTTGTATGTGAGTTATATCCTTTCATGCTTCTAAAATTCCATATCTCTTTGTTTGGATATATATCTACATCTACTCATAGTTTGCTTTACCTTGTGTATCTTTTGGTATCTCTTGCTATGATCTAGATCCTACTAGTAGTCCTAACCTGTGATATCTTCTACTAGTAGTTCATATACATGTAGTTCTAACCTTGTTCATAATTGGCATCTTTGCTCATCTATATGCTATACTTGTATCTTGTCTCATACATGCTCAAGATTATTCCTTGAATTGCATATCTACTATCTTGAGTTGCTTGCATAACATTGTGATGCAGGGTACATAGATCTACATTATATGTAGAAATTGGAGTATTTTTGGATTTTATGCAGATTTGCTCCAGTTTCAGTTTTTGCTGCAAGTGTAGTGTTGTTTATGCAGAAACAACCTTCTGAGCAGGACTCATTGTTTTGTAATGAGATCTGATAGTTTTTGGTCAAATTCCGTCATCTTGAGGGTCAAAATTATATTTTATTATTTTTCTGCAGCACTTTATCTTGCTTTTTGGATTGTTCAAGTATATGCTTTAACTTTCTTTTCTTTCTATGCTTGGACAAGCCCCTATCTATTCTCTTCTACTCTCCTTATATATATTTGTGTTATCTTCTTTGTCTTTAACAAGTGATATTTCTTATTTCTTCATAACCCCACTTTTTGAAATGACAAAGGGGGAGAAAGGTATGTCTTCTTTTAAAAGAGGAAGAAGGCATATCTTACATAAAGAGGAGAAGCATGCTCATGTAAAGGGAGAAGGTAAATGGGAAAAGATATATGTGTAGAACATATATGAGTAGAAGACATAGTATTCTATAAATGTTATGAAAGCTAACCATGCAGGAGAAATAACATCAATTAAGGGGGAGTATGAGAACTCCATGAGCATCAATTGAGGGGGAGCATATGAGCCCAATCCTATTAAACCCCTAGGTTTCTCCGAAAGTATGATTTTACTTAAAAGCTTTCAATACATTTATGGAATGGTTTTTCATCTTCATAAAGGGGGAGAATGTTGACTCAAGGTCAATTAGGTCAATGTTGACTCACGTCTAAATTGACTAAACCCGTGTTTTGATGATGACGAACCATTCCACATATTGGTGTCTAATGTCTCTACTTGAGTGTTTTTATATTAGGTATAGACTCACTTTAATTGCCCTAACTTGCGCATATCAAATTGGAGAAAAGACAAGTCAAGTCAATACAAGTGCACGTTTTTGTAATATGATGTAAATCCATTAGAATCATGTTGTAAATCACTTGTAATGATTGTATGACTTGTAATTAAGCTTAGAAAACATCAGGATCACTTAGATCGAACGTTAGATCACTTTAAATGCAACTTTGAAAATTGATTACAGACACTTTGTCGGTCGAGTTTCCCAGCCTGAAAACTCGACCGATCATCCTTGATCAATTTTTTATAGATTGCATCGGTCGAGTTGTGTTTACACCGAACTCGACCGATCAAGTAACTGACCATTTCGATTCCTAATGGTCGGTCGAGGTTTGTCAGGACAAACTTGACCGATCATTTGAGTATCGGCCTTGTCATTTACTTGATCGGTCGAGTTACCTTTATAGAAACTCGACCGATTGCACTGTACGAAAAAGTATAGAAAAGTACTTCTAGCCGTTGTGGAGTTGCAACAAGTGAAAATATATCTATTGCAAGCCAAAAAATAGCTATTTTTCATTCTCAAGTGTTCCCAGAGGCTAAGAGGCATCCCCAACTATAAATAGGACCCCTTGGGCTTCATTCCAAGGTTGAGCATTCAATGCAAACTCTATGTGAGGTTCCTATTCTATAGTTGAGTGCTTCCTACAGCCTCCTCTCTCTCTCTAAGCTTAATCACTTGCTACATCCATTAGAGTGAGTAGGAAATCTATAAGAGAGCTAGTCCTACATGTATATCTTGTGAGGCTCTCAGTTCCACCACCTCCCAATCTCTCATTTCAATCATGAAGATGAAAGTTCTCTCTCTTAGCTAAGAGAGGTGAAAAAGAACAAGGGAAGGCATCCCTTGGTGAAGAACAAGGCTGAAGACTTGGAGCTAGAGTGGGTAAGCCCTTGGTGAAGGTAGAAGACTCATTGCTCAAGTGGGTAAGTCCTCGGTGGAAGCTTCTCCGAGTGAAGGTGAAGTCAAAGGCAAAAAATCCAAGAAGAGTGGGTAATTCCTACAAGGTTGAAGACTTGTGCAAGAGTAGGTAAGTCCTTGGAAGAAGGAAGAAGACTCCTTCTGAAGTGGGTAAGTCCTTGGTAAGGTTGAAGACTCTTTGTATTGGATAGGTAAGTCCTTTGTTTGGTCATGTATTTTAAGTCTTATAAATGAATATAAGAATGCAATGGTTAGGAAATCTTAGAGGTTGACCTCTCTAGGTAAGTGGACTGACATACTTCTAGTTTGAAGTGTGGAACCACTCTAAATATCTTGTCTACTTGTGTTTGCTCAATCTCCCTCTCCCTTTATATGTATGTTATAATTGCACACAAATTTCCTATTTAGCAACCTTATCTTGTGATATATCTTGACGGTTTAATGAATTTTGTTTAAATGCATTCAGCTCTATTCACCCCCCCTTCTAGAGCATCTAATCACCCATCTAGGATCTAAAAATTGGTATCAGAGTGGGTCTTCTCTAAGCATACTTCCACAAGTAGGAGAAGATGGGTGACTACCAAGGAGGGAGATACTCGATCAGCCTTCCAATCTTTGATGGGAGCAACTTCCTCTATTGGAGAAGAAGGCTTCAATTCTACATCCAAGGATCAAGTCTTGAGATGTGGCAAATGCTGAACAGACCATACATGATACCAAAGACAAATATTGAAGAATAGGATGAAACTACCTTGAAGAAAGCAACCTTGAATGCTAGAGCCATGCACATCCTTTATGCCTCCATTACCCCCACCGAGTTCAACCGGCTTTCTTTATGTGAAACATCCCATGAGGTATGGAGAAAGCTATGCATCACTTATGAAGGGACATATTAAGTGAAGGAAAGCAAAGTCTACATGCTCAAAGGGTTGCTTGAGAACTTCAAGATGGGAAAGGAGGAGAGGATAGCCAACATGTACTCAAGGCTCAACACCATTGTGAATGGTCTTACTGTTCTAGGACATCCTATGTCTAGTGGGGAGATCAACTCAAAGATTCTTAGAACTCTCCCCAAGAGGTGGGAACCCAAGGTGACTTCCATTGAATAAGAAAGGTCTCTTAAGGATATTCCTATTGAAGAGCTCATTGGAAATCTACAAGCACATGAAGCCACACTTGACAAGAGGGAGGAAGTAGAAAGACAAGAAGAGAAAGAACTCAAGAGAATGAAGAAGGATGAAATGAAGGCTCAAATCAAGGCTATTATTGATCAAGCCTCTCCATCCTCTCAAGTTGAAGAAGATGTCATGTACTCTAAGGGTAGATTCTACAAAGGCAAGTCCTCCTCCATCCGGTGCTTCACATGGGGAAAGAAGGGTCACTACAAGGAAGATTTCCCACAAGGCAAAAAGACTCATCTTCACAAGTAGAAGGAGAAATGAAACTCAAGCTCAAATGGCTCCTCCAACTCAAGCTCAAGTGAAGATTCAAGTGAAGGATTGATGAATGCATATTCATCATGGTATTCAGTTATCACTTTGGAACAAACTCAACTCTATATATATTATTTCACTCATTAAATATCAATATGAATCACAATGTGCAAAACTACTTAGTTGATTCGATCATCAAGGTTTTAACTAAATATTGTTCATTTAATGCAGGTTTTGAAAAAGTTGATCAAGAAATCTTACCAAGCAATTCCATCCATTCGGTCTCAACACCATTTGAGCCCATGTGGTCTCAAGACCATTTGAGCCCATGCGGTCTCAGGACTGTTTGAGCCCATGCAGACTCTAGACCGTTTAAGCCTATGCGGTCTCAAGACCGTTTGAGCCCATGCGGTCTCAAAACTGTATGACCAGCAAAGATCGATTAGAGGCATAATCCAACCGCAAGGGATCAAGTAGTGCATGGATTCAAGACCTCGAAGAAGAGTCTTAAACATGGCCATGGTGGTCCAAAATGGTCATGGTCTGCTTTCATCACCACGACCGTGTGGTGCGGCCACGTCCGTGATAGACCATCCTCAACGCCTGAGCTTTCACTCACCACGACCGTGGTCGACGAGCCACGACCGTGGCACCCTACCTGCATCGACCCTCTCTCACTCGCCACGCCCGTGTGAGGCAGCATGGTCGTGTGGCAGCTACCTAACCACGACCGTGGTGTCACGCCACGGACGTGGCACAATGCCATCAGAGCCCGATTACTCACCCACCACGACCGTGCAAGGCGACACGGCCGTGGGACAACATCTTTACCACGACCGTGGTGCCTAACCACAGCTGTGGTGCATCGTCTTCAACCTTCGACCAGCACTCATTTGCAGCCCCTGAGCAAGATCGATTGGAGGTGGTTCGCATACCAAATGGGGTCGCCCCGAGGCCGCCGCACCTACAGAAGAAGGCTAAAGATCGTTTAATAGATTGGAGGGCTACTAGATCAATTTACCAGCGGAACGTCTGCTGCTCGTTTGCAGAGCATTGACTGAAGCAGGACCGTTTGCTTGATTCTGATCCCAGACCATTTGGTCGTAGCTTGGAAACTGTTTAGATTAGCGAGCAATCAAGAACGAATGGCTACTACCTGAAGACCGTTTGGGCATGATAGGTATGCGGACCGTTTGCAGCTGTTGAAGATCGTTTGCCCTTTTTTCAAGACCGTTTGGAGGAGAGCAAACGGTCTGTGAGACTGTTTAGTCTCATGCATTTTCTCAAACTGTGAGAGCCAAGATCGTTTGAGTAGCTGGAGCATTGACCGAAGCAACGACCATTTGCTAGCAAACGGTTTACAAACTGTTTGCCTCTGTCCGAGATCGTTTGCCCAACTTTGATAGCAAATGGTCTATAGACTGTTTCGGGGCCAAATAAAGCAAACCACATGAAAAAGTCAAAGCAGCAAAGACCGTTTAGAAAATATATTTTTTGGACAGACTGTTTTCCCATAATAGCAATAAACCGTTTGAATAAGAAAATATCTCAAGATCTAAGACCGTTTAAGGGTCTGTCATGTTCCTATAAATACGACCCCAAGGGTCCTCACTTGGACATTGGTTCCGAGATGCCAACATGCTTCCTGTACACAGGTCTGATCCAAAACCAGTCCATTCCGCGCCAGTTTCATTTCACCTACTGCCCGTGTTGCAACCAAGGAGGTTGATGAGAGAAGGAATATGGAGCAAGGGATACTGTCCGGTCTATCTTGACAACTCCCGTTCGTGTCCAGATCTGCTCTGACACGACGTAGAAGGATGTATCTTCTTCACCGAACTGCGACTACCTTCTGCACCGAGTTCATGGCAGATTTCTCTCTCTTTCTCATTCTTCTTGTTTCTCGCATCATGAGCGAGTAGTACCTTTTTGCTGGGGTGCGGGGACTAGCCCTGCTGCCCATGCAAATTATGTTCTTTTGTTAAACTCTCCATGGAAATGTATATAACTTTCCATTTCATTGTTAGTTGGTATGTTTGTAGTTGATTATCTACTTGCTTTCATCTTGTTCCTTCCTATATTGTGAAATGTTATATATGTGGGATGGTATGGCGGTTTACAAAGTTCGACTCTTTGACGAGAACTTCTGATAAGATTCCTTGAGGTCATAAGTTTATGATCCGTTAGGGGACAAGACATCTAGCCTACGGTGACACTTTTGTGATCTAAACATCCCTTAGGGAGGACCACAGCCTTAGTTGGATTTTGTATTGTCTTTGTTTATCGTCAATGTTAGTTTGTAGATCTATCACCTGCTTGCTTATCTTATTGTGGTTGACTCCCAAACTAGAAATAGAATGGGATTTTCTTCAGAGTTGTAAAAAAGTGATCTGGTTGGTGACGAGACATCTGACGCCTAAGGTGATGCTTACGCGAACCTAATGCCCTAACATGGGGTTCTGCAGCCGCTCCATTTGGATTGATATATCTTGCCTGGTTTGTTTGTGATTGAATGTGTTTGTGTGTATAACGGTGGTGAATCCCGATATCATCCCAGCGATTCCATATCATTGATCTAAACCCAACTTTAATTCAGCTTTTACTTTCTTGCAATTAGTCTAATTAACCTCAAATCAACCAATCATTCTAAATATTAGTTTTACTTGAGCAAGATTTGATTGACAAAGATTCTTAAAAACTTTGTCCTTTGGGTTTGATCCTTAACTATACTGCGATAAGACTCGTCCGCTTGCGGGTGGTATTATTGCACTTTGATTTTGGTAAAAACTTGAGGATTTCAACCACGAGTGAGTTTGTTAGTGCATTCAAAATATCACGTCAAATTCTGGCGTCGTTGCCGGGGACAACAGAATCAGTCAGTCAAATCTAGTTCTTTTAAGACTAATCTAGGATTTTGCTTTTCCTTTTGAAACAATCGATCATCTACTTGAATTTGACTTTACTTTGTGGTTCTCACCTTTGAAATCTTTTTTCAGGTACAATCCAAGGCGTAGTGCATGCACCGTTCGGACAGCTCTGGACTAACAACGAGCTTTGATCCCAAGATAGACAGAACTTTTCATCGTCAGATCAGAGAAAATCAAGCAAGGATGGCTCCAGAAGAGGAAGTAGCCCGAAGAGTGGCTCAAGCCATCAATGCACAAAGAGAAAGGCTCATGCAAGAAGCCAGGGTTGCGGTTCAGCAGGAAATCCTAGCAGCACAAGAAGCAGCGCAAGCTGCTGAACTACAAAAGGATCTTAGAGAGTTCTCAATCCCGAAAGCTGTGAATGTTCACCATCTAGTACAACCTCCTCCCATCAATGTTGCCAATTTTGAGATTAGGGCACATTGGATCACATTACTTCAAAACAACCCTTTCTATGGCAAACAAGCAGAAGACAGCCAAGAACATCTTCTAAGATTTATCGATCTATGTGCTATGATGAAGCAAAATGGAGCATCTGATGATGCCATTCGACTCTGTCTCTTCAAGTATTCCCTTGCCGATAGAGACATCAGTTGGTACAATTCGTTGCAAAGTGAAATACCCATCACCACCTGGGAACAACTCCAAAATGTGTTTCTAGAAAAATTCTACCCTTCATCTCTTACCTATGAAATTAGAGGGCGGATAACAAATTTCACTCAAGTACCTGGATAAACCCTCGGTGAAGCTTGGGATAGATACAAAGAGCTCCTACGCAAGTGTCCACACCATGGAATTCCCAAAACCAACTCATTGAGATTTTCTATAGGGGTGTGGATGATGATATTAAGAGATTCCTACATTCCTCATCTGGAGGAAACTTCATGTGTCAAAGTTATGACAGTGCATGGAGAGTCGTCACCCTAAGAGTAGAAAATCAAGCTAATTGGGGTAGATCTGTAGGTAAAGGAGTTTTGAAAGTAGCTATAGTCGAAGCTACTCCAGAGTACAAGTCTATCGTTGAAACCTTGAAACTCTTAGTTGCCAAGAAAGACCATATTGAATCATCTCTTACTGCTATCGAGAGAGGATGTTCACCTACTCGACAATCAGAACAAGTCAAGTCTGCTTCCCTGTTCTGTGAAGCATGTAAGAGCACCGATCATTCCACTTTATCATGCAATGTTCTCTATGATGTTGTTCTGAGCAATGTGTGTGGCCAAGGAGATAACGATTAGATGGAAAATCTTAATGCAATCAACACCATTCCTGGTCAAAGTTATTACAATCTGAATCAGAATAGGAATCACCCAGGTTTTCAATATGGAAACCCCTCTGGAGCAGTAAACTCACATCAATTTAGTTCAAACAATCAACCAAGAGGCCCTCCAGGATTCTAGTATAATCAACAACAGAATTTTGGGAATCAAGGAATTTTCAAGGGGAACTTTCATAATAGGAACTACAATAATTATCAAAACAACTCTTAGTATCAAAATCTTAATCAACAGCAAGGACAGCAAGCAGGACCCATATCTTCTAATGACAAGCTATCAACCATTGAAAAGATGTTACACACTCATAAAACTATGATAGCCAACCAACAAGCTCAGCAGAAGGCTATTGAATCTCAACTAGCTCAACTTGCAGCTAACATAAAGCCACATGTTGGAGTCTTTGTTGGCCAACCCGAGAACAATCCTAAGCATCCTGAACAGTTGAAGGCAGTCACCACTAGGTCAGGGAAAGATTATTTAAATCTCCCTGAAAAGACACATGTGGTTATTACATACAAGGATGAGCCTGTGATTGCCCAATACTCAACAACACAAGAGTCTCATTCAAAAGTCGATGAGACAGATAAGGGAAATCCTGAGGAACCAGTTGATGAAGAAACTAAAACACCGGAACCTGATCTTCCTGTATATAAGCCTCGTATACCTTTCCTAGCTCGTCTAAGGCAGACCAAGCTTAATACTTGATTCAATAAGTTTAAAGAGGCTATGAAGAAACTTCATGTTGATATACCCTTTTTGTATGTTCTGGCCGAGATACCGGCATGGACAAAGTACTTAAAGTCACTCCTCACCGGGAAGTATATAACTGAAGAGTATGAGATTGTAAAACTGGCGACAACTACATCTGATATCATATTGAGCAAGATGCCCAAAAAATAAAAAGACACGGGATCCTTTGGAATTTCATGTCACATTGGCGACTCATCATGCAAGAAAGGTCCGGTAGACCTCAGCGCAAGCATCTCTATTATGCCATTTAGCATGTGCAAGAGACTAGGGTTCACATAATTGCTACCTACTAGCATGGCTATACAGCTTGCAGACAATTCGATAAAATGTCCGTTAGGATTCCTCGAAGATGTCCCGATCATGCGACTTTGTCATTATGGACATAAAAGAAGATGCCATATATCCTCTCATCTTTGGTCGTCCTTTCCTCGCCACTGCAAGAGCCCTGATTGATGTTGAAATTGGTACCTTACTGCTCAGATTAGGCAAAGAAACTCTCGAATTCAAGGTTTTTGAAAGTATGAGAAGACCAAGTATGCAAGAAGAAGTATATCTAATTGACTGCATTGAGAAAATGTCACTTATGACTCAATAGTATCTTGAATCAGACGATCCCTTAGAAGTTGCTCTAACAAATCCATAAGTTGATGAACTAATCGACAAACAAGTAAGGATTGCATTGAATCACTCGACTCTGCTAGAGAAGATGTTGAAGTCACTAATGAGGAACTCAAGGCTATGGAAACTATAGAAGAAACAAGCGAAAAACCAGAAGCTCCCGAAATGAAACCCCTGCTCGAAGGACTGAAGTACGTGTTTTGAGATGATCTCAAGGTTTGCCCAGTTATTATAAATTTTGATCTAACAGCTGAACAAGAAGAGAAAGTCCTAAAGGAATTAAGGGAAAGAAAGAAAGCCATCGGTTATAGAATGAGTGACCTCACTGGGGTTAGTCAAGCGTTGTGTATGCACAAGATTCCTATGATGGAAGATCACAAGCCTACTATTGAGCATCAATGGAAGTTGAATCCAAATATGAAGGAAGTTGTAACATCCCTGACCTGGGTTATAAACTAACCCTAGGTGTTTTGCCTAAATATGTAATTAAACCCTGGTGATTATCTTTTGACATGTAATTAAGTTCCTCAGGAACATATACTTTCAATTTTGTCGTTTTTAAACAAAGTTGTAGTATTATTTTGGTAATGCAGGGGCTTATGTGCAAATTACCCAGTTAAGGGGTTAACTTGCAATTGCACATGTTAAGATGTTCTTTTGATAATGAGACATCATATGAGTGAATATGATGAGACATGATGGATTTCCCAAGCTGGGCATCTAGATGCAGCTTGTGGAATAATCCTTATGCTTAAAAACCCTAATTTGGAGTAAAATGCAGTTTACCCAATTTGAGTGGTGCAACTTGTAAAATACACCATCTAGAACATCTTTTATGACTCTTGTCATCATTTAGAGTAGAAATGGTGAAAGGGACACATCAATGAATAATCAGATAAGAAAAATGACCTTTGTACATAAAATTCACTAAGTTTGAGTAAGGAAACCTTTCATGTATGTACCTTAGTTGAAAGTTGGCTTTCTTTACCACTAGATCTTGAGATTTCATGAGATTTGCATAAGTTTAGATGAGTTTGGACGTTCCCTTAAATAAGAAAGGACTTGGATGAGAATTTCAAAGTTCTAGAGGTCTTTATGGTGTAAATAGCCTAAGCTATATAAGCACCTTTCTTTCAAAACCAAGCAAACATTTTCCTTCACTTCCTCACTTCTTATCTTTCTCAACCGGCCAAAGAAAAGCTCAGAAGCTCAAGGGGATGACCAACCTATTCTAGGTAAGAGAACGCCACCTTCTAGCTTGGATTCATGGAGGAAATTGTATTACAAGGTTGAATTGCTAGTTTTCTTACTTAGGTTCTTTGTTCTAGCCGACCATCTCCATCTTTTTCTTGAAGAATTGACCTTGGCCGACCTGTGGAGCTCAAGACGCCATTAAAGGCTTGAAGCTTGGAAGCTTGGAAGCTCTAGGAACCACGTTTGAGGCGGGTTTTATAACTCTAACTCTTAGCTTTGTTATGCATATCTTTGTTCTTATTTTCTATGATTAGTTCTTCTTCTACCTCCCTTCTTCCTTGCTCTTTTGCAAGCAAAACGGTGGAGGAACCGACCTGAACAGAGGTTGAGGATGATGGGCGTGGATTCCTAGGTCACTTTATGAAACGAACTTGAATCCTTTTGGTCCAAATGGGTGCAACTCGTTTAAGGTCAAACGGGTTCAACCCGTTTGATCTCAAACGACCCTGCAAGATCGTTTGGATCAAAATGATCCCAAGATCGTTTCATAGGGTTGATCAAGGTACGACCGTTTGAGGGTCTGTTCATAATGTATTTAAATTCATGCCTACAAAGAATTGTAATCTAATTCCTAACCAATTAAGAGTTGAGGACACCTCAATAACCTAACCCTAATCGGGTGAAAGCTGCTGATTTCAATATAGATCTTGTTGAGTTTTGGGTTGAAGGACCCAAACGGGTTCCAACCCATTTGGGGGTTCATCCAAACGATCTCACACTCGTTTAGTGACACCGCAAGATCGTTTGGAGGTCTAGGGTTAAAGAAATTTGATGGTTTGAGGGTCTAATTACAAGATGTTGATAATTTATGAAAAGTGTTGGTTTTTAATTTAATTAGGTCTCAACCCTTATCAAATCATTTTGGTTTTTGGTCAAACTTTAGGAAAACGGTCTCAGGATCCTTTGGAGGTCATCCAAATGACCTCAAGACCGTTTGAGCCAAGTTTGGGCCCAATTGGAGGTCAATTGATAGGTTCAACTCTGATTTGAATCATATTGTTGAACATTGATGATTAGCCGATTGGAAACCCTAATTGAGTTAGATTTAACCCTAATTAGCTTTCAATTGAGGGTCAATTTGGTGTCCAGTTGATTGATGCTCATCATAATTGACTCAATTTGTATATGGTTAACATGACTTGGTCCAATTGAAAGCTTCAACATAAGAAATCCTATTCAAGTATAAACTTTGTGTCACGTTTTATGTTCATGCGGTTTGAACCCAAGTAGACCCACAATCGTTTTAGACCAAACGAGTTCACACCCGTTTAAACCCAAATGAGTTCACACTTGTTTGAGTCCAAATGAGTCCACACTCGTTTGAGTCCAAATGGGTTCACACCCGTTTAAGCTCAAACGGGTTCACACTCATTTAGGCTCAAACGGGTCCACACTCGTTTGGACTTAAATGGGTCCACACCCGTTTAAGATTAAGTGGGTCCACACTCATTTAAGGTTCAAATGGATTCAAGTTCATTTGAGATTAAACAAGTTCAAGGTCGTTTAAGAATCAAATGGGTTGAAGGTTGAAGGTTATACCCTAAACCAATTGGAGACCTTCAAGGTTGATTATACTTAATCACTTGAAGGTGTAAATGGTTCAATGATGATCTAATCTAAAACCTAATGGTAACCTAAGATGTTAAGGGACTAAGTGGAGAATGAATTGACCCATGATGATGGTCAATGGGTAAATTACCAAAATGCCCCTGAAAGGTTCAATTGAGTAATACCTTTTTTTAATCAAACCCTAATCACATGATAGTGATGAGTTGACTTGTGTTAATCAATGAGGACTTAACCCAATCTAATCTAGAGTGGTGTAATCACTATCTACTAGTTAGAGGAGAGAGAAAGTACCAATTATAATGGAAACTCAAGTAAAATACCTTCAATATACATGAATGTGCAAGTTTAGGTATGATCCACTTATGTGAGATCATGGAAACCCTAATTATGATAATTGATGAATCTTAATCTTATCTGAGGTCTTTAATGATGATGTTTCTCATACATGAGGATGTTATGAGATCATTTCACCATGAGGTGAATAGTAAACCCTAATTCTAGGGTGATGACATGTAATGTGAATAGTAAACCCTAATTGATGAAAACCAGGGAAACCTAGCTCTTGTATGAGTAGGGAGATACAACTTCTTTAAATGAGTTATTTACTATTATCAGTTGATTTAACCATGCAGGTTCCTTTATGAGGATGATCATATCCACGTATGGATGATGATACTATATTCATTGAAAGCATGTTGTTAGCTTTATGAATAGTGATATATCTTGATGCCTTGTTAAAAGCATCTTATGAGATTGATAGGCTGTGAGAGCCATGAATACCATCAAGGTCATGCTTTAAGAGATGACTTGTGATGAGAATATTGAGAAATGATAATTGATGAGAGTTAGGCTTGTTACATTTAGTATTCTTCCTTCATAGCTGCTATGCTAATGATTAATGTTTGAAAACATGTATGATGATAAAAGAATATTGAAATGTACCTAACTAATCAAGTATAATCATATCATGTAGAGCCCTGATCATAGATCCATCATTGTTAGGAGTTAAATGATGGTGAAACAGGTTTTCCTAAGGGGATTCCTGGAGCACATACTTTTGAATATGTGGGGTAATATGGATGTGAATTTCCTTACATCCTAGTGTAGGAATTGATGTAGATGTATCTTAATCTATCAATCCTTCACTATGTTTTATACCGGGGTGATGTAACACTAATCTCCCGAGGAAATCTTTTATACCGCATCGATGAGAGATAAACAAGAAATCTTTCGGTAGCGAAGAGAGTACAGAATGCCACTGTGACTCTAATAGCGAAGTACCAGAATACCCTGGTAAGCTATAGTAGTAGAGACACTAGATGTCCTGCATGTTGATCCTCTTACTGACTGAGGAAGATGAGGTCATAAGAATCCGGCTCTTTTGATGATCTATGTGTGATACCGATGCGACTTAATAGTGATCGGTTGGAGTATGAGCGGTATACCTCATCTCCGCAGGGCATAATGATGTTTGTAAAACATAATAAACCGCTTAGAATATCTGCTTAGGTTGAACTACGAGATACATTGGTTGAAGATATATTACTTAGTATACATGTTCTTCATATTCCTTAAATGTTGTTGTTCTAATTGATAACAATCTGCTGCTGATTACCTTAAAGCTTTTATTGCCTATGTTATTCTTGGTTGCTATAATAAAGCTTCTGGCGAAGAGTTATAACTCTCGCTGGGACAATTATTTAAAATTGTCTCACCCCGTAGATTTCAACTTTTTAGGTAGTCGTCGAGGGTGAAGGAATCAATCTTCAGGTGACCAATATCAGCAGCAGCAGTATCAAGAGCAGCAGTAAATCTCAGGTGGAGATTCAGACTGCTGAGTTGTATAGTTAGATAGTCAGTCCTATGTGTTCTCTGTACTCTCAGGTCCTTGGAGTCTTTTGGTCTGAGATTTTGGTTTTGAGTTCTTGAGATTTTGTATCATGTTGTATATAATTACTCAAGAAGTAATTATCTGAGATGTAAACAGTTTGTCTCCTTTTGTGAAAGAAGTTTTTATAGATTCAAGCTCTTATCTCGAAAAGTTTTAATTTCCCGTGATTTTTGTCTTCCGTTGTTAATCGAATCGCTTCCGCTAAGTTTATATCATGGTTTTGGATATCAGAGCCCACAATTAGTGGTATCCGATCTCTAGGTTCGCTGAGTCTACAGAGACATAGGACTTAGGATGTTGAGTCTATCCTTAGTATTTCTTTCATATCTAATAGAATCTTCTGCTCCTCAGGAGAAGAAGATAATTAAGGATGTCTGAACAACACGAGGAGTACGTGGCAGAAAGTAGTGTTGCTGAACCCCAAGGAGGTGCAAGGAACCTGGAGATAGAACAACATGTACCTGAGCCACCCAGAGAACCACCTCAGTTTGACCCAGATGACATGGGAAACCCAGCTGTTCAAACTATGTTCGGGCAGTTTATGACTGCTATGACACACATCACTGACAGGATGCCCATGCCTGCACCTAGGGCACCTACCCGACCTGAAGGACAAGGTATCGGTAAGACGTTCGAGTGACTTCGTCGTGTCGGAGCAACCGAATACTTTGGAACAGCTGATCCTGCAGATGCTGATCTGTGGTTAACCGAGTTGGAGAAATCTTTTAGAATCCTCAACATCCCTGAAGCTCAGAAGGTTAGACATGCTGTCTATCTTCTCAAGGGAAGTGCTGGTCACTGGTCGACCATGGAAGAGCAGAAGAGGCCTGGAGTGGAGATCTCGTGGGAAGATTTTCGTCGGGAATTTATCAATAGATATTGTCCAAAGACCTTCCTAGACGAGAAGATCTCTCAGTTTGAGAGATTGAGGCAAGGCATGATGAACATTAGCGAGTATGAAGCTAAGTTCATGGAGTTATTGCGGTTTTGTCCGCACATGGTTGCCACAGAAGAAGAAAGAATCAGAAGGTTCGAGAAGGGTTTAAACGCCGACTTGACTACTCCCGTGTCTGCCTTAGAGAATCGGGAGAGGTTTGCTACCTTCGTTGAGTCAGTCTGAAGGATAGAGAAATCCATAGTCGAGAAAAGACAAACCCATAAAAGATATCTGCAGTTCCAGGGTTCTTCATCTAGAGACTTTAAGAAGCCTAGATTCTCTGCACCTACACCTCCACCACCCAGAACTAGTGCTCAGACACAGTGGACACCGAGTAGAGGCAGGGGACGAAGCCTAGCACTACAAGAGACTCACAGTTCAGCATCAATGTCAGTTATAGGACCACTCAGACCACAACAACTGGAGAAGAGTTGTTACAACTGTGGGAAGGTGGGACATTTGATGAAGGACTGTCAATCTAGGCTTGTCAGTGTGACACAGCCTCCGAGACAGAGTCAATAGGGATCACAGAGAAGGCAATCTCAAGGAGCAGCTCGAGGACGTGGACAAGCGTCTCAAGCTGGATCATCAGCACCACCTCAACACCAGGCGACAACGAGGTTCTATGCTATGAACCCACCAGATGCAGTGGTCAATCCACGGGTAGTGGCAGGTCAGATGGAACTTTTATATTCTGATATGTCCAAATCCTGTGTTGTATCTGTTCTGATTGACCCGGGTGCTACGCACTCCTTTGTCACTCAGAGAGTGATTCGTAACTGCAATATGACAATTAGTCATAGGGCAGATAGCTTGTTTTTGGAGACTCCGTTGAGTGGGTCTGCCGTTTTGTAGGAGGTATGCTCTCCTTGCATCCTCTTCTTTTCTGATCATCGCATTCAAGTGGACCTCATACCACTTGATATGCAAGGATTTGATATAATCCTCGGGATGGATACCTTAGAAAGGTATCGAGTTGTCTTGGATTGTGAATCCAAACAGGCTGTGTTTGCTGATGATAGCAGCACATGGATCTTTCAAGGAGAGAGAAAGATTCTGCCCACCTGTCTTGTATCAGCTATGGTTGCTAACAAGCTGATGAGGCAAGGATGTTATGCATTCCTGGCACATGTAGTATATGTTACCAAAAAAGGTCCCAACCCTGCTGAAATGCCTATAGTCAGGGAATTCAAGGACGTGTTTCCTGAAGAACTTCCAGGTATACCACCGCCTCGAGAAATTGATTTTGAAATCAATTTGATCCCAGATACAAAACCTATAGCCCAGACACCGTATAGGATGGCGCCTGCTGAGATGGAAGAACTCAAGAAACAACTTCAAGAGTTGCTTGAGAAAGGTTTTATCTGACCGAGCACTTCACCGTGGGGTGCTCCGGTTTTGTTTGTTAAAAAGAAAGATGGGTCAATGCGGTTGTGCATTGATTATAGACAACTCAATAAAGTAACAATAAAGAATAAGTACCCGTTGCCGAGGATTGATGATCTTTTTGACCAGTTGCGTGGTGCAACAGTCTTCTCAAAGATAGACTTGAGGTCTAGATATCATCAACTCCGTATTAAGGATAGTGACATATCCAAGTCTGCCTTTAGGACACGATATGGTCACTATGAGTTCACGATTATGTCGTTTGGACTAACCAATGCACCGACTGCATTCATGGAACTCATGAATAGAGTTTTTCAACCTTTCCTTGATCAGTGTGTTGTCGTCTTCATAGATGACATTCTGATTTATAGTAAGGATGCTCAGCAGCATGAACAGCATCTCCGACAGGCTCTAACTCTGCTAAGAAAACATAAGCTATATGCTAAGTTTAGCAAGTGTGAGTTCTGGTTGCCGGAAGTATCTTTTTTTGGACATGTGATATCTACCTCGGGTATTCGTGTTGACCCTACAAAGGTAGAATCTGTTCTACAGTGGGAACAACCGAAGACACCAACGGAGATTCGAAGTTTCTTGGGATTAGCTGGTTATTATCGAAGGTTTATTAAGAATTTCAGTTCTATAGCCTTACCCTTAACCAAGTTAACCCGGAAAGATGTTCCTTTTACCTGGAGTGATAAGTGTCAACAGTCTTTTCAGTTGTTGAAGGAAAGGTTGACAAGTGCACCTATGCTTGTGTTACCTGAGCAAGGAAAAGGATACATAGTTTTCTGTGATGCCTCCAAGAATGGACTCGGATGCGTGTTGATGCAGGATAAGCAAGTGATTTCTTTTGCTTCACGACAGCTTAAGAAACACGAAGAGAATTATCCGACACACGATCTGGAGTTAGCTGCTGTGGTTCATGCCCTGAAGATCTGGAGACATTATCTCTACGGAGAGACATTCCAGATTCTCACAGATCACAAAAATCTTAAGTATATCTTCTCTCAGCAAGCTTAACATGAGGCAACGTCGCTGGATGGAGTTAATCAAGGACTACGATTGTACAATTGATTACCATCCAGGAAAAGCCAATGTGGTTGCAGATGCCTTGAGTAGGAAATCAGCAACATCAACCATGGATAGAGCACAACCAAACTCTTTAGTATGCTCTAAGAGAGATATGCTTATCTCTTTAAGGCAAGACAATGTACAGTTGAAGGTGTCATTGTTAGTCGGGTTGTTGGCTGAGATGCATATTAAACCTACCCTAAGAGAGCAAATTAAGGAGGCACAATAGGTTGATGTTGTAGTTCAGCAGATTAGATCAGAGTATGGAAATGAGAAGCGAGATGGTTTCTATGACTCAGATGATCATGTAGCATGTTATCATGGGAGGATGATAGTGCCAGATATGGATAACTTGAGGAAGTTAGTTCTGGAAGAAGCTCATTCTTTGATGTATGCTATGCATCCAGGGAGCACCAAGATGTATCGAAATTTGAAAGATTTGTATTGATGGCTTGGAATGAAGAAGGATGTTGTAGAGTTTGTGATGAGGTGTCTTGTGTGTCAGCAAGTTAAAGATGAACACCAAAAGCCTGCAGGAACAATGCAACCTTTACCCATACCACAGTGGAAGTGGGACCATGTGACCATGGACTTTGTTGTTGGCCTACCCAGGACAAGCAAAGGCCATGATTCCATTTTGGTAGTTGTTGATAGGTTGACTAAGATAGCGCATTTCTTACCTGTCAAAACAACCTTTTCTACTGAAAGGTTATCACAGTTGTATGTTCAAGAGATAGTGCGTTTGCACAGAGTTCCTGTCACCATAGTTTCTGACAGAGGTCCCTAATTTACAAGTCACTTTTGGGAGCAGCTACATAGAGCCTTAGGCACCAAGCTAAGGTTTAGTACAGCTTTTCATCCACAGACTGATGGACAGTCGGAAAGAACCATACAGACCTTGGAAGACCTGTTGAGAGCATGTGTTCTCCAGTTTACCAGAAGTTGGGATCTACACCTAAGCTTGATAGAGTTTGCCTATAACAATAGCTATCAACATAGTATTGATATGGCACCTTATGAAGCCTTGTATGGTAGACGTTGTAGATCCCCTTTGTGTTGGTATGAGACTGGTGAACATCAGTTGTTAAGTCCTGATCTTGTGCAGCAAACTACATAGAAGATCAAAGTTATACAACAACAGCTTAAGACTGCACAGGATAGGCAGAAGTCGTATGCTGATAAGCGTCGTAGACTGTTAGAGTTCCAGGTTGGAGACAGAGTGTACCTCAAGGTCTCGCCTTGGAAAGGAGTCGTTCGCTTTGGAAGGAAAGGAAAGTTAGCACCTAGATTTATGGGACCTTATCCAATCATTGAACGGGTTGGAAAGGTAGCCTATAGACTAGAGTTACCACCAGAGTTGCAGAGGTTACACCCTGTCTTTCACATTTCTATGCTGAGGAAATGTCACCCCGACACTGAGTCAGTTCTACAACCTATGGAGGTGGAATTGAATGATGACATATCTTACGAGGAAGGGCCAGTGTCAATCCTTGATAGCAGAACTAAAAAGTTAAAGAAGAAAGATATAAGCCTTGTGAAAGTCCTCTGGAACCACCGTGGTGTTGAAGAAGCCACTTGGGAACTAAAGGATGAGATGAGAAGGAAATACCCTGCTCTTTTCTCCTAATACGTTTTGTTGATTTCGAGGACGAAATCCTTGTAAGGGGTGGATAATTTGTAACATCCCTGACCTGGGTTATAAACTAACCCTAGGTGTTTTGCCTAAATATGTAATTAAACCATGGTGATTATCTTTTGACATGTAATTAAGTTCCTCAGGAACATATACTTTCAATTTTGTCCTTTTTAAACAAAGTTGTAGTATTATTTTGGTAATGCAGGGGCTTATGTGCAAATTACCCAGTTAAGGGGTTAACTTGCAATTTCACATGTTAAGATGTTCTTTTGATAATGAGACATCATATGAGTTAATATGATGAGACATGATGGATTTCCCAAGCTGGGCATCTAGATGCAGCTTCTGGAATAATCCTTATGCTTAAAAACCCTAATTTGGAGTAAAATGCAGTTTACCCAATTTGAGGGGTGCAACTTGTAAAATACACCATCTAGAACATCTTTTATGACTCTTGTCATCATTTAGAGTAGAAATGGTGAAAGGGACACATCAATAAATAATCAGATAAGAAAAATGACCTTTGTACATAAAATTCACTAAGTTTGAGTAAGGAAACCTTTCATGTATGTACCTTAGTTGAAAGTTGGCTTTCTTTACCCCTAGATCTTGAGATTTCATGAGCTTTGCATAAGTTTAGATGAGTTTGGACGTTCCCTTAAATAATAAAGGACTTGGATGAGAATTTCAAAGTTCTAGAGGTCTTTATGGTGTAAATAGCCTAAGCTATATAAGCACCTTTCTTTCCAAACCAAGCAAACGTTTTCCTTCACTTCCTCACTTCTTATCTTTCTCAACCAGCCAAAGCAAAGATCAGGAGCTCAAGGGGACGACCAACCTATTCTAGGTAAGAGAACACCACCTTCTATCTTGGATTCATGGAGGAAATCGTATTACAAGGTTGAATTGCTAGTTTTCTTACTTAGGTTCCTTGTTCTAGCCGACCATCTCCATCTTTTTCTTGAAGAATTGACCTTGGCCGACCTGTGGAGCTCAAGACGCCATTAAAGGCTTGAATCTTGGAAGCTTGGAAGCTCTAGGAACCACGTTTGAGGCGGGTTTTATAACTCTAACTCTTAGCTTTGTTATGCATATCTTTGTTCTTGTTTTCTATGATTAGTTCTTCTTCTACCTCCCTTCTTCCTTGCTCTTTTGCAAGCAAAACGGTGGAGGAACCAACCTGAACAGAGGTTGAGGATGATGGGCGTGGATTCCTAGGTCACTTTATGAAACGACCTTGAATCCTTTTGGTCCAAACGGGTGCAACTCGTTTAAGGTCAAACGGGTTCAACCCGTATGATCTCAAACAATCCTGCAAGATCGTTTGGATCAAAACGATCCCAAGATCATTTCATAGGGTTTACCAAGGTATGAACATTTGAGGGTATGTTCATAATGTATTGAATTTCATTCCTACAAGGAATTGTAATCTAATTCCTAACCAATTAAGAGTTGAGGACACTTCAATAACCTAACCCTAATCAGGTGAAAGCTGCTGATTTCAATATAGATCTTGTTGAGTTTTGGGTTGAAGGACCCAAACGGGTTCCAACCCATTTGGGGGTTCATCCAAACGATCTCACACTCGTTTAGTGACACCCCAAGATCATTTGGAGGTCTAGGGTTAAAGAAATTTGATGGTTTGAGGGTCTAATTACAAGATGTTGATAATTGATGAAAAGTGCTGATTTTTAATTTAATTAGGGCTCAACCCTTATCAAATCATTTTGGTTTTTGGTAAAACTTTGGGCAAACGGTCTCAAGATCATTTTTAGGTCATCCAAACGACCTGAAGACCGTTTGAGCCAAGTTTGTGCCCAATTGGAGGTCAATTGATAGGTTCAACTCTGATTTGAATCATATTGTTGAACATTGATGATTAGCCGATTGGAAACCCTAATTGAGTTAGATTTAACCCTAATTAGCTTTCAATTGAGGGTCAATTTGGTGTCCAGTTGATTGATGCTCATCCTAATTGACTCAATTTGTATATGGTTAACATGACTTGGGCCAATTGAAAGCTTCAACATAAGAAATCCTATTCAAGTATAAACTTTGTGTCACCTTTTATGTTCATGCGGTTTGAACCCAAGTAGACCCACAATCGTTTTAGACCAAACAAGTTCACACCTGTTTAAAACCAAATGAGTTCACACTCGTTTGAGTCCAAACGAGTCCACACTCATTTGAGTCCAAACGGGTTCACGCCCGTTTAAGCTCAAACGGGTTCACACTCGTTTAG
Organism: Alisma plantago-aquatica; assembly: GCA_963693085.1. Taxonomy (NCBI): domain Eukaryota; kingdom Viridiplantae; phylum Streptophyta; class Magnoliopsida; order Alismatales; family Alismataceae; genus Alisma; species Alisma plantago-aquatica. The sequence goes on along the minus strand of OY856414.1, from coordinate 938,529,109 downwards.
GCTCAAACGGGTCCACACTCATTTGGACTTAAATGGGTCCACACCCGTTTAATATTAAGTGGGTCTACACTCGTTTAAGGTTCAAATGGATTCAAGGTCATTTGAGATTAAACAAGTTCAAGGTCTTTTAAGAATCAAATGGGTTGAAGGTTGAAGGTTAAACCCTAAACCAATTGGAGACCTTCAAGGTTGATTATACTTAATCACTTGAAGGTGTAAATGGTTCAATGATGATCTAATCTAAACCCTAATTGTAACCTAAGATGTTAAGGGACTAAGTGGCTAATGAATTGACCCATGATGATGGTCAATGGGTAAATTACCAAAATGCCCCTGAAAGGTTCAATTGAGTAATACCTTGTTTTAATCAAACCCTAATCACATGATAGTGATGAGTTGACTTGTGTTAATCAATGAGGACTTAACCCAATCTAATATAGAGTGGTGTAATCACTATCTACTAGTTAGAGGAGAGAGAAAGTACCAATTATAATGGAAACTCAAGTAAAATACCTTCAATATACATGAATGTGCAAGTTTAGGTATGATCCACTTATGTGAGATCATGGAAACCCTAATTATGATAATTGATGAATCTTAATCTTATCTGAGGTCTTTAATGATGATGTTTCTCATACATGAGGATGTTATGAGATCATTTCACCATGAGGTGAATAGTAAACCCTAATTCTAGGGTGATGACATGTAATGTGAATAGTAAACCCTAATTGATGAAAACCAGGGAAACCTAGCTCTTGTATGAGTAGGGAGATACAACTTCTTTAAATGAGTTATTTACTATTAACAGTTGATTTAACCATGCAGGTTCCTTTATGAGGATGATCATATCCAGGTATGGATGATGATACTATATTCATTGAAAGCATGTTGTTAGCTTTATGAATAGTGATATATCCTGATGCCTTGTTAAAAGCATCTTATGAGATTGATAGGCTGTGAGAGCCATGAATACCATCAAGGTCATGCTTTAAGAGATGATTTGTGATGAGAATATTGAGAAATGATAATTGATGAGAGTTAGGCTTGTTACATTTAGTATTCTTCCTTCATAGCTGCTACGCTAATGATTAATGTTTGAAAACATGTATGATCATAGATCCATCATTGTCAGGAGTTAAATGATGGTGAAACAGGTTTTCCTAAGGGGATTCCTGGAGCACATACTTTTGAATATGTGGGGTAATATGGATGTGAATTTCCTTACATCCTAGTGTAGGAATTGATGTAGATGTATCTTAATCTATCAATCCTTCACTATGTTTTATGCCGGGGTGATGTAACACTAATCTCCCGAGGAAATCTTTTATACCGCATCGATGAGAGATAAACAAGAAATCTTTCGGTAGCGAAGAGAGTACAGAATGCCACTATGACTCTAATAGCGAAGTACCAGAATACCCTGGTAAGCTATAGTAGTAGAGACACTAAATGTCATGCATGTTGATCCTCTTACTGACTGAGGAAGATGCGGTCATAAGAATCCAGCTCTTTTGATGACCTATGTATGATACCGATGCGACTTAATAGTGATCGGTTGGAGTATGAGCGGTATACCTCATCTCCGCAGGGCATAATGATGTTTGTAAAACATAATCAACCGCGTAGCATATCTGCTTAGGTTGAACTATGAGATACATTGGTTGAAGATACATTACTTAGTATACATGTTCTTCATATTCCTTAAATGTTGTTGTTCTACTTGATAACAATCTGCTGATGATTACCTTAAAGCTTTTATTACCTATGTTATTCTTGGTTGCTATAATAAAGCTTCTGGCGAAGAGTTATAACTCTCGCTGGGACAATTATTTAAAATTATCTCACCCCGTAGATTTCAACTTTTTAGGTAGTCGTCGAGGGCGAAGGAATCAATCTTTAGGTGACCAATATCAGCAGCAGCAGTATCAGGAGCAGCAGTAAATCTCAGGTGGAGATTCAGACTGCTGAGTTGTATAGTTAGATAGTCAGTCCTATGTGTTCTCTGTACTCTCAGGTCCTTGGAGTCTTTTTGTCTGAGATTTTGGTTTTGAGTTCTTGAGATTTTGTATCATGTTGTATATAATTACTCAAGAAGTAATTATCTGAGATGTAAACAGTTTGTCTCCTTTTGTGAAAGAAGTTTTTATAGATTCAAGCTCTTATCTCGAAAAGTTTTAATTTCCCGTGATTTTTGTCTTCCACTGTTAATCGAATCACTTCCGCTAAGTTTATATCGTGGTTTTGGAGATCAGAGCCCACAGAAGTGGTCCGTATCGAGGTCATTAAACTGCTCACAACTGGAATAATCTATCTGATATCAGATTCGCCATGGGTGAGCCCAGTACATGTAGTCCCGAAGAAAGGCGGAACAACTATTATACGAAATGAAAACAATGAACTCATCCCCACTCGAACAGTCACAGGGTGGAGGATGTGCATAGATTATAGAAAATTAAACAAGGCAACTCGAAAGGATCATTTTCTAATGCCTTTCCTTGATCAAGTCCTAGAAAGGTTGGTTCATCAAGAATATTTTTGTTATCTTGACGGTTACTCTGGATTCTATCAAATACCAATACATTCAAATGACCAAGAGAAAACTACCTTTACCTGCCCATTCGGGACATACGCATTTAAGAGAATGTCGTTTGGTCTCTGTAATGCTCCCATAATGTCCCAACATTGCATGGCTACCATATTCGCCGGTCTCACCGAAACCATTATGGAGGTTTTTATGGAAGATTTTTCTGTATATGGAGATTCATTTGATTCATGTCTTAAGCACCTCTCCCTGGTCCTCAAATGTTGCAAAGAAGCACATCTTGTGCTAAATTGGGAAAAGTGACATTTTATGGTAAGAGAAGGCATTGTCCACGGTCATAGGGTCAGCAATAGAGGAATTGAAGTAGATAAAGTCAAGATTGAAGTGATTTCTAAATTGGCTATTCCTACAAATGTAAAAGAAGTCCATGCTTTTCTAGGTCATGCAGGATCTTACAGAAGATTCATAAATGACTTTACCAAGATAATGAAGCCAATGACAAACCTATTACTAAAGGATGCTGATTTCAATTTCAATGAAGAATGTGTCAAAAGCGTCAACACACTGAAACATGCCCTTACAACCACCCCCATCATTAGAGCTCCCGACTGGGACTACCCTTTTGAAATTATGTGTGATGCCAGTGACAATGTTGTGGGCATTGTTTTAGGGCAATATATAGAGAAGAAACACTATGTGATCTATTATGCATCAAAAACTCTCGATGAGGCTCATAGGAATTATGCAACTACCGACAAAGAACTTCTAGCAGTCGTGTATGCCTTTGACAAGTTCAGATCCTACCTAATTGGTTCAAAGGTCATTGTCTACACAGACCACGCCGCCATTCGTTACCTTCTGGCAAAGAAAGATGCAAAACCCATGTTGATTAGATGGATCCTTCTATTACAAGAATTTGATTTAGAGATAAGAGATAAAAAAGGTACAGAGAATGTTGTAGCAGACCACCTCAGTCGCATCCACACTCAGGATACCGAGAAGATTCCAATTAATGATTCTCTTCCGGATGATCAACTAATGAAGGTCTCAGAAGTTATATTGTGGTACTCGGATTTTGTGAACTACCTTGTTGCTGGGGTTATCCATCCTCAATGCACCATGAATGCACTGAAGAAATTCATGCATTATGTGAAGCAATATCACTGGGATGAGCCATATCTTTTTAAACTAGGTGTCAATGGTCTGTATAGACGATGTATCGCCGAAGAAGAAGCTCAACGTATTTTGGAACAATGTCACCCAGGACCAGTGGGGGACATATGAGCTCCAAAAAGACTGCTTTAAAGGTTTTGCAATGTGGATTCTTCTGGCCAACCATATCCAAGGATTCCTATGACTTTGTCCTGTCTTGTGACAAATGTCAAAGATCAGGCAATATAACAAAGAGAGATGAGATGCTGCTGAATCTATGGCAAGAAGTAGAGATATTCGATGTGTGGGGGGTGGACTACATGGGTCCATTCCCATCTTCTCATGGATTTTCATACATCCTAGTGGAAGTAGACTATGTCTCAAAATGGGTTGAAGCTATACCAACCATCACTAGCGATTCCAAACCCGTCATCAAATTATTCAAAGATATTATTTTCCCCCGTTTTGGAGTGCCACGAACCGTGATATATGACGGAGGGTCCCACTTCCTTGAAAGAAGCTTTGAAGCTTTACTGAGAAAATACGGTGTAACACATAAGGTAGCCTCGTCGTACTATCCACAAACAAGTGGACAGGTAGAGGTCTCTAACCGTCAACTAAAAGCTATTCTGGAAAAGACTGTAGGACGCAATCGAAAGGATTGATCAACAAAAATCAATGACGCCTTATGGGCCTATCGAACTGCTTATAAAACTCCCATTGGGGCTACATCTTTTCGATTAATATATGGAAAATCTTGCCACCTTCCAGTCGAACTGGAACACAAGGCATAGTGGGAAATTAAACAACTGAACTTTGATATGAAAGAAGCAGGGCAAGCCAGGATTTTACAACTCCAAGAGCTGGATGAACTCAGGATGACAGCTTATGAGAATGCACGAATCTACAAAGAACGTACAAAACTTTGGCACGATGGACATATGAAAAGAAAAGACATACAACTGGGAGACCAAATTTTTCTATTCAACTCAAGATTGAAGTTATTCCCAGGAAAACTCCGTTCACGCTGGTCTGGACCATACATCTTCAAGAGCATCTCTCCACATGGTGCCATCTCATTATGGAGTGAAAAGTTAGGTGAATTTGTAACAAATGGTTACCACTTAAAGAGATATTTCACCTCAACTGACATAGGCACTAAAGCAACACTAGAACTCACCAATCCAAAGGATCCACCATGAAGTTGAAGGATTCAATCGAGCCATCGACGTAAAACAAAGGTGCTTGTCGGGAGGCAACCCGATCAATAAATTTGTTTTACTTCTCTTTTCAAATTAGAATATTTCTTCAATTTTTTTTACATTCTAGTTAATTTTTCATTAAATAAAATTCGCATCGCAAGATGCCATTTTAAGATTTAATTGCTCTTTACCTTTGAGATTTTCAGATAAGAGGATGTGTGCTGATCGGAACGCAACCATAATTGGTGATCATTCTGGCATGATTTTTCCCCTCCATCTTGGATTTAGGGTTTGCTCGGGATGAGAAAATCTCTAAGTTTGGGGTGGAGGGTGAGTGGTACGTACCTCACTTTCCACCTACACTTCTCATACTTAAGTTTTCACTATCACATTCTTGATAAAAAAATTCAAAATCTTCAAAATTCTTTAATGTTTTCAAAGAAATTGAACAGATACTTGATAAAATTTTTGACACTTCTTGACACTTCCTAGTTTCATTAAAAAGTCACTAACTAACCTGCTATGTATTTTGAATCACGATATCCTCCTTATTTGAAGTAAATCCTCAAAAGGACCACTTTTTGAAACAAGCCTTTTGTTTGAAATCATCTTGTGAAGCTTATGATTCCTAACCTCATGATACTTTTGCAAAGATGATAAGTGTATGTCAAACTGATAGGGATCAAACACGTCGTGCTTCCTAACTGATTTGTGGAACAATAACATGGAATCCCCATCGGATCCTCATCAAGTCATTATTGGAGCAGAGTTTGATAAAGAGAACAACCTGGTGCACTGAATTGTAAATCAAGTTGCATTCTGATCTGAACTCTCTTCTACACTTCTTCTACCATCTTCGTATCCCTCCATCCATAAAAAAGAAACAAAAATAGCCAAAATTGTGCCAAACCCAAAGTTCGGGGTGGCACGCCACTTCCCTCTATATCTGCTTCTTCCATACCCCTCGCAAACTAATAGGGGTGTACCACCAAAATGCAATCTCAAGTCGAATAGAGGAGATATTTGCAAACAAAAAGATGCCAAAGTGCACACAAAAAGAAATGCAATCTCGAATCGAATAGAGGAGAGATTCGCACAGAAAAAATGCAATAAATGAAATTGCACATCATAAAATAAAAATCTCAAGTCGAATAGAGGAGAGATTTACTTCTTCTTTCCATACCAACTTTCACTCCCTTTTCTACCTAATAGTACAACGATTGCCTACCCTATCCTAAAAAACACCAGTGCCAAATCAAATGCACACTTGTTGTTCTGTGGGTGTCTCTGAACTCTTACAAAATTCTTTGACATGCTTGTTGTCGGAAAAAGTGAGGAGGAAGTGATTTTGGAAAACAAACTCAAGAATGAAGATATGGTAAGACGTGTTTAGTGGTCTCAGGAGGTTGAGATACTGAGTCATATTGAGCAGAAAGAAAACATTCGTGATGTGAAGATGAAGCAATCACACGAATTGAAAGTATTCATTTGGCGACCGTTTCAGATTTTGTGTTACTCGAGGACGAGCAACGTTTAAGTTTGGGGTATTTTGATGAATGCATATTCATCATGGTATTCAATTATTACTTTGGAACAAACTCAACTCTATATATACTATTTCACTCATTAAATATCAATATGAATCATAATGTGCAAAACTACTTAGTTGATTCGATCATCAAGGTTTTACCTAAATATTGTTCATTTAATGCAGGTTTTGACAAAGCCGATCAAGAAATTTAACCAAGAAATTCCATCCATTCGGTCTCAAGACCGATTGAGCCCATGATGTCTCAAGACTGTTTGAGCCCATGCGGTCTCAAGACCGTTTGAGCCCATGCGGTCTCAAGACCGTTTAAGCCCATGCGGTCTCAAAACCGTATGACCAGCAGAGATCGATTGGAGACATAATCCAGCCGCAAGGGATCGAGAAGTGCATGGATTGAAGACCTCAAAGCAGAGTCTTAATCACGGCTGTGGTGGTCCAAAATGGCCGTGGTCTGCTGTCATCACCACGACCGTGTGGTGCGGCCACGACCGTGGTAGACCATCCTCAACACCTGAGCTTTCACTCACCATGACCGTGGTCGATGAGCCACGACCGTGGCACCCTACCTGCATCGAACCACTCTCACTCGCCACGCCCGTGCGAGGAAGCATGGTCGTGTGGCAGCTACCTAACCATGGCCGTGGCACAATGCCATCAAAGCCCGATTACTCACCCACCACGACCGTGCAAGGCGGCACGGCCGTGGGACAACAGCTTTACCACTACCGTGGTGTGTAGTCTTCAACCTCTGACCAGCACTCATTTGCAACCCCTGAGCAAGATTGATTGGAGGTGGTTCGCATACCAAATGGGGTCACCCCGAGGCCGCCGCACCTACATAAGAAGGCTGAAGATCGTTTGATAGATTGGAGGGCTACTAGATCAATTTACCAGTGGACCGTCTGCTGCTCATTTGCAGAGCGTTGATCGAAGCAGGACCGTTTGCTTGATTCTGATCCCAGACCATTTGGCCGTAGCTTGGAAACTGTTTAGATTAGAGAGAAATCGAGAACGAATGGCTTCTACCTGAAGACCATTTGGGCATGATCGGTAAGTGGACCATTTGCTTCTGTTGAAGATCGTTTGCCCCTTTTTCTAGACCATTTGGAGGAGAGCAAACGGTCTGTGAGACCGTTTAGTCTCATGCATTTTCTCAAACCGTGAGAGCCAAGATCGTTTGAGTAGTTGGAGTGTTGACCGAAGCAACGAACATTTGCTAGAAAACGGTTTACAAACCGTTTGCTATGTCCGAGATCATTTTCCCAACTTTGATAGCAAACGGTCTACAGACCGTTTGGGGGCCAAATAAAGCAAACCGCATGAAAAAGTCAAAGCAGCAAAGACTATTTGGAAAAGATATTTTTTGGCCAGACCGTTTGCCCATAATAGCAATAAACCGTTTGAGAAAGAAAATATCTCAAGATCCAAGACCGTTTAAGGGTTTGTCCTGTTCCTATAAATAGGACCCCAAGGGTCCTCACTTGGACATCGGTTCTGGGACGCCGACAGGCTGCCTGTACACAGGTCCGATCCAAAACCAGTCCAGTCCACGCCAGTTTCATTTCACCTACTGCCCCTGTTGCAACCAAGGAGGCTGAGGAGAGAAGGAAGACGGAGTGAGGGATACTGTCCAGTCTATCTTGACAACTCCCGTTCGCATCCAGATCTGCTCCAACATGATATAGAAGGTTGTATCTTCTTCACCGAGCTGCGACTACCTTCTGCATCGAGTTCATGGAGAATTTCTCTCTCTTTGTCATTCTTCTTATTTCTCCCATCATGAGCGAGTAGTACCTTTTCACTGGGGTGCGGGGACTAGCCCCGCTGCCCATGCAAATTATGTTCTTTTGTTGAACTCTCCATGGCAATGTATATAACTTTCCATTTCATTGTTAGTTGGCATGTTTGTAGTTGATTATCTACTTGCTTTCATCTTCTTCCTTCCTATATTGCGAAATCTTCTATATGTGGGACGATATGGCGGTTTACAAAGTTCGACTCTTTGACGAGAACTTCTGATAACATTCCTTGAGGTCGTAAGTGTATGATCCATTAGGGACGAGACATCTAGCCTACGGTGACACTTCTGTGATCTAAACATCCCTTAGGGAGGACCACAGCCTTAGTTGGATTTTGTATCGTCTTTGTTTATCGTCGATGTTAGTCTGTAGATCTATCACCTGCTTGCTTATCGATTAATGCGGTTGACTCCCAAACTAGAAATAGAATGGGATTTTCTTCAGAGCTGTAAGAAAGTGATCTGGTTGGTGACGAGACATTTGATGCCTAAGGTGATGCTTACGCGAACCTAATGCCCTAACAGGGGGTTCTGCAGCCACTCTATTTGGATTGATATATCTTGCCAGGTTTGTTTGTGATTGAATGTGTTTGCGTGTATAACGGCGGTGAAACCCGATATCATCCCAACGATTCCATATCATTGATCTAAACCCAACTTTAATTCAGCTTTTACTTTCTTGCAATTAGTCTAATTAACCTCAAATCAACCAATCGTTCTAAATATTAGTTTTACTTGAGCAAGATTTGATTGACAAAGATTCTTAAAAACATTTTCCTTTGGGTTCGATCCTTAACTATACTACAATAAGACTCGTCTGCTTGCGGGTGGTATTATTGCACTTTGGTTTTGGTAAAAACTCGAGGATTTCAACCTCGAGTGAGTTTGTTAGTGCATTCAAAATATCACGTCAAGGATCAAGCTCAAGCTCTAGTGATGAAGGAGAATGCCATTTTGCTCTTATAGCATCAACAAGTAAGGACTCAAGTGAGGTAAATCTAAACTCTTTAGATAACGAATCTTTGATTGCTATTATTCATGATACTTGTACTTCTATTAAGTCTTCTAAAAGGAAAAGGAAAAAGCTTGCAAAAATTGTTGATACTTTACATGTAGAATTGTATGATCTTGAACATGCTAATTCTTGCTTGCTTGATGATAAAAGTGATTGTCTTAGTCAAGTAGATTCTCTTAAACTTGAAAATGCTAGTTTGCTTGATAAGATTAGATTTTTAGAAGCTCAACCTCTCATGCCTAGTTCTAATGAAGAGCATACTTTAATTGTTGATTCTCCCATGCATGATATTGATGTTCTTCAATCTGAAAACAAGGACAAAGATTTTGTTTTATAAGAATTTGAAATAGAAAATGCCTCCTTGCTTGCTAAAATCAATATGCATGAATCTTGTTCTAGTTCTACTAATAGAGAGAATGATGTTACTGCTCTTCATATTGATAGTAATTCTTATTTAACTAAAGCTCTTTGCTTAGAAAATGATCTTTTGCATGCTAGAGATAATATCAATCATTTATCTTCTAGTATTACTTCTCTTATGCATGATAATGATAGTTTGAGATCTTCTTTGCAAAGATTCTTAGTTGGTAAGAAGAGACTTAATGATATCCTACACCATACTACCAAACAAATCGGTAGACATGGTTTGGGGTATGATAGTAGTCAAGGGAACAACAAAGATAAAGGACCTCCAATATTCCATAGAGAATCCTCTAATTCCAAGACTATGGGCACATGCAACTATTGCATTGAAATTGGTCATTATTCTACTTGTTGTCCTTTTAGGAAAGCACCCAAGAGAAATAGGACTTGGGTTGCTAAACTAACCCCTCCAAACCCAAAAACATGATTGGGGACCATTTCATCTTTCTTCTTGTACGTACTTGCAAATTGACTTGAGCTATTGAATTGCAAATTGACTTCTCAATCCACATGAAAGAAGAAAGGTGAGATGTGTAGAGGGTGACAACAAGTGGAAAAGGAATGGTAAGCACAAAGGTAATGTTTTTCTTGGTTATAACCAATCCTAACTTGTTTTGTCAAGATGGTGTGCACTATACACAGGGTTTTTGAGTCAAAAGTGGTATCTTGTGATTCTCTTAACACTCTTGCTCAAAAAACTTGTTTCTAATGATTCTATAGTGAATTACTAACTTGCTTAGACATGTTTGGATATGGTTTGTATTTTTTAGCATATCTTTAAATATGGTTTTATGATATATATATATATATATATGCCTTTTGACAGCTGCTTTGTCTATCGAGTTTTCCCTGTTTGAAACTCAACCGATAGGCACCAATGGGTGTTGCCAGCAGTTGTCATCGATCAAGTTGTTAATGCACAGAACTCGACCGATAGCACTGTGCACAAAATATACATTTGGCTTATTGAGTGAGAACTTCCCTCTCAACTAGATTTTCTCAACTAATAGCCTTATTCTTTGGCACTCTCATGTATATGCATATTGCCATGTTCTAAATTGCATATCTTGCTTACAACTCTATCTCTCTAATTGCTCTAAATTGGTATACCTATATCTTGCATTCACTAATACATAAAAGCCTTTTAGCGTCGGTTATTTAAGCTATTTGGTGTCGGTTTCAAAGCGACACCCAAATGGGCGCCGCTAAAGGGGGACACCTTCGGCGTCAGTTTCCAACCGATGCCACAACGTTTTCCGCCACTGAAAGCGCGCCAGCAAAGGGACTATAGGCGTCGATGGTTTAGTAAAAACCGACGCCCAAACTCTTCCCGCCACCGAAAACGTGCCATCAAAGGGACTATAGGCATTAGTTGTTTACTAAACAACCGACGCCAAAACTCTTCCCACCACCAAAAGCATGCCAGCAAAGGGAATATAGGTGTCGGTTTTTGAAAAGAAACTGACACCACATATGATGAACAAACGTCGGGTTTTAACATTAACCGACGTCATATCCCCTGACAACACGGTCAAATAGACGTCGGTTTTAAGTGCAAAACCACCGCGGTATGTCTTTGGTGTCAGTTTTCTTCAAATAACTGACGCCTATGTTTTGATTTTTTTCTTATCAGTTTGTAGGCCTGTTGTGGCTTGTCGCAGGATGAGAACCTACAGTTCAGTTGAACTGAACTGTAGGTGTATGACATCCATTGATATCAGCCAACAACAGACCACAAACCTACAAAATTAACATGATGGACAATATTATATATATGTGATTCACACTCATGTATAAGAACATTTAATTCATATTATTTTTTCATCACACACATGTAGAAACCAGTAGCAACATGCAGTTCCATTTATTTAATCTCTTTTCACATTCAGACACATGTAGAAACATTCATGTATTGATGATTTTCACACGCATATGACAATTCATAAAAATTCATTCACATTCACACAAAATTAATTATGAGAACAAAGTTATTCTTTATTCATCATTATCATCATTGTCAAGAAAATTATTTTTAAAAATTCCCACTCTTTGCAGGGCTTTTGCCCAATCTTCTCTTACAGCATCTAATTCATCTCTCGTATAGGGAGCATGTACATCGAAATACTTTGCACTTGTGTTGAAGTCCTCAGTTTTCAAGACCTACAAAGAGAATGACGTATATACATAATTATAATAATATATAATAAGATTCATATATTTCATATCATCTAACGAGACTGTATAATACATGTTATATGTTATCGATTTCCAACACGACATGTTTGATGATTAGGTCCATAAATCACATCACATAGTAGGCACATGCCCAGCTGTTGTCTTGTGTAGCACACTATAAATTGAAACATATAAAATATTTAAAAATACAAATAAGAACAGTTCACATAAATAATATATACATTGGAGTCAGGAAATTACTTTCACATTCTCCCAAATGATTGTCAGATTTTTTTTCCTTGGGACCTTTCCTCCAGCTTTTTTGTACTCTTGTAAAGCCCTATATATGTTAATCTAACACATTAAATTGCATAATTAATTAGTAATGCAGTAACATATGTTAACAGATATAAAAACATAAAATATTCTCACGAGAATAATGGCCTTTTAATTGCATGTCCATATAATACATCCAACTCACTCCCCGCAGGATCTAGATAATAGACGGTGAATGTCTTGGGGACAATAACTAATAACTCCTAATGTTTAGCACTACAGGTAAGAAAGTAAAAAATTAATAACTCAATATCCGCAATAAAAATGTAATTTGCTTAAGTCCAAATTACAAGCAAAGTAAACTTACTCGACATTGAATGGAGCTATTATCACTGTCTTATTATTTTTACCAAAATATTCAAAAGCATCACAGAAGTATGAAGTAACTGAATACGGGTCTGTATCTACAAGACTAATCAAAGATGGAACCAAAAATCCCACATGGGAAAACCCAAAATCTTTACATGTCTTGTGTAAGTGGCTGCAAAACATGTATTATGTATGCATTGATATATAAGAAACCAGATTGCTGTATATAAAACAAGGTATATGGATGTATAAACCAGATTGCCGTATGCATTAATCTCACCATATCCACAGCTCTATCATAGATGTGTTCAGCCATTCATAACTAAACAACTCTAAAATATCTTGTATAAATATGTTGTTTCCGAATGTTTGACCTGCATTAATATATATCCAGAACTTCTATTACGTATGCATTAATACGTATGCTGCACTTGTATAAATAGATTGTTACCGTATGATTTACCTGCAGCATTCTCTGAAATCGTAATATTTATAGAGAAATTTGGATTATGTTCGCCGATCCATACTGCCACACTCCTACAATTAGGACCTATCAAGGCGTGTAGGTCCCCTGGAAGCCAACTTGGTAGTCGAGGAGGTGGAGGTCGAGATGTAGCGGGTCTCGTCTTTTTGACCTGTATATATAATTTCATATCAGTTGACTCATATATATACACACTAACAAATTAAAGTAATGAAAATTTATCATACAATATCAATATAGAGGACATCTGCTTCGGGCCACAATATCACTTTGCCTACTGCCTCACCAAGTGTTTCAGCATCTGGGTGTGCATGAGGCAGTGCAAGATTCGTCCATCCAGGGAGTATATGTATCGGGCTCACACGTACCATGCCATCTGGTATTGGACTCCCATGAAACATGCACCCTTTAAGGGATGGGTAAGCCGATGCCTCTGCAACGATATATCCTTCACTTTTTAGTCGACATGGCTTCAACCCCTACAAATTTACATAAAGAATGTTATATGCATATATACGCAAACATATCATCTTGAACAGACTAGCTATTATATATGCCATAAAAATACTTACAGAGGACGTGATAGGTTGTGGTTCTATAGGATTACTCCCAACCTCTGCAGTACGAGTAATAGGAGAAGAGAGGTCCGCCACAGGTACTGTCTAAGTGGCAGTCTGAGACACCTACCACTTGTTAATTGCTTCATGGAGTCTTTTATCAAGTACTTCCTCGACTCTCCTATCAATTAAGGAATCTACCTATACATGGATAAAAGAAATTCTAGTTTCTGATTAGTGAATTCCATTTCACAATAACGTTCTAAAATAAGAATAAGTTACCTCAGCTTGTGAAAGTTCTGCTTTTGGGACAGGTTTGCGTTGGGATGGCCCAAAGAATGCTTTGATGCCCACACCAACGCCTGCACCCCTTACACGTCCAGGATGCTCTGGGTTACCCAGAGCAACCGCCAGTTCATCCCTTGTGTCCTGAGGGATGAACTTGCCTTCCTTCCTCTGCTCATGCAGCTCCCACTAATCACCATCAACAAAAATTCGTAAGTAAACATAACAATAATAAATATCGATAGATTGCTCTAAGAGTTGATGTTTACCATTTTTGCAGCTGCCTCAGTGGTTGAGGGCTTCGATATCTCTCCCTTCTTATTTTGCCTCCCAGCTATCCATATAACATGACGAGGCAGAGGTGCGGGAGCAGCAGTAGAGGACTCTGTAGTCTCCTGAGTAGCAGTAGGCTGAGTAGACTCAGCCTGTAGTCTTTGGCGAACACCTGCATATCCTCTTGGACCCATTGTGTAGTCGTGCACATTTAGTGCACGCCTTGCTCGTTGAGCATTGCTGATAGCCTATTTAGTAACCACATTGATTTGGTTAGTAACACTAAAGGTTAATCTTGTATAGGTGAATACATAAAAATGTATATTAATTAAATTGGGAGTGGCGCTTAATACCTTGAATTCATCTATTTTTTCTTTGGGTAACAAACTCCTCCCATTCTTTGGGGTCCAAGTAGTTCCATTGTTGTGTGGCTTCCTTCTTCCTATATTTATTTTTCAAAGAGAATACAAATAAAAATTATTAGTGTAGAGTTAGTGAAATATGATCAATGTCTAGAATTAGAATCAATCAAGAACCTATTCTCAGCATCGCATATGTAATCTCGGGTGAGATTGGTCCTATAGTTCCTTAGGACCCTCCCACAACGTTGCATCACACATTTATGATGTAGCTTTTCATCCAGATCAAATATGCTCTGCAAATTAAATAGAATTTCTATTAACTAGTATCCTAAAAATTAGTAATCGACACAAATAGAATTACAAATAATAATAACTCACGCATAGTTCCTTCCATACGTGGTCTTTCTTCTCCTTAGGAACTTTATGCCATGATTCTAGGATAGGACTGCAATGGCTGCGAGTAAGAACCCCAAGATATGAAACAAATGAGTTGCGGTTCACTCCATATGGATATCCTTCCTGATCGAAATCCACAGCCAATTTGGGTCCATTGCCCGTATGATGTATTAACTTGTTCATCATTGTGATGCCCCTCACTTTCTCAATTTTCTTTTGTTTCTCATCAAGTGCTGTAACAACTTCAGGGGGTACATCACCAGCCTAAAATTTGATAAAAAGACACACTTACATGATATAATTATAAATGAACATATAGATAGAAACCTCAGGGATATAAAATTAACTAACATTATAAGGCGGCGCAATCACATCCTCACCCTCACGGTGATCATCAGCACAGTCATCATGGGAATGCTCAGCCTTATGAAAGTTCACATTCAAATTATAAATTTCACATTGTAAAGTAACACTAATTGTAAAGTTCACATTGTAGAGTACACATTCACATTGTAAAGTAATTCACATGGTAAAGTTCACATTCACATTGTAAAGTTCACATTCACATTGTAAAGTAATTCGCATTGTAAAGTCCACATTCACATTGTAAAGTTCACATTCAGAAAAATAAAACATAATAAAAATATAAACATCCATGCCTCTAATATTGTTATCTTTTATCAATTAACAATCCTTCTTTATGATCCCCACGAACATACAAGTCATTGTGATCCTCGGCTTCAATGTTTGGTGGTGTTGGAAACCCAACTGAGAATGGACTAGAGTCATCATACTTATCATAGTACTCTTCTTCATATATAGGATCTTCAATGAACTATCTTTTACCATGAAGAACAATTGACCATTTATCATTTGCAGGATCATCGATATAAAATACTTGTTTCTCCTGTGATGCCAATATGAATGGTTCACCCTTCTCGCCAATCTTTTCAAAGTTCACTAACATGAAACCCAATTCATCCACTATAACTCCTTTGTTCTTGTCAACCCAATTACATTTAAAGAGCAGAATTCTGAAATCTACATAGTCAAACTCCCATATGTCTTCAATGACACCGTAATATGACATTTTAGCTTCATATGGACTTTCATCCTTTGCACTTGCAAAACACAATGAAGACGCTTGAAGGGTGACCCCGTTGTTTTGGACGACACTCTTATCATCTTGACGCTTTGTGTAATATGAGAAACCATTTATGTCAAACCCTTCATAAGACATAACATTCAATTTTGGTTTAAAGGCGAGGCATTTGATGGTTTCATTAAGATTATCTAGTGTTTGAGATAGTTGATGTAAGACTTTATCTTCAAACCACTTAATAAATGTCTTGTTATGCTCTCTAGCAAGCCACATTGAATTGGATCGAGGATATTGTCTCTTGATGAAATTTGTATGTTCCTCGATATAAACACTCACTTCGTCGATGTTGTGTAAAATATACAAGTGACCTTGCTCCAACTGCTCACGGCTGATTACTTTCACCCATGATCCTAAAACTCCTTTGCCAAAATGCTCCTCAATATTCTTATCATTCACGGGAGCGTCATTACCACTCAGAAAGTCATTGCAAAAATCCATAACCTCTCTCGCCACATAACCCTCAATAATACTCCCTTCAGGCCAATAACGGTTTCGAACATCACCTTTAAAAATGCTCATGTATCGTTCAAAGGGATACATCCAATGCAAGAAAACTGGTCCTAACATTTTCACTTCCCTAGTCAACAAGATGTACCATGATATCAAAGAACGACGGAGGAAAATACATCTCAAGCTGACATAGGGTAACAATCACTTCTCTTTGCAAATTATCGAGAGTATCAGGGTCAATAACTTTGCTGCACAGACTGTTGAAAAAGAAACAAAGTCTGGTGATTGCAAACCTTACATGGTTTGGCAATATAGATCTAATTGCCACATGCAATATTTGTTGCATTAGAGTGTGACAATCATGAGATTTAAGACCTATCAACTTCGGATCTTTCATTGATACCAATGTAAGGATGTTGGATGAGTAACCATGTGGCACCTTAACATTTACCAAGAATTCACAAAATGCTTTCTTCTCCTTTCTAGACAACGTGTAACAAGCGGGAGGTAAGTATGTTCTCCGATCGCTACTAACTACTTCTGTTGATTCTGTCCTTATTCCCATTTCACGTAGGTCCATTCTGGATTTTATCCCATCTTTAGTCTTACCTAGTATATTCAACAGAGTACCGATGACACTATCACATACATTTTTCTCAACGTGCATGACATCAATACAATGCCTGACTGTCAAAGAACTCCAATAAGGAAGATCCCAAAATATCAACTTCTTCTTGAATAAAGACTTGTCACTCCTTGTGGCCATCGTACATTGTGATCTCTTACCAAATTCATTGGCGATGTCTTTCACTCTTTCATAAACATCCTCCCCTAATATAGGTTTAGGTGCACTACATTCCTCATTACGTCCATTGAATACTTTGCGCAACCTAGAATACAGATGAAATTTTGGAAGAAACCTTCAATGAGCAAGTTATACAGTCTTGCCGCCATTTTTTAGTCATATTGAATCAGTGTTCTCTTCACATATAGGACACGCTTTAGATCCTTTGATACTATATCCAGACAAATTCCCATATGCTGGAAAGTCATTCACAATGCAAAACAACATAGCGTGCAAACAAAATGTCTCTCTTCGTGAAGCATCATAGGTCATCACACCTTCACCCCAGAGCTTCTTCAAGTCATCAATCATAGGTTCAAGATAAGCGTCGATATCATTTCCAGGTTGTTTAGCGCCCGATATCAAAGATGACAACATAACATACTTATTTTTCATACACAACCAGGGAGGAAGATTGTATATAACAAGCATAATTGGCCAAGTGCTATGTTGTCTACTCAATGTCCCGTACAGATTCATCCCATCTGTATAAAGCCCAAGTCTTAGATTCCTGTCCTCTTCACCGAATTTAGGGTACAATAAATCAATCTTCTTCCACTGTGGGAAATCAGACGCATGTCGTAGGATCCCATCATTATTTTTCTTAACATCTGCATACCACCTCAAATTCTTCGCATCTATAGGATTGGCAAACAAGCGTTGAAACCGTGGTATTATAGGTAGATACCACATCACCTTGGCAGGAGAACCAGTTTTGGACTCCCCCGAAGTCATCAATTTATACCTTGACGCACCACATTTCAGACAATCTTTCAAATCCACATAGTCCTTTTGAAATAATACACAATCATTCTTGCATGCGTGTATCTTCTTGGCCTCCATTCCCATTGGGAACAACAATTTCTTTAACCGGTATGTTGAGATCGGCAGCTCGTTACCTTTAGGAAGAATTTCTTTCAACAAAGACAACAATGCCGTGAAGCTTTTGTCGCTCCATCAATTGTTAGCTTTCAATTTATACAATCTCAACACAGTGCTAAGCTTCGTAAACTTACAACATGTGTATTACGGTATCTCAGCATCATGCACAATGTTTCTAAACATGGGAGGTGGATCAGTTTTGGTGTGCTCTACCCCACAACTATCCAGCATCACATCAACGATGTCTACTGGAACTGATTCGTTCACATCTACGTCATCGAAGGCGATTTCTTCTTCCACACAAGCACTGCTATCGACATCCACTGGTTTCGGGTTTGAAATCTCTCCATGCCAATGCCATTCTGTATAGCCTTGTACAATCCCGTTGCACATGACATGACTTCTGATTTCATCACCAGTACTTACTTTTAAGTTGTTACCGCAATGCCTACATGGAAAGTAGAATCTATCTCCAGGTTGTTTCCTATGTTCCTCGACAAATCTAATAAACTGATCAAGACCAGAAATAAACTCTGGGGTGTAGCGATTGCGAATGGACATCCATGATCTATCCATTCTATGATCAAAGAGAAAATAAGTATATATTACAACAAGATTAGGGTCTAGGGTAAACAGATTAGAGTTTATGGTTAAAACTTTAGGGTTTATACATGTGATGTCATTCTTATATATAATAAATGTGTACCACCTATCCCATTCTTGAACACCTAATCTCACTAGTAAGTGTATAATGTGTATTGGATTTTCAAGAAAATTTCAGAAGCCTTTCCCCGTTGTTCTCCAAGTACATATGTCCTTAGAGAACAAACGGGGAATGCTACCAGAATTTTCTTGAAAACCAAATACACATTATACACTTACATCCTAAGTGAGATTAGGTGTTCAAGAACAGTCCCAAACTGGGGACTATCCAAGATATACTCCTAATGATTAAATCTTGGACGGGTTTCTAGGCCAACATAATATAACACCAGTCCCTTGTTCACAACCTCATTCAACACACAATTTTCTTATAAAAACACTTGTGGACCGCCATAACAACATATCAATGCTTCCTAAATTAATCAATGTATTATTTTATAACACAAATCGTGGTGGGTATAACATAGAAAAAAAACTCAACATGTCACAATAGAAACTTGTCCTTAACCTGATATACAGATTTTGTAACAAAACTCGTGGTAGCTATACCATAGAAAATTAAGTAGCATGCCCAATATATAACAAAAGCAACATTTTTCCAGATTTTTATAACAAAAGCAACATTAAGGTTATTCATAACAACATATGTAGTGGAGGAAACTCATGGATGAGCGATGGTTTAAAATATTGGTCTAATCTTTGTGTAGGTTTGGATGTGATTTGACTAGGAGACAAACTGATATGTTTCTAAGGTTGTGATTATTTAACTAATATTTAAGACAAAAGCTGGATTGATTGATTATTCTGTGATTAATAAAAGGGTAGAATTAAATATTGATTATTCTAAAGTTGTGATTAATAAAAGGGTTGAACTAAATTATCATATGAAAGTAACACATGCCGGAATGAATTTCACCATCGCTACCTATCATTCAATGTCTTACGGCATCACATTAAGCATTAACATATATGTTGAGGTCGCGTTAATCCACTTTTGGTGTTAATTAGGGTTAAAACATATAAAGCACCTATCTGAAGTTTTCATCAAGGGTTTAACAAAAAACGATTGAGATGCTAGATAGGGAGTATCTATGATAAGATTGGAGAGGTAAAAAATAACACCCTCTTTTCAAAGAAACAAATAGTCATGTAACGTTATAGAGAACCAGCCAAGAAACAAGCCCACAAAAAACTCGACCATCACTCATCGAGTGAGAGGGGAGCATCAGCAAAGGAAAAAACAAACAACCAGTAGCCATATGTAGGAATACCCTAGAGGAAGAAGAGGAGGAAGAGGGGTACCTTGGCGGCGGCATAGGAAAAGAGGACAATGTGGCCGGCGGTGAGCAGCAGCAGACGGCCGACGGAGAGCAGAAGCAGGCCGGCCGGAGCAGAGGAGCAGGCCGGCCGGAGCAGAAGCGGCAGTGAGGCAGAGGAGAAGGTTCCGGCCAGAGCAGAGGAGAAGGTGGCGGAGCAGAAGCAGGCGGCGGCGGTTGGAGAAACGAACGACGACGGCGGTTGGAGCAACAAACAGCGGCGGCTGGAGCAACGAACAGCGGCGACTGGAGCAGTGAGCGACGGCTGGAGCAAAAACGATCGCCAGACCTAAGCGCAGAGGCAATGAAACATAGAAAGGGGGAAGATCCTGATTCGCCATGGGTGTATTAAGTTAACAATAGGCATCGGTTATTCAAAAGAGCTGACACTTAAAATAATCAGTGTCGGCTGTAATAAAAAACTGACTTCCAAAGGGGCTAAAAATTTTCACGGGGACAGCACGTGAAAACACATTGGCATCGGTTATTTCATGAAAACCAACGATAAATATGGGCCCAATTTTCTGTCTCGCGGATAAACATTAGTCGTCGGTTGTGTAGACAAAAACCGACGTCGTATGATAAATTTTTGAGGTAATTTTTTCATTGGAAAATTTGGATTTGGCGGTCGATTTTAGGCATCGATTGGTTATTACAGAACCGACGCTAAATAAAAAGTGATACCCGTGTCAGGTCGCTCTTCACAGATAGATGTCGGTTTTGTTATAAACTGACACTGTATGCATTAGGCGTCAGTTTCTTGTATGCAACCGACGCCTGTAAATGTGACTTTATAAGCCATTTCTGTAGTAGTGAATTACTTGCTTTGAGTTGTTTTGCATATTTTGATGATGACCTCTTTGGATCTCTTGGTTGTGTCTAAAAATTGTTTCCATTGTGCTCTAACTTGCTACATCTATATAGGTGTATATCTTGTGTTGATACAACCTTGAGGTTCTTAGTGGTGATCATCTTTTGGTAATGATGCATATTTGTATGTGAGTTATATCCTTTCATGCTTCTAAAATTGCATACCTCTTTGTTTGGATATATCTCTACATCTACTCATGGCTTGCTTTATCTTATGTATCTTTTGGTATCTCTTGCTATGATCTAGATCTTACTAGTAGTCCTAACCTGTGATATCTTCTACTAGTAGTTCATATACATGTAGTTCTAACCTTGTTCATAATTGGCATCTTTGCTCATCTATATGCTATGCTTGTATCTTGTCTCATACATGCTCAAGATTGTTCCTTGAATTGCATATCTACTATCTTGAGTTGCTTGTATAACATTGTGATGCGGGGTACATAGATCTACATTATATGTAGAAATTGGAGTATTTTTGGATTTTATGCAGATTTACTCCAGTTTCAGTTTTTGCTGCAAGTGTAGTGTTTTTTTTACGCAGAAACAACCTTCTGTGCAAGACTCATTGCATTGCAATGAGCTCTGATGGTTTTTGGTCAAATTCCGTCATCTTGAGGGTCAAAATTATGTTTTATTATTTTTCTGCAGCACTTTATCTTATTTTTTGGGTTGTTCAAGTATATGCTTTAACTTTCTTTTCTTTCTATGCTTGGACAAGCCCCTATTTGTGCTCTTCTACTCTCCTTATATATATTTGTGTTATCTCCTTTCTCTTTAACAAGTGATGTTTCTTATTTCTTCATAACCCCACTTTTTGAAATGACAAAGGGGGAGAAAGGTATGTCTTCTTTTAAAAGAGGAAGAAGGCATATATTACATGAAGAGGAGAAGCATGCTCATGTAAAGGGAGAAGGTAAATGGGAGAATACATATATGTGTAGAACATATATGAGTAGAAGACATAGTATTCTATAAATGTTATGAAAGCTAACCATGCAGGAGAAATAGCATCAATTGAGGGGGAGTATGAGAACTCCATGAGCATCAATTGGGGGGGAGCATATGAGCTCAATCCTATTGAAACCCCTAGGTTTCTCCAAAAGTATGATTTTACTTAAAAGCTTTCAATACATTTATGGAATGGTTTGTCATCTTCAAAAAGGGGGAGAATGTTGACTCAAGGTCAATTAGGTCAATGTTGACTCACGTCTAAATTGAGTAAACCCATTTTTTGATGATGACTAACCATTCCACATATTGGTGTCTAATGTTTTAGATTAGGTATAGACACACTCCAATTGCCCTAACTTGCACATATCAAATTGGAGAAAAGACAAGTCAAGTCAATACAAGTGCACGTTTTTGTAATATGATGTAAATCCATTAGAATCATGTTGTAAATCACTTGTAATGATTGTATGACTTGTAATTAAGCTTAGAAAACATCAGGATCACTTAGATAGAATGTTAGATCACTTCAAATGCAACTTTGAAAATTGATTACAGGCACTTTGTCAGTCGAGTTTCCCAGCCTGAAAACTCGACCGATCAACCTTGATCAATTTTCTGGAGATTACATCAGTCGAGTTGTGTTTACACGGAACTTGACCGATCAAGTAACTGACTATTTTGATTCCTTATGGTCGGTCAAGTTTTGTCAGGACAAACTCAACCGATCATTTGAGTATCGGCCTTATCGTTTACTTAATCGGTCGAGTTACCTTTATAGAAACTCAACCGATTGCACTGTACTGAAAAGTACAGAAAAGTGCTTCTAGCTGTTGTAGAGTTGCAACAAGTGAAAATATATCCGTTGCAAGTCACAAAACGGCTAGTTTTCGTTCTCAAGTGTTCCCAAAGGCTAAGAGGCATCCCCAGCTATAAATAGGACTCCTTGGGCTTCATTTTAAGGTTGAGCATTCAATGCAAACTATATGTGAGGTTCCTATTCTATAGTTGAGTGCTTCCTACAGCCTCCTCCTCTCTCTCTCTCTAAGCTTAATCACTTGCTACATCCATTAGAGTGAGTAGGAAATCTATAAGAGAGCTAGTCCTACATGTATATCTTGTGAGGCTCTCACTTCTACCACCTCCCCATCTCTCATTTCAATCATGAAGATGAAAGTTCTCTCTCTTAGATAAGATAGGTGAAGAAGAACAAAGGAAGGCGTTCCTTGGTGAAGATCAAAGTTGAAGACTTGGAGCTAGAGTGGGTAAGCCCTTGGTGAAGGCAGAAGACTCATTGCTCAAGTGGATAAGTCCTTGGTGGAAGCTTCTCCGAGTGAAGGTGAAGTCAAAGGCGGAAGATCCAAGAAGAGTGGGTAATTCCTACAAGGCTGAAGACTTGTGCAAGAGTAGGTAAGTCCTTGGAAGAAGGCGGAAGACTCCTTGTGAAGTGGGTAAGTCCTTGGTAAGGTTGAAGACTCTTTGTATTGGATAGGTAAGTCCTTTGTTTGGTCATGTATTGTAAGTCTTATAAATGAATATAAGAATTCAATGGTTAGGAAATCATAGAGGTTGACCTCTCTAGGTAAGTGGACTGACATACTTCTAGTTTGAAGTGTGGAACGACTCTAAATAGCTTGTCTAATTGTGTTTTCTCAATCTCCATCTCCCTTGCTATGTATGTTATAGTTTCACACAAATTTCCTATTTAGCGACCTTATCTTGTGATATATCTGTAAGGTTTCATGAATTTTGTTTAAGTGCATTCTTCTCTATTCACCCCCCCCCTCTAGAGCATCTAATCACCCATCTAGGATCCAACAATTTGTATCAGAGCGGGTCTTCTCCAAGCATACTTCCACAAGTAGGAGAAGATGGGTGACTACCAAGGAGGGAGATACTCGATCAGCCTTCCAATCTTTGATGGGAGCAACTTCCTCTATTGGAGAAGAAGGATTCAATTCTACATCCAAGGATCAAGTCTTGAGATGTGGCAAATGGTGAACAACCCATACATGCTATCAAGGACAAAGATTGAAGAATGGGATGAAGCTACCTTGAAGAAAGCAACCTTGAATGCTAGAGCCATGCACATCCTTTATGCCTCGATGACCCCCACCGAGTTCAACCAGATTTCTTCATGTGAAACAGCCCATGAGGTATGGAGAAAGCTATGCATCACTTATGAAGGGACAGATCAAGTGAAGGAAAGCAAAGTCTACATGCTCAAAGGGCTGCTTGAGAACTTCAAGATGGAAAAGGAGGAGAGGATATCCAACATGTACTCAAGGATCAACACCATTGTGAATGGTCTTGTTGTTCTAGGACATCATATGTCTAAAGGAGAGATCAACTCAAAGATCCTTAGAACTCTCCCCAAGAGGTGGGAACCCAAGGTGACTTCCATTGAAGAAGCAAGGTCTCTTAAGCATATTCCTATTGAAGAGCTCATTGGAAATCTACAAGCACATGAAGCCACACTTGACAAGAGGGAGGAAGTATAAAGACAAGAAGAGAAACAACTCAAGAGAATGAAGAAGGCTGAAGTGAAGGCTCAAATCAAGGCTATTGTTGATCAAGCCTCTCCATCCTCTCCAGTTGAAGAAGATGCCATGTACTTGAAGGGTAGATTCTATAAAGGCAAGTCCTCCTCCATACGGTGCTTCACATGTGGAAAGAAGGGTCACTACAAGGAATATTGCCCACAAGGAAAAATGACTCATATTCATAAGAAGAATGAGAAATGGCACTCAAGCTAAAATGGCTCCTCCAACTCAAGCTCAAGTGAAGGATCAAGCTCAAGCTCTAGTGATGAAAGTGAATGCCATTTTTCTCTTATAGCATCAACAAGTAAGGACTCAAGTGAGGTAAATCTAAACTCTTTAGATAAAGAATCTTTGATTGCTATTATTCATGATATTTGTACCTCTCTTAAGTCTTCTAAAAGGAAAAGAAAAAAGCTTGCTAAAATTGTTGATAATTTGCATGTAGAATTGTATGATCTTGAACATGCTAATTCTTGCTTGCTTGATGATAAATGTGATTGTCTTAGTCAAGTAGATTCCCTTAAACTTGAAAATGATAGTTTGCTTGATAAGATTATATTTTTAGAAGCTCAACCTCTCGTACCTAGTTCTAATGAAAAGCATACTTTAATTGTTGATTATCTCATGCATGATATTGATGTTCTTAAATCTGAAAACAAGGACAAAGATTTTGTTTTGCAAGAATTAGAAATAGAAAATGCCTCCTTGCTTGCTAAAATCAATATTCATGAATCTTGTTCTAGTTCTACTAATAGAGAGAATGGTGTTGCTGCTCTTCATATTGATAGTGATTCTTATTTAACTAAAGCTCTTTGCTTAGAAAATGATCTTTTGCATGCTAGAGATAATATCAATCATTTGTCTTCTACTATTACTTCTCTTATGCATGATAATGATAGTTTGAGATCTTCTTTGCAAAGATTCTTAGTTGGTAAGAAGAGCCTTAATGATATCCTACACCATACTACCAAAAAAATTGGTAGACATGGTTTGGGGTATGATAGTAGTCAAGGGAACAACAAAGATAAAGGACCTCCAATATTCCATGGAGAATCCTCTAGTTCCAAGACTATGGGAACATGCAACTATTGCAATGAAATTGGTCATTATTATACTTGTTGTCCTTTTAGGAAAGCACCCACGAGAAATAGGACTTGGGTTGCTAAACTAACCCCTCCGGACCCAAAAAATGATTGGGGACCATTTCATCTTTCTTCTTGTAGGTACTTATTGAGCTATTGAATTGCAAATTGACTTCTCAATCCACATGAAAGAAGAAAGGTGAGATGTGTAGAGGGTGACAACAAGTGGAAAAGGAATGGTAAGCACAAAGGTAATATTTTTCTCGCTTATAACCAATCCTAACTTATTTTGTCAAGATGGTGTGCAGTATACACAAGGTTTTTGAGTCAAAAGTGGTATCTTGTGATTCTCTTCACACTCTTGCTCAAAAAAACTATTTCTAATGCTTCTATAGTGCATTACTAACTTGCTTAGACATGTTTGTATATGGTTTGTATTTTTAGCATGCCTTTAAATATGTTTTTATGATATATATATATATATATATATATATATATATATATATATATATATATATATATGCCTTTTGACAGCTGCTCTGTCGGTCGAGTTTTCCATGTTTGAAACTCGACTGATAGCACCAATGGGTGTTTCCAGCAGTTGTCATCGGTCGAGTTGTCAATGCACAGAACTCGACCGATAACACTGTGCACAAAATATACATTTGGCTTATTGAGTGAGAACTTCCCTCTCAACTAGATTTTCTCAACCAATAGCCTTATTCTTGGGCACTCCCATGTATATGCATATTGCCATGTTCTAAATTACATCTCTTGCTTACTACCCTATCTCTCTAATTGCTCTAAATTGGTATACCTATATCTTGCAATTACTTGCTTTGAGTTGTTTTGCATGTTTTGATGATGACCTCTTTGGATCTCTTGGTTGTGTCTAAAAATTGCTTCTGTTGTGCTCTAACTTGCTACATCTATATAGGTGTATATCTTGTGTTGATACAACCTTGATGTTCTTAGTGGTGATCAACTTTTGGTAATGATGCATATTTGTATGTGAGTGATATCCTTTCATGCTTCTAAAATTGCATATCTCTTTGTTTGGATATATCTCTACATCTACTCATAGCTTGCTTTATCTTGTGTATCTTTCGGTATCTCTTGCTATGACCTAGATCCTACTAGTAGTCCTAACCTGTGATATCTTATACTAATAGCTCATATACATGTAGTTCTAACTTTGTTCATAACGGGCATATTTTCTCATCTATATGCTATGCTTGTATCTTGTCTCATACATGCTCAAGATTGTTCCTTGAATTGCATATCTACTATCTTGCATTGCTTGCATAACATTGTGATGCAGGGTACATAGATCTACATTATATGTAGAAATTGGAGTATTTTTGGATTTTATGCAGATT
Source organism: Alisma plantago-aquatica (assembly GCA_963693085.1). Classification (NCBI taxonomy): domain Eukaryota; kingdom Viridiplantae; phylum Streptophyta; class Magnoliopsida; order Alismatales; family Alismataceae; genus Alisma; species Alisma plantago-aquatica. The sequence continues at coordinate 938,502,109 of OY856414.1, read as the reverse complement.
TGCTCCAGTTTTATTTTTTGCTGCAAGTGTAGTGTTTTTTTATGCAAAAACAACCTTATGAGAAAGACTCATGCTTTGCGATGAGCTCTGATGGTTTTTGGTCAAATTCTGTCATCTTGACGGTCAAAATTATGTTTTATTATTTTTCTGTAGCACTTTATCTTGCTTTTTGGGTTGTTCAAGTATATGTGTTAACTTTCTTTTCTTTCTATGCTTGGACAAACCCCTGTTTGTGATCTTCTACTCTCCTTATATATATTTGTGTTATCTCCTTTCTCTTTAACAAGTGATGTTTCTTATTTCTTCATAACCCTACTTTTTGAAATGATAAAGGGGGAGAAAGGTATGTCTTCTTTTAAAAGAGGAAGAAGGCAGTAGGAGCAAACCATACAGTGTGTGGCACTGCATAGATACTGATTATAGAAGTTTGCATAGATAATTTGCATCCTTCTTTTTTTGTCTTACGATATCTATCTTTACAGATGTATTGAGCTTTTCTCCCCCCTTTTGTAAATTTTGTGAGTAATGAAAGAGAAATGCACTTACTGATAAAAAAAAGAGGAAGAAGGCATATCTTACATGTAGAGGAGAAGCATGCTCATGTAAAGGGAGAAGGTAAATGGGAGAAGACATATATGTGTAGAACATATATGAGTAGAAGATATAGTATTCTATAAATGTTATGAAAGCTAACCATGCAGGAGAAATAGCATCAATTGAGGGGGTGTATGAGAACTCCTTGAGCATCACTTAAGGGGGAGCATATTAGCTCAATCCTATTGAAACCCCTATTATTCTCTAAAAGTATGATTTTACTTAAAAGCTTTCAATACATTTATGGAATGGTTTGTCATCTTTGAAAAGGGGGAGAATGTTGACTCAAGGTCAATTAGGTCAATATTGACTCATGTCTAAACTGACTAAACTCGTGTTTTGATAATGACTAACCATTCCACATATTGGTGTCTAATGTCTCTACTTGAGTGTTTTTAGATTAGGTATAGACACACTCCAATTGCCCTAACTTGCGCATATCAAATTGGAGAAAAGACAAGTCAAGTCAATGCAAGTGCACATTTTTGTAATATGATGTAAATCCATTAGAATCATGTTGTAAATCACTTGTAATGATTGTATGACTTGTAATTAAGCTTAGATAACATCAGGAGCACTTAGATCGAATGTTAGATCACTTTAGATGCAACTTTGAAAATTGATTATAGACACTTTGTCGGTCGAGTTTCCCATCCTGAAAACTTGACTGATCATCCTTGATCAATTTTCTAGAGATTGTATCGGTCGAGTTGTGTTTACACAGAACTCGACCGATCAAGTAACTGACCATTTCGATTCCTAATGGTCAGTCGATTTTTTTCAGGACAAACTTGACCGATCATTTGAGTATTGGCCTTGTCATTTACTTGATCGGTCGAGTTACCTTTATAGAAACTCGACCAATTGCACTGTATGGAAAAGTACAGAAAAGTGCTTCTAGCCGTTATGGAGTTGCAACAAGTGAAAATATATTTGTTGCAAGCCACAAAATGGCTAGTTTTCATTCTCAAGTGTTCCCAAAGGCTAAGAGGCATCCCCAGCTATAAATAGGACCCCTTGGGCTTTATTCCAAGGTTGAACATTCAATGCAAACTTTATGTGAGGTTCCTATTCTATAGTTGAGTGCTTCCTACAGCCTCCTCTCTCTCTAAGCTTAATCACTTGCTACATCCATTAGAGTGAGTAGGAAATCTGTAATAGAGCTAGTCCTACATGTATATCTTGTGAGGCTCTCACTTCCACCACCTCCCCATCTCTCATTTCAATCATGAAGATGAAAGTTCTCTCTCTTAGCTAAGATAGGTGAAGAAGAACAAGGGAAGGCGGCCCTTAGTGAAGATCAAGGCTGAAGACTTGGAGCTAGAGTGGGTAAGCCCTTGGTGAAGGCAGAAGAGTCCTTACTCAAGTGGGTAAGTCCTTGGTGGAAGCATCTCCGAGTGAAGGTGAAGTCAAAGGCGGAAAATCCAAGAAGAGTGGGTAATTCCTACATGGCTAAAGACTTGTGCAAGAGTAGGTAAGTCCTTGGAAGAAGGCGGAAGACTCCTTGCGAAGTGGGTAAGTCCTTGGTAAGGTTAAAGACTCTTTGTATTGGATAGGTAAGTCCTTTATTTGGTCATGTATTGTAAGTCTTATAAATGAATATAAGAATGAAATGGTTAGGAAATCCTAGAGGTTGACCTCTCTAGGTAAGTAGACTGACATACTTCTAGTTTGAAGTATGGAACCACTCTAAATAGCTTGTCTACTTGTGTTTGCTCAATCTCCCTCTCCCTTGCTATGTATGTTATAGTTGCACACAAATTTCCTATTTAGCAACCTTATCTTGTGATGTATCTTGAAGGTTTAATGAATTTTGTTTAAGTGCATTCAGCTCTATTCACCCCCTAGAGCATCTAATCACCCATCTAGGATCTAACATTTTGCACTTCTTTGATATGACAAGATGATATTTATTATAATAAAAAAATTGAATAACAAGTATTTTATCAACACCCACAACTTTTAACTTCCGGCTGGGATAACGATGAAATTGATTGATGGTACATACACTAAAATTTTCATAGTCTATGATAAGCCGACTTATTTCTACACCCGAAGATGGTTCTCTCACCAACTCGTTTCTCTTGCCAATAGTGACTCTATGATGATGGTGTTCACCAATAGTCCATCATACTCAATGTTTTACATATTTGAGAAAATCTTCTGAGTGAGTTATCTTGACAGTGGCATAAAGATGATAAAGAAAGATAAAAATGATAAATCTTGGAGTCAGGATTTGATTTTATTCATAATACAAGAAAAAAAGTATGGTGTTTAATCAATGGAAAATTATGTGAAAGCTTAAATTTGACTCCACCCGAGGGTGGATAAAGAAAAAGTTAAAAAACTTAACATTCAGTGTGTGATCGATAGTATGTAACCAATACTCTAGGTCTCTTGAAAAATAAGTAGACAAACATGAATTACAATGCCCGCCAAATTCTCAAACGTTAATCATTTTCAAACTAAAATGTGTCGATATTCAATTCTACTACAGAAACATTCTATATCATTTGATTCCCTTCCTTCCACTGCAAAAGTATTGTTCAACACTTCAAAGAGGTTCTTTACAGTATCAAAGTTGCCTTTCTCCTTACATCTATCTACAAGTCTTGCTACTTTGCTTCTTCTTCTAGATGCAGCCATCCATTCTCAAAATCAGCATTCTCGAAAAACACTTGCTTTGTGTCAAATGTGGTTGTATCTTTGCTACATAATAATATGAGTAACCCACATATTAATCCTAATTGTGGATACACATGATGTTGACCATGTCATGAACTAGTAAACCCTAATGTAATGATAAAGGAGATAAGTGGAACCTAACCCTGGACGTAATGCATTCTAAGAAGGTATAAGTGAAGTATAATGATCATGTTGTTCTAAAACCTAAGTTGTAATCATCCAATCGTAATATATACATACTTGATGACATTCATGATACATTAGTGACATTTATGTGTCTTAATCAGATGACATACATTGATACACATAAGTGGTGTATAATCACCTAATCCTAGATTAATATATAAATCAAGTCATCAATATGTAACGTATATCACCTTGTTCACTAATATCAACCTAATGAATCAAATATGGATAAGAAGTAAATGGATTCACATTCAAGTTCATAATCAATACTAGGAAATGAATAAAGCTGAGTAAATGATTAATGATGACATTAATGTGAGTAAGAAGGGTAATGTGACAATGTATAGATGCTTAATATAGGTGGAAGTAATTAATGTGACATTATATGGGTTTATGTTGCAATTGTAGACTTAATAACAATTTTGATAAAATTGGTGTTTGTATCGTCGTCAAACTAGTAAGAGAGGAAGCTAATATCCCATCTTCTGTTATCCAGCATGGAGCTGACCGTAAGGTCTGATAGATCATTAGGGATGACTCGATTTGGTTTTAGAACTGGGAGTAAAGTTGCATTTACCCTGTGATCATTCCAAGTTGATGTAGATGTCCCATTTAAGACGACACGGCTAGCATGAGGTTTTATGGTGTTTCTTTGGGAATGAATGTATTTCCAGAGTCTTGAGCCAGTTGAGATCCCTTTATCTTTGAGATGTGAATATTGGGAATCCATAAGTTCTCTCCAGTGTATTTTCCTATGAGTGATGAAGTCCCATACACTTTTAGAAAGGAGTGCCTCATTTGTGAATCCTAGCCGATTTAATACCTAATCCTCCATCATCTTTGGGCGCTAAGATCTTCCTCCATTATATAGTGTGTGTTTTCTGCATGGCCTCTTTGTAGTCCCAAACAAAATTATGGATAGCCCTATCAATGTCATCACAGGTTGCCATGGGGAGGTAGGTTGATTGCATGTAATAGCTAGGTATAGAAGCTAGCACTGATCGGGCAAGGGTAACTCTCCCAGCCATTGAAAAAGTTCTATTCGCCCAAGAGGAGATTCTGGAATCGATAGCATTCAGAATAGGTAAGTAGGTCTGCTATTGGCTCTTGAGTGCAAGATCGGCACCCCCAGATGTTTCCCAAGGTTCTGTGTTTCAGTGATTCTCATTCGTCTGCATATTCTCCTTCTCATGGCAGTGGCAGTATTTTTGGAGAAGAATATAGAGGATTTTTCAATAGAAAGAGATTGTCCTAAGGCCAATTCAAATTTCTTTAGTGTTTTTGGATTGTAGTGGCTTGAGTGATGGAAGCTTCACCAAAAAGTATGATATCATCAACAAAACATACATGGGTGTATGCATTTGTTCTCAGAATCTATAGAGGTTTCCATCTCCCATTTGACTCCTCAATTGCAATGTCTTGGCTCAATCTATCTACACAAAGGACAAAGATATATGGTAATATAGGATCACCTTGGTGAACACCTCTTGAGGGTTTGAAAGGAGGGAGAGTACTCCCTTGCCATGCAATAGTGATTTCCCCTGAAGTTATGATATTCATTATCAGCCTTATAAGAGATGCAGGTAGAGATGTTCGTTGAAGAGTATCCTAGATGAACTCCCAATTCATTCTATCAAAGGCTTTGGATAGGTCTATTTTCACAGCCATGTTGCATTGCCCTTGGTTCTTAGTGCGCATGGAGTGTATGATTTCTTAAAAAAGGGTGACATTATCAGAGATTATTCTTCCATGGATAAATCTTGATTGAAAGGGGGAAATCCAATCATCAAGTTAAGGTTTTATTCGTTCAACTACTATTTTTGAGAGCAATTTGATGGAGACGTTATTCAGTGCTATTGGCCGAAGTTGATTGCATGTTTCGGGGATGAGAGTGTTTGGAATGAGGACTAGAGTGGATCTGGCCATTTCTGAGGGGATGATTTCTCCTGCAAAGCATTTGGAGATGGTTAAGCATAAGGAGGTTTTGATGCGTGCCAATTTTTTTTGGAGGAAACTAGGGTCAATTCCATCTGGCCCGGGGGCTTTGATGGCCTTCATTTTCTTAAGGGTGGTGAGGACTTCATCCTCAGTGGGTGATTCAGAATATATTTGTTGTTGTTGAGTGGAGAGAGTGGGGAAGGAGCCAGTCTATAAGGTGATTATAGGAAGATTATGAACATTTGCATCTGTAGAAAGGAGCTTCTAGAAGAAAGCACTGATATGATCTTGAAGGGCCTCCTCATTTTTAATCTAGTTTTTCGAGTCATCTTTGAGCTTGGTAATGGTACTTTCCTTCATTTGGTCTTCACGAGAGCTTGAAAATTTTTTGTTTTAGAAGCGTCGAGTGTGGTCCAATCACATCATGATTTTTATTGCCATTCTGCCTCTTCCTGGTTCAAGATGTTAGTATACTCCTATTGCATAAGTGTGATCTTATTGTCCAAAGCTTCATTGTATTGGCTGCACAAATCCTTCTGTGATCTAGCTATGTTGTGGAGAAGTAAGTTTTTGCATTTTCAAGTCTTGGCTCTCTCTTCTTTGTCCCAGCGTTCTGCTTTGGACATGAAGTATTTTGAGGCTGTAGTGAAATCGAGCGAGTTATCCCTGAAGTTAGTGATGAAGTCATTAAAGCATTGTCTGTTGAACCAGGTAACACTAGTTTTTAGATGATGCTTGTTGAAGCTATGTTGTGTAATGAGTCTGATGAGAATGGGAGCATGGTTCGAGTTTTATTTGGGGAGGACTTCAACATGGGTATTGGGGTAACAATCGATCCAGGCCAAGTTGGAGACAGCTCGATCCAGGCGTTGTTAAAGGAGGCCTTATTTAAAGGTCATACCAGCTCCAGATGCCCCAAGATCCTCAAGTCCAGCTGAGAGGAGTGCTTCTGTAAAATCTCTACAACTATTGTTGATGTTGGAATAACTTCCAGATCTCTCGGAAGCGTGAAGAATGGCATCGAAGTCTCCCATTACAACCTAAGGGAGAGATGATGAGGTCGCAATGGAATGGAGGTGTCTCCAAAGTGCCCTTCGTTTATGTTGTTTTGTGCTGGCGTAAACGAAAGTCACCAAAGTGGTTTGGTTGATGAGGTAGTGTATAAACTATCTATGGATGGCTAGAATTTCTACGATGTCGATTCAATGTTTCCACATGACCCAAATGCCTCTAGAAAACCCTCTTGCTTCAATGCAATGAGGGTGATCAAAACCAAGTGTTTGAATAATGGTGTTTGTAGTATCTCCACTAGTTTTAGGCTCAAGTATTGCGAAGATGTCAATATGGTAAGCTGCAGTATAATCGCAGACTATATTCTGCGTATCTGATGAGCAGATACCTTGCACATTCCAGGAAGTGCAAATCATTTATAAAGAGTTGGGATAGGGTGGGGATTGGGGTGTCCTCCTGTCGGCAACTTCTTCTTCAAGTTAACTTTGTTAGGGATGCTTCTTGTACCCCGCTTACTGGGTCCTGTCTTCATAATATTGGGTGTTTTTTTTCCTGTTACGGGGATGTATTCCAACACTTCCTTAGGCTGGTATTTGCCCCGCATATGTACTGGCATGGTTGTTTAGTGGCGTGGACCCAAAACAGAAAGCGATGGGTTGTGGATTGGAGTTTGAAGTTCCTGGGATGACTACTGTATCGTCATCCATGATTTTAGTGACGACATGATCAGTAGCTATTGTTTTTTTATGTTTGCCATTATCAACTTTTTGTTAGTGGGATCGGTGGATTGGCTTGTGTTGTTATTTTTATGATTCTGCTGGTTCTGGTTTCTCATTTTGTCCTTACGTTGACGTCAGTCAGTAATAGAGTCCGGGTCAGTGATAACAGTCTCGTCTTCTGGCTCACCGACCAGCCTGCTAAATTTGTTTGTCGTTTCAACAGTTTTCCTTGTTTCTTGTAGCAATTTCCTTGGTCTTCTCTGGGTGGGATTCACATACATGGATTATATATATTCCCCCAAGGATTATAGCACTTCTTATGAGATCTTAGTAGTAGAGTTTTGGGTGGCTTTCGCTTGTCTTTTATTGTTAAAGGTGTCTTCTTTGTGACCCATATGGCTACAATGCAGACAGATTGATGGCAGGTTTTCGTATTCAAGGGTGTATCTTCCCCTTAAACCATGATGGTCAGGACGAGAGGTTTGGTGGAGTCAAGCTTGATAGCTATTCGAGCAAACCTCCCTCGACACTTCAGATCCGTGTTAGAGTCGACTCGCATCGTAGAACTGATACAATCTTTGATTTCTTCAGGGAAGCGTCTTTGATAGAGATAGATTTTGCAGCTTGGAAATTTGGACCCAGACTACATAGATGCATATAACAGTACACATAGTTGTACACTTGTGTACTAAACTATACACATTACAGTACTCATGTGTCTGATTAGTACACAACTTTTTATATAGTCGTACACCACATAGCAGTACAAATAACAATATACTTGTGTATAAAACTATACAGTACGTGTGTGTTCAGAATTGTATACAAGGATACACATGGCAGTACACAATAGTACACACGTCGGCACACTTGTGTACACAATGATGGACATGACATTGCACTTCTGTAAGAAAATGTACACATAAAAATACACATGCATACTATTAATTTGATTCGTTAATATTTTTATAGCCCAAAATGCTATGATGGCGGTGTTTGACTTTTATTTTTGGTGTCCGTTCACTACCAAAAAATATAGTATAGATGACAGTCATGTAAAAAGTTACGCACTTTAGGTGACATGTTTGTACATGATTTATAATCTGTGTAGGCCAACATAAAATAGATGACATACGTTTTTGTATATTGGAAAGGGTGACATACTTTAGGTGACATGCATGTATGTCAGTGTAGTCTGTGCAACATAGGTGACAGACATTTTATCATACTTGAAAGGGTGACATAATATAGGTGACATACATTTGAATCACATATGTTCAAATGGGGGTTTACACATGTATATGAGTCAAGTGTAATATACAAGGAGACATAACATTTAGGTGACATGTATGTGTGTCACCAAAGTTATAGATGACATAAATTCATGTCACATAACCTTAGAATTTTTACAAAATTACTATGAGAGGACATTGTCTTGATATGGGCCTTGAATTCTCACAAATGCATTACGGGGGACCTGCTGTTAGAGGAAATTTTTGTGATATGGGCCCCAACCCTTACATATGCATTTTTAGAGAATTGTTGTGAGTGGACATTGTCACTATATGGGCCCTGGTTCCTAAGAAATGCATTGAAAGAGACTTTTTATGAGAAAAAATGTGTCATGGCACCTCTCGAGTGTATTTGTGTTGGAATATATCAACACTTATTTGGTCACCGTACACTGGACGATGATGTGATGCGAGGGCACCGAGCCGCTGCGTGTGACATGGGCACCGACGATGATTCTGTTTGGCTCCCACCTACCTTTGATTAATTATTACACCTACCCCAGTGTCGCTAATGGAAGGGGTTCTCTGCTCGTCTTGTTCCCCCACACCATAGTATCCAGATCTGACTTACCATAGTGTCTCCCGAATGCAGACGGAAGGCGACCAGAAAGGTTCGACGATAACTTCAAGTCTGATTCAACTTATCAACTTTTATTGGACTTGGCGATACCGGTGGTGGCTGCCCTTTTTTCGGCAACCACGCCCATAGCAGCAAGGGATTAGAGCAAGAACGCGCTCGGAGCGTCCCTAGTGCCTAGTCGTCTAGGTCTCAACACGTCGAGGATCGATACGATAGAGTACAACATCGATCCCCAGAGGCGGAAGCCCATATACAATTCCCTACAGTCATGTCTTAAGCAGGCTTGGCACTGGTCAACCCAGTAGGAAGGACTGCCCTGCTGGACGCCATACACGAGAGGGTTCCCTCCATGTCTAATGCGATGATTTTGAGTCACATTTATAGACTTGTTTTACTCGTGTTTTATGTATTTATTGGTCACTTTGGTGGTTAATATTACATAATTCACTTATCTTAGTCTATGATCCTTCTCAGTGTCAAATATCTCTTATTTTATCATTTTGAGCATAAATGATTACAATGATAGGTTTTATCTCGTCTGATGTGGTTTTTTTTTGCAATTTCAGGAAAAACACATATCTGCAGTTGTCGATACCATCGACAGCAGTCGATACTATCGACACAGCCACAGGCAGGCAGCCACAAGGAGCAGCGCAGAGTCAATACCATCAATTGGGAAGTCGATAATAACGATGTATCATCAGGTTGCCAACGACCAGCCAGTCGATACTATCGACCACGAAGTCGAGACTATCGACACGTATAGCTTCAGTGACGGAAAAGGGATAAAACCGATGCCTAAGGGTGTCGATACCATCGACCCACGTCGATGGTATCGAGTCAACATCAGGCACAATGACGAAAAGAAAAGAAGGCTTGCCAATATCGCGAGGGGTCGATACCATCGACCCGCATCGATGGTATCGACGCCTTCAGATTAAAGTTTGTTTCAGATCGGCTCTAATCCAATAGTTGTGATATTTTTGCAACCTAACTCGGTGATTATACCTAATAACGGCGGCCAAGAGTAGGGTATCACGTCATTAGCCGCTGCACACGTCCCGAGAAGGTGTGGAGAGAAGAACGGAGCCCAGAAGCACGCCCCAGCCGTTTCGGAAGCTGAGAAGACGTTCTCCGCCGCCGAAAGGCTGTAGATCGTGCATTCTACGCCGAAGAACGCTTGGATCTTCTCCATTCAGGGGTTTCATTACTTATTCACATTTTTCTCCATGTTTTCCCTTTCTTCAACCACATTTGCTCTAAGATGAACATGCGGGGCTAATCCCCTTTGTCTTTAGGACCGGGAGTAGCCCGGGGAAGCATTGTATGACATTTTTATCGTAGTAATTCATAATTTATCTCTTAAATCTGTGGTATGATTTCGTTTTCTCAATTATATTATTATGCTTGATAACCATAATGATAATCTAATGCCTTTAATTACTTTGAAAGAAGAATTAACAGTTGAAAAGAGACGAAATTCACATTAATTAACAAATCCCTTGAACAAGGTGATGTAAGGTTAATGGTGGAAACCCAGAGGTCGATTCTAATGCACCTAGTTTAGGGTATAGGTTACTACGACAGTGGAACCGACCTAGACGTAGGTAGTGAATTGTACCACGACAGTGGACAATTCTGACTACATGCCACTACCCGGATTGAGAGATAAAACTGAGTAACTATATGGAAATTCATACAATGAAAACCCGCGGTGAAACCGCAATCCTAAAGATCTCCATTTGAATTGATTAAACCAAACACTTAATCGATTGCTTTGTTTTATTTTATTTTCTTTTATTTCACAACAACTCTCATAACCTTTTTATTGGTCTAGCTGATTGCGAGTAGTTAGTAGTAGTCTACCGATAATTTAGTGTCCCTGAGTTCGACTCGGGCCTCACAAGGGCCTATGATACATTGACGCGTGCACTTGCGTTATACGCACGTTAAAAGCGTGTCAAGTTTTTGGCGTCGTTGTCGGGGACACGACAATTGTCGGCACTACGAGTGCTGCAAGCTGCCATTCTAGGCCACTTTTTATTTTTATTATTTTGTAATCATTTTTGAAATTTTTAGTTTATTTTTCACATTGTGTAATCGTCTAGCACGGTACTGAACTGAAATTATCATCTTGCAGGTACTATTGTATGGCGAGGATGCGTAGCACAGACTACACGCAGCAAGCACCAGAGGTTCTACTGCCGAGACCAGACGACGAGGAGAACAACATTCAACCCCAACTGGAAGATATAGATTCGGATTCTGAACCAAAAACCATGGCAGAAGAACAGACAATATGGGAGAAAATAAAAGCTTCTTCCTCATCCGCTTCAAAGGGGCCAATAAAGAAGTAGGAAGTCAATATTCCAACTTATAAAATTGATCCTGCATTAATAAATTTGGTCAAATCAAATGCATTTCACGGGCTTAAAAATGAAGATCTGATGACTCATATAAGCCAGTTTGTGGAGAACTGTGATATGATCAAGATAGACAGGTTTCCACAGGAGATGTTGTACTTGAAGCTGTTTCCCAGCTCTCTGGCGGGAAATGCACGAGAATGGCTACATAATCTTGATGATGAGTATGTGGAATCATGGAACCACATGGTGGAAGTGTTCTTTGAAAGATTCTTTCCGCCCAAGAAGACAAATGATATGATCAAAAAAATTCATAATTTTAGTCAGAAAGCAGGAAAGACTTACTCCGAGACCTGGGAACGGTTTTAGATCATGCTAAGGAGGTGCCCGCATCATGGGCTGGACAAGGGAAAGTAGGTGAAAATCTTCTATTTTTCTCTTTCCGAGCATGATAGAAGTAATTTAGACTTCGCAGGTTCAGGTTTCTTCTTAAATAACACAGGAACGAGGTGTTGGGAAATTTTGAAGAACATGGCCAAGAAGTAATCCTGGGGCAAGAGAGACGCCGTAGAGCATGTTCAGGCTATAGGTGAGTCAAAGGCCATCAAAGAGCTAAATGAGATGATGGACCTTCTAGCAAAGAAACTGCTTGCAAAAGAAGACGCAAAATCAGATGATGAGGCTCAAGTAAAATTCATGCGCCAGCAGTAAGGGTACAGAAACAACGATTATTCATGGAGGAAAGACAAGAAATTTTCCTGGAAGGACCCAAATAATTTCTTGCAGGACCCTGATGCAAAACCCCAACCGTCACCAGAGGATAAGAGCAATGAGTTTCTCAATCAAGTAATAAAGCAGAATCAAGAACTAATGAACACTTTTGGCTAGTAGATCAAGCAACAAGGAGAATTCATGAATCAGTTTGGGCAGACCTTACAGAGTCATGGGGCTCAGATGAGGACGATAGAGACATCTTTGGCACAGATGGCAGCTGAAATAGAAAATTTGAAGAAGCCAGCGTAGTAAGGCTTTCCCAGAAATACAAACATTCCAGGAGGAAACCAACAGGCTAAGGCAATCTTGCTACGAAGTGGCAAGCAGATTTTAAACTTTAGGGTCGAGGAACCAAGCACACCCCAGTCAGAGACCATAGGTGAGGCCGCAGAGGAGGTTCCGATTCCAACCACAGCACCAATAGAGGATGTGGTAGAGGATGTTGCAATAGAACCCGTCATTGCTGAGGAGGAGACACAGAAGAGGACGCCATATGTGCCGCCACATCAAAGAGCACATACTGTCCCGGTCCCATATCCCAATAGTGTGAAGGCCAAGAAAGTGGACGCTCAGTTCAAGAAGTTTCTAGATAGTTTTAGGAAGCTTTCTGTCAATATTCTACTTCTAGAAGCAATAGAGCAAATTCCCTCTTACGGCAAGTTTATGAAAGACATCATTACAAAGAAGAGGAAGATCCCTGATACTGAGGTTGTGGTTCTCAAGGAACAGGTGAGTGCTTTCATCATGGGCACATTGCCACCTAAAAGGCAGGATCCGGGCTGCTTCAATATTTCATGCTATATTGGTAAATTGAAATTCGGCGAAGCACTGTTTGATTCAGGGGCAAGTATAAACCTGATGCCTCTCTCTACATTCAAGAAGTTGGGACTGAAAGAATCAAGGCCAAGAAATATGACAATACAGTTGACGGATAATTTCGTGGTGAAGCCATATGGTATTTGCGAAGATGTGTTAGTTAAAGTTGATCGGTTTGTATTTCTAGCAGACTTTATCGTAATGGAAATGCAAGATGAACAGGGTAATGAGTTACTCCTAGGACGACCCTTCCAAGCCACTACTGACATGATAATTGAGATGGGGAGAGGTCGTTTGACCTTGGGTATCGTTGATGATCGGTTTGAGATGGTCATGCCCTCCAGCACAACGTAATCAAAAGCTAAGGAGCAATGTCGCATGGTGAAGCACTTTGATCAGAATATTTCTCTCTATCTAGGGAAGCCGTTTCTAGATATGGCTCATGTAATGACTAAGGTGGAGAAGGGGATACTGGTTGTGGACATCATGGAGCAGACCAAGGTTGTGTCTCTTAGCAAGGCTATGGGTTTTCCCAATGATGAAGAGGAGGACATCCCTCCTTCTACTGAAGATGAGGCCATAGCAAGTTTTGTTTTCAATGCATATCCAGAACTGCCTCTTGAAGCCTGGCTGGTTAATATAACACATGATTGGATGAGAAGCAAGTCACTACAAGAATGTGCCAAGATGCTTCAGGTGTTGCCGTGTTTCTACGCTAGGTACTATGAAGACCTTGGAGAACTTCCACCACCGCTTCACTCATCCTTGATCAGCCCGCCAAATTTAGAATTGAAGCCACTGCCACCTCATTTGAAATATGCATTTCTAGCTGAGGGTGAGAAGCTGCCAGTGATTATTTTGGCATATCTGAGTGTTGAGGAGGAGGATCAACTGCTGATCATGTTGAAGAACTACTGAGGTGCATTTGGGTGGTCGGTAGTGGACATCAAGGGGATTTCCCCTACACTGTGCCAGCACAAGATCCGGCTCGAGGAGGGAGCCAAACCTGTAATTCAGCCGCAACGCCGACTAAATCCTAACATGATGGAGGTCGTCAAGAAGGAGGTTATCAAGCTCCTTTCTGCAGGTATCATCTATGCTATATCCGACTCGACGTGGGTGAGTCCTACATAGGTAGTCCCTAAAAAGAGGGGAATTACTGTTACACATAATTTGTTAAATGAGCCAGTCACGACCCGTCTGGTAACCGGGTGGCGTATATGTATAGACTATCATAGATTGAATGATGCTACGCTTAAGGATCATTTTCCTCTCCCATTCATTGATCAAACTTTAGAGCGATTGGCAGGTCGATCTCATTTTTGTTTTCTCGATGGTTATTTGGGCTACAATCAGATTTCCATTGATCCTAAGGACCAAGAGAAGTCCACCTTCACTTGTCCTTACGAAACATTTGCATACCGCTGTATGCCCTTTGGTTTGTGTAACGCACCAGCAACCTTTCAACGTTGCATGCTTGCCACTTTCTCCAATATGGTTGAACACTATTTGGAGGTCTTTATGGACGATTTCTCCATCTATGGTGTGTCTTTCGATGAATGTTTATACAATTTGGATAAGGTTTTGCAACGATGTGAGGACACACATTTGGTTCTCAATTGGTAGAAATGCCATATGATGGTTAGCGAAGGGATTGTGCTTGGACATAAAGTGTCTAGCAAGGGGTTGGAGGTAGATCCAGTGAAGATCGAAGTTATTTCCAAATTACCCCCACCGAACTCGGTTAAAGAGGTACAGAGTTTTCTAGGTCACGCCGGTTTTTATCACCGTTTTATAAAAGATTTCTCAAAAATTGCCAAACCATTGTCTGAGTTTCTGGAGAAGGATGTTGTGTTTGATTTTAACGAAAAGTGTTTACATGCTTTTTATGTGCTTAAAGAGAAATTAATTTCTACACCAGTTGTACAAACACCGGACTGGACAAAGCCGTTTGAATTGATGTGTGATGCGTCGGATTTCGCAGTAGGGGCTGTTTTTAGGACAACGTGTGGACAATAAACCCGCTGTGATTTTCTATGCATCCAAAACTTTAAATGAAGCACAACTGAATTACACGACAACTAAAAAAGAGCTTCTCACTGTTGTTTTTGCTTTTGAAAAATTCCGACAATATCTTGTAGGATCTAAAGTCGTGGTATGAACGGACCACGCCGCCATAAAGTACTTGATGGAAAAGAAAGATATGCCAAACCTAGACTGATTCGGTGGATCTAACTATTGCAAGAATTTGATATTGAAATTAAAGATAAGATGGACATAGAAAATGTGGTTGCGGACCACTTGTCTAGGTTGGAAAGGGCAGATAAGAAGGACATAAATATACCCATTACCGAGATGTTTCCTAATGAACAACTTCTATCAGTGAAATCTAAAGATCCTTGGTTCTCTTATATTGTTAATTATCTTGCCTACAAAATTATCCCAGATGATTGGACATACCAAGAGAAAAAGAAAATTTTCCATTTTTTGAGATATTATTTCTGGGATGACCCCATTCTGTTGAAGCAGTGTAGGGACGGTGTGTTGCACAGGTGTGTACCAGAGGTGGAATATGAAAGTGTCCTTTGTCATTGCCATACTTTACCGACTGGTGGCCACCATGCTAGTTCCATAACTGCGGCCAAGGTACTTGAGAGTGGTCTCTACTGGCCTACTTTGTTCCGGGACGCATATGATTATGTGCGGCAATGCGATTCCTGCCAACGGGCAGGTAACATTTCAAAGCGACAGGAGATGCCCCTCAATGTATTTCAAGAGGTAGAGGTGTTCGATCTGTGGGGCATTGATTTTATGGGACCCTTTGTGTCCTCCAACTCTAACTTGTACATTCTATTAGCTGTTGACTATGTATCGAAGTGGGTAGAGGCAGTACCCACCAGGACTAATGATGCCGCTGTAGTGTGCAGGTTTGTCAAAGAATACATTTTCTACAGGTTTGGTGTACCTAGAATGATTATAAGTGATGGAGGTACACATTTCCAAAATCAGAAGTTTGCGGCATTGTTGAGAAAGTACGGGGTAAAGCACAACATTGGTACCCCGTACCACCAGCAGACACAGGGGCAAGTGGAAGTCTCCAATAGAGAAATTAAGAAGATCTTGGAGCGCACTGTGGCTTTGACGAGAAAGAACTGGAGTACCTTGCTACCAGACCCTTTGTGGGCGTACATGATGGCATATAAGACACCTATAGGCACTACGTCTTTTAGGTTGGCTTATGGGTGGGCCTGCCATTTGCCGGTGGAATTGGAGCATAGGGCGCACTGGGCGCTAAGGAAGCTGAATTTGAAATATGATAAAGCAGGAAAGAAACACTTGTTCGAGCTGAATGAACTTGATGATCTGAGGATGAATGCATATGAAAGCTCGTGGATTTACAAAGAGCGAACAAAGCTGATTCACGATCGACACATTCAAATATGTGTCTTCAAGAAGGGAGATCGCTTGCTCTTGTTCAACTCAAGGTTGAAGATGCATCCCAAGAAATTGAAATCCCGATGGAGCGGACCTTTCACTGTAGAGGAGGTTAGGCCACATGGAGCAATCTTGGTGCGTGATGGCGAGACAACATTTTTTGTTAATGGACAACGATTGAAGTTGTACTTCGGTGAAGATTACACGAGGAAAGTGCATGAGGTTAAACTCATTGCACTTACGGATGTATGAGGAGCTTAATTTCGTCTAGCCTAAGACGTTAAATAAGGGTGCTTGTTGGGAGGCAACCCAGCCATTGATAGTTTCATTTAGTTTCATTCACATTTGAAAGTTAGTTTGATTTGATTTTGTTTTTAGTGTAAAAATGATACCTTGATCATTTGTTCAATGTGCAGGACTGAGGCAGGGTCAATACCATCGACCCTTGTGTCGATGGTATCGACATGGGCACAGTTAGGTGGTTGTAAAAATTTCTCTGAGTCGATACTATCAATGGCTTCATCGATGGTATCGACCTACCATCAGTAACACTGAGGAAATCACTAGATCGGGGTCGATAGTATCGACAGGGGTGTCGATACTCACGAGATCCCTGAAGATTTTCAGACGAAATTTGTCTCAGTGAAGTCGATACCATCGACGGGCCTGTCGATGGTATCGACCCGGTAAAGGAAGAAAGCGGCGACTGGGCCTCGCGAGGGTGTTTGCCCTAAGAAGAGTCATTACTATCGACCCACGTCGATGGTATCGACGTGACACATCACCAATCCGCGAGAAGAAATCAATGACGATCGCTACATCAAGGAAGTCGATCTATGGGATGGGTCGATACCATCGACATCCGTTGATGGTATCGACGCGTCATCGATCCGGGCCCCCACATCAGGCTATCGACAATCGTTGATACTAGCGGAAGACCGGATTGTGCTACAGGCGTCAATACCATTGACTCGCGTCGATGGTATCGACGGGTGCACAGCAACGACGACCATGGTTATAAAAGGGAGGGATGGTTGTCATATGACGTCACACCTTTAGAGTATTTCTCCCCCTACTCGTGCTTTGAGTTGTTCTGTGCGACCGGAGGCCTGCCACGAGGATCCAAGGAGCGCAATCTTCACCGAGTCTTCATCGAGCGGAGATTGTCGTCTCCGACCTTCACCAAGCTCCATCTTCTATTCCTTCTTTCTCAACGACAATGGTGCGTACATCCGATGCATCTTCTTCACGGGCGGCTCCTATGGAGATCCCTGAGTTCATTCCGCCACCCACTGCGTTGATTCCTCATCTGAGGATTGTCCACCCTTCCCCGGAGATCCGGAAGGTTTACGAGGAGCTTTTGAAGAGAAAGATTGAGCCCACGCATTATGTCGACCGGGACATGGTTTGTTACCTCGGGTTTGAGCCAAATCTTGCCTACTTCTTGAAAGGGCAGGCGAGACACACAACTAGGAGGCCCGACGAGCTGGAGTCCACACCGACGGCCAACCATTCTTCAGCGAGTGGCCGACTTACAAGGAACTCGTGGCGGAGTTCATGGCATCATTGGACATCAATTGTTGCCCAATGACTTGATTGCCACCGACAGAGAATGGAAGAAAGGGCGGGTTTCGTTCAGACTCTTCAAGAACAACTACACCATTACCCTCACCCAGTTCAATTCGGTGTACAACTGGTATCCTAATGCTTACCAGCACCGAAGGCCAGATAACAGGACGGACTACAATGAAATCTTCGCCCAGCTTGTGACTACGCCTCCGGGAAAATCCGTCAGCTACCACAACGTTGCAGTTGCTGACTTCGAGCATCTGTTTGTGCGGATTCTTCACTGCATGCTCTGCACCATGCTGTTCGCTCGCGGCGACCTGTCTCTCAGCAAGTTTAAAGAGACGGATTTGTTCTTTCTGCACAAACTGCTGAAGCGTGAGGAGTGTAATTGGGGCGCGTTCTTTTGACGCACGTGTTGGCCGTGAAAAGGAGTACGCGGAAGGCTCCTATCCATTTTGGAGGGCTAATCACACCATTGGTCGTCTATCTAGGGTTGGATATTTCCCAGCTTACTCCCCTTTCCAACAGGAGCAAGGTCAACCTCTAGCATCTGCACCGCTCCAACCTCCTCCTGCTCCGTGATGGCTTGGCATATGCACATTGCCATGTTAATCACACATATCAAGAGTGTTCACTTCCAGACCCCGTCTTCAATATTGAGGGCACTCAGCAGTTCTGATGGCCTGTCATTGCCATCGATGACTCTGATGAAGATGACGGTGATGATGACAACAATGATGAAGGCGACGAGCATGAAGAGGAAGAGGAAGCTTTTACTCCTCTTTGGGCACGAGTAGCACCCCGGAAGCATCCCCGCATGCATCCGGGTGCATCATCTTCTTCGCAACCTCTGCCACTGCAGCCCTCTCATCAAGGAGAGGAATTCTATTCCATGCAGGGGATGTATACAATGCTGCAAGAGATCCAGCAAACCCAACTGCAACATACAGCTTCATACGCCGGTATTCAAGATACAACGAACCGGTTGTTAGATAACCAGAGGGCCATTTTCTAGAATGAGAGCCTCCTCCTCGACAACCAATAGCACATCCACGACAGGTTGCATAGGATGGAGATGTAGTAGCAACCCTTCTATGATCATTACTGGAGCCAGAATTATTTTGGGGGGTATCTGCAACCTCCACCAATGCCCCAGTATGATCCGAGCTTTCAGGGGCAATACCCATCTTGGGACCCCACGGCTCCGCAGTACCCGCCTCCACCTGCAGAATGATCGGTATCACTATTCCACCTTTTAAGGTTGTTTTTGACTATGAGGCCATAGTCAAATTCAAGCTTGGGGGGAGTGGAACAACTCTATCCTTTATTTTTCCTTTATTTTTTCCTCATTTCTAGTTTTTATTGCTTTGTCTTTTGTCATTTGTTTTTCTTAGTTATGAGTTTGTTTGTAGGATCCATACTCTATCTAGTGTAATTGTGGATGTCTTAAGTCATGTGTCATCTCGTTGCTTGTACATGGGAATCAGGGGCAAATTTTAAATTTTTTTAGTGCTTTTGCAAGCTTGTGTTGTTCAACGTTGAGCACATAACTTAAGAAAATGATTGGGTTTGTCAACTCTAAAATAGGAAATCACAACTGTACATTCCTAGGATTCATGTAAAGTGGACGAAACTAGTTGTTTGAGCCTAAACCGACCAAATGATAATGAGACCTTAATTTGTAATAAGAGAGAGAAACCTCTTAATTACTACATAGGTCAGTAAGGAGGGACACCTAATATTTTCCAAAGGTTCAGTCAATTAATATTGTGATCTATCCACTCAATTGTTTTCATACTCCACCGTAAGAATCGGAAGTACATTATGGTTTTCATCTCTCTTTGATTGCATCCCATGTAGGTAGGTTTTGTATTGCAACTATTTTCTCATATTTTGCATGAAAATGAAAAAATAGACTAGTTATACATGCACATTATCTTTAGG